>OX457038.1:25858955-26328955 GCA_949752735.1 Lumbricus terrestris
AGCATTTTAAGGTGTCGTCTTAACAAAATAGCTGTACTTTTTCAGTGACAAATTATAAACTTTTTGAATTTCCACATTGCAATGGCAGCATTTTAAGGTGTCGTCTTAACAAAATAGCTGTACTTTTTCAGTGGCCCATTAGAAACTTTTTGAATTTCCACATTGAAATGGCAGCATTTTAAGGTGTCTTCTTACAAAATAGCTGTACTTTTTCAGTGACCCATCAGAAACTTTTTGAATTTCCACATTGCAATGGCAACATTTTAAGGTGTCTTCACAAAAAAATAGCTGTACTTTTTCAATGACAAATTATAAACTTTTTGAATGAATTTCCACATTGCAATGGCAGCATTTTAAGGTGTCGTCTTAACAAAATAGCTGTACTTTTTCAGTGACAAATTATAAACTTTTTGAATTTCCACATTGCAATGGCAGCATTTTAAGGTGTCGTCTTAACAAAATAGAGCATGCTTTTTCAGTGACAAATTAGAAACTTTTTGAATTTCCACATTGCAATCATTGCCATGCAATGGCAACATTTTAAGGTGTCCTCCTAACAAAATAGCTGTACCTTTTCAGTGACAAATTAGAAACTTTTTGAATTTCCACATTTCAATGGCAGCACTTTAAGGTGTCTTCTAAACAAAATAGCTGTACTTTTTCAATGACAAATTATAAACTTTTTGAATTTCCACATTGCAATGGCAGCATTTTAAGGTGTCTTCTTAACATGATAGTATCACATATTATAGTATTAAATAATGTCATTATAATCATATAATAATAAATAATATCACGGTATATTATAACACTTCTTGTAAAACAATGATGAAAACAGTAACTAAAAACCAATATCATTTCGTAAAATTTTTCTGGGGGGGAAATGTCAATCCTGGGGTTGATTCTTTTGCCAGAAACCATTTTATTATGCGAATGTTATATAACTTTGCGTAGCCTAAATGTTTTCTATTATTTATTTCCTCTGTAAACTACTGTGCGTTTGCTGGTGGTATAATAAAGAATATTCTTACTTAATTACCTACTTTTATTAACGATGATCTTGGACGACTTGGAACATCACTGTCTCTCTCGTTGGTTGTAGCGGCTGTATATAGCCTATGCTTAGCAGCTTAAATGATGCACAGTGTACTACGGTAATTCAGGCTCCATTTCTGCTGTTTTAGTTAAAATTGTGCGTCCTTCTAAGCAAGCGATATAAATTATTAGGTGTGATTAGATGCAGCTGTGCAATTGTTAGATTAATGTTATCTTACACTGTGGTCCAGGGTTTAGAGTGGGCGGGAACGCGTATGAACGGCGTTTCCACTGCTCTCGAAATTCGTGACTTGCGTTCCCACTTCCCACTGCTAACCATGCATGGAACCCTGCATGGAAACTCATGTGTTACAATATTATTCGACACCTCTTTTTGACGCGTTCCTCTTTATTAACTGGTGGCCGAATGGCCTCTAATAGCTGTCCCAATACCACTTTTGTTTCTCTTGCTTTCTCGCACTGGGAGCGCCTCTGATTAGTGTGCAATGCGAGAGGCGCTATAGGGCCTATAGATTATGGATATAAAGCAATATAGACAAGAACTAAAAATTTATTTTGTTTACGCCGTATACACATTTTGTCGAGACATGCTTGTTGCTGTTTTCCGACACTGTGTCATATGAAAGATCTGCTTAATTTCACCCTCGTCCTTTATCCAGGCTTGAGAAATGTCGCAATTCGGCCACAAAACAACTGATGACCCTTTTTAGTCGTTTGTTCAGAAATTTGTCCCAAGTTTTTGCCAGAAATAACGCAAGTCGGCAACGAAAAACCTGGCAGCTGATGACTATTTTAGTCATCGCTCATCAACTTCACAAATTGATTTATTTCACCTTCCTGCTTATTCTCCACTGCTCATCGGTGCACATGTACATGTATGTTCTTCTTTCCTGGTAAACCTGCCAGCAATTACTTTTTTCTAATGATTTCCACTGCGCGTGACGGCTTTTACAACTGCACACGTGCACTTACAACTGCACATTTTGCGTAAAAAAACCTGCGTTACAGGCTGCGTACGTAGACGATTTTGCTTATCGTTATACACTCGCCTGGTTATACTGTTTTCGCTCCTTTGAATGTGCCTCAATCACTCTGAAACTTCCTTGGAATCCTTGCTCAATACCAGTGGCGTAACTACGGGGGGTGGGGGGCCAGAGGGGCAGCCGCCCCCCCAAATGAAAGGGCTGCCACCCCAGCTGCCTCCCCCAATCCCTGCGTTTGCTTTACTTTTTACTTTTACGAGTGATAAAGAATGTTATATAATTTCTGACTTATTTTATTTTTTATACATCTTCCTTAGAACCATACAAAGATGCATTTCATGAGCTCTACCGTCTTTCTCAGATCGCTGTAAGTCCGGGAAATACCTGTTAGTAGTTCTGCTTGTAAGAGAAGCTTTTCTGCACTGAAACGAATAAAGACATATCTGTGAAACAGCATGACAGATTCGAGGCTCAGTAGCTTGGGTATTCTCTCTATTGAATCAGAGAGAGCCAAGGCTCTCAACATGACCACGTTTGTTGACGTTTTTGCTGCTAACCACAAAAACAGTAGAATACATCTATTTTAGGTTTGTGAAATTTGTACTGCCAATTATTATTTAGACAATTGATCATTAGACAAATTTTTTTCGCATTCTGATATTTGTAGCTTCGGTTTAAGACAACTGAGACAAATTAAGAAAATATATTTGTAAATTCACTTACGACTACTATTTTGTGATTGTGACTTTTACTGAAATTACTTCGTTCTTCAGTTACTGAGTTAAGACACGTTAACGTCGTTAAGACATGTCAATTATGTGATTGCTCTTTGCTGTCATGTCAATGATGTCATGACACTCCTGACTACTTTCAGTATTTTGTTCAATTGCTCAGTTATCGTGCGTACGGCTCGCGATGCCGATGCGCGCTTTAATTGCCAACGGTAGCCACCCCATCATTTCAAGCTGCCACTTCACTGCCCCCATGAAAAAATACCTGGCTACGCCACTGCTCAATACTAACTACGGTATGCATGGGCGGAGTTTATCACGGGCTAGGGGGCTAAGCCTCCCCCCCCCCCAAGAAAACCCAGATTCATGTTTTTTACCGTGTAAATGGTATCTTTTCCCGGACTTAACCCCCCCCCCCCCCGAAGAAGGCTTTAGCCTCTCCAAGAACGGAAACCAAACTCCGCCCATGACGGCAGGCTATAGATCTTCAATATCTTCCTCCTCTTCATAGGCCTACTCAAATCCTACATTAGACCTCTTGCAAAAATTCACCAATCTCTACGCAACAGTAATACTGCTACCATGCATTTCCCACGAATTCCTGATATCAGAGAACTTTAACATACACGCAACACGCTGATAAGTTATAACCCGTCTGACTTATTATTTTGCTTTCGAATTTCTCACACTTTTGTCATCTACTAACCTGCCCACCTTGCTAAATTCCGTATACCTACCGTCACAACCACACACTCGATCTCATCACCACACCATCTCTCTCAAAGTTACCGCCAGAAATCTCTTTCTCTGTTGATTCACCATCTGATCATCACCCCATTTTCACACGCCTTAACACATCACCTACTCCCCAACCTAATCCCGTTTCTCGTTCTTTTCTCCGTGTCAGTTCCATAAACATCGAAGCCTTCAAAAAAATCTCTCCTCTTCAGACCTCGTTCTAAATCCTTCTTCCTGTCTCGATGACCTTCTGTCCCCTTATACCACTCTCCAGTGACGTAGACAATGGGGGTTTCGGTGGTTAAACCCCCCCCCCATTGACCTAGGGAAAAAGTTGTTTAAAGGTTATTTATCCACTTAGGCTAAATTTCTTTTCTTTCTCCTCCGTCAAGTGTTCACCGACGATGAGGCTCTAACAAAACTTCTCCATTTCGGCCGGTCTCTTGCGAGTTCTATTGCCTTTCTTAGCTCCAATCCTCTGTCTTCTATGTCCTCCAGTACGTTATCTATCCATTTCTTCTTTGGCCGTCCTCTGCTCCTCGTTCCTTCCACTTCTCCGTGCAGCGCCTTTGCCGGCTAAATAAGATAAAACAAAACAATTGCTTGTAATAACAATTTTTTCTTGCATTATTCCCTTTGTTACTTTATTCCCTTTTTGTTTACTGTAATACTGTTGATTTGGTGTCACAAAGGGCTACCGGCCAGGCCATAAGCCCCCACCCACCATAAATTCCTGGCTACGCCACTGCCACTCTCTCCTGCTTCTTGAAAAGCACGCTCCTATTATTACCAAATCTCACTCAAACGGCTCTCACTCAAACAACCCGTGGTACAATTCCTATATCCAGACCTTCAAGTCTTACCGTCGACGCCTCGAGCCATAGGCGCAACCACCCTATGGGACCCACGGGACGCGTCCCCCCCAACTTTTGAGTGGTCCCATTGACTTTATCATTATGGTCCCCCCCAACTTTTAGGACGTGATTCATTTGGTCCCCCCCAACTTTTAGGACGTGATTGCACCTATGCCTCGAGCTCACGTATAGTAGGCCTATCAATTTTGTTTTGATTAAGCGCCTGTGAATAATCTGGTTCCCACGACTTCGCTTTCATGTGCGCTGTAGAAATCTCGAGAATACGATTACGTAATTATATGGATGAGACCAACGACCTCATATATATTAGGATGAGACCTTGCTGAATCTTCAGTTAAAAGGAACGAACTTATAGAGCGCCTATCTTGAGGATCCTGGGTGGCCGAGTGGGTTGTAGCCCGCTCGCCGCGCCGGCGACGCGGGTTCGATTCCCCGGTCGGATCTTTACATACTGCGGGTTGCTCGGTCGCAATATAAACGTGGAGTCGACGCTGATATCATCTTCGTAATGGAAAAGAGTCGTTAAACCCATACATTTCATTTTTTCAGAGCGCCTATCAAATAATTATTATGGACTCAAGCGCGGAAACGATGTGTGGCGGCATTTACGGTAGGCCTATGCCGCCTATTCTAAAACGATAGATTGGCGGCGTATTTTACAGGCATGATGACAGCCCGAATAGACGTCTTTAAATTGAATGTCATGCAGCTGCAACTTATGCATGGCCAAGAACTGTCACGAAAATTACACGAAAAACGAATATGCATACAGGGCTACATAATTATTTACATTTTACGATCACGATTGGTGTAGAATAGTGATGTCTACATGAGATGGAGCTCTTGGTTGAATTGCTGTGATTAATTATAATTATTGAATGATTTGAATTGTGTATTTCTAAAGCAGGCGTTCTTCGGAGAATCGTTTTACTTCTGTCGTTCGTGTTGCTGTGTCTGCTGCTGATTCTCTGCACTGGATACAGAAGCACGAATCAGCGAAGTAGTCAAGTTGCAACAACAGCAGACGACAAAGAACACCGGAGGAGTCTGTCGTTCGCCGGCAAACAGGTGGTCGAAAGCAGGAGACTTAGAACAGCAGGAGGAGGGGGAGGACCAGCAGGAGGAGCAGGAGGAAGTGGAGCAGGAGAAGGAGCAGGAGGAAGTGGAGCAGGAGAAGGAGCAGGAGGAGGAGCAGGGGTGAAGGAGAAGCAGGAGGGGAGCTGGAGGAGGAGCAGGAGCAGGAAGAGGAACAGGAGGTGGAGGAGGAGCAGGAGGAAGTGGAGCAGGAGAAGGAGCAGGAGGAAGTGGAGCAGGAGAAGGAGCAGGGGTGGAGGAGAAGCAGGAGGGGAGCTGGAGGAGGAGCAGGAAGAGGAACAGGAGGTGGAGGAGGAGCAGGAGGAGGAGCAGAGGGAATTGGAGGAGAAGCAGAGGGAATTGGAGGAGAAGCAGGAGGTGGAGGAGGAGCTGGAGAAAATCGAGCAGTTAAGCGTCAGTTCATCAACCGAGGAGGTCGAGGAGGAGCAGGAGGAACAGGAGGAGAGGAAGAAGGAGGAAGTCGAGCAGATAAGCGTCAGTGCTCCTCGTCGTCCTCCTCCTCATCGGAGGAGAAGGACGACGAGGAGACCATGGTCAATTCCAGTTTATCAACGGAGTCATGAAGTCTGTCGACACGGAAGCAGCGGCCGCCATGCAGCAACTCATCGCGCGCAAGGCTACATCTCTTGACGCACAGTTAATCGACGTCGTTCGTCGTCTGATAAATCCGCCACCGACTGAGGGACCGAGGGCGTTGGTGTTTGCAAGCGCTGACACACCACAGTCAATGGAAGTTGACGCTCTGCTCAACCAACAGGTATGCTCTCTATATAGTTCTCTCTCGCTTATCGTGCCTGCCTGCCAGTCTGTCTGAAAACGGATATCCTATCAAAAGGGCGACTTCAGAAGGGTGACCGTCAAAAGGACGAGTTCAAAAGGGCGCCGATTATACAGGCAACTGTTCAAAAGGTTGCCGATCAAAACAGCGAGAAAAAGTCGCCTTTAGATAGGATACACTTTTTCACTATATTTTAAATATATGTATATATTACATGAAGATCTGCCCTGCAAGATGATGGGTGAAATGTTCTGGTGTGAATTTCCCCGGGGGAAATCCAGGGGAAATATCGGGTAGAAAAGTCGGGTGGAAAATGGGGGGAGAGACCTAGACTCACACGAACTTAAGCATAGAGGTTTTCTCCCCAGATTCGCACCAGTCTCTTCTGAGGCTTGTGTCACGTGATATTCTATCCCCCCTTAAAGCTATCTGTGGGGATGAATAAATCTATCCCCTGGATGAAATATACCGATCTAGACTATCCAGGGATAAACCATTCTATCCCCTTTATTGAAAATGCGTATAATTGAAAAATTTATGTTGTAATCAAAATTTGAAGTGATTCTAATTGTTTTTAGTGTCCTAAGCAATGTTCAGAGCAAGGCAACTTGAATTTACTTAGTGGCTCTAAGTGTTCTTAAGAATTCTAAATGTTCTAAGTGCTCTAAAACCAAAGCAAGCAAAATTATCTAGTAGGAATAAACATGCCTGTTAGTGTCATTGTTCAAAGCAGATGGAAGTTAATTTGAAAAAATAAATACACGCGGAAGATGGAAGTTAATTTGAAAAAATAAATACATGCGGAAGTGCCTTTTTCAACTTCTCTTCATCTGGGGATATGATTAAAACGGGGGATACTCTAATATTTTGTGACACCGGCACTTAATAAAAAAAACTGTGTAACGTTAGCCCGACCTCCCGTTTTTCACTTCATGTTTAAGATAAACAACATTTAACAGATGTGGAGGCCCTGCTCAGTAAAACCGTGGGTCCCAACCTTACAGAATCAATTTTAAAAGGACACACAATTTCACAAAACGTGTTAGGCCTATATTCAACGAATCAACATTTGTCTATTTGTTAATTCGTTCCTTCTTTTTAGCAATATCAACAGGTCTTTTAATATTCCAGTCTAGTGTTCAAGTATAGGCCTATGCATCTACGGTTTTACGGTTTAAGAATATTAGAGGGATTCGTGGTCAGACTTTTTTTAACCACGGCAGTCAGGGCACTCGTACAAGTAAACGGTGCACATGTAGAAGTGATTTATGCCACAAATAAATTCTTGGCATGGAAAAATTCTGTCGGTCTTGTGGCAGGGCAAAGAAGGGCAAAGGGTTTACCAGATCTTTTGCCTTGATTTGTCCTGAATCCTGATGTAGTGTCGCCACTGACTAACATATTTTCGCGGTTACGCCAGTAGTAGAATTGATTTTTAACATGTTAAAACAAAGAGGTATGTTGATACGTTGATACTATTTCATAAATGCGTCGTATAGCACTTGAATTCCGATCGGATGAGGATCATGAGGTATTAAGTGTTTAAAATTTTATAGGCAGTTAAAACTGTGGACTCTTACTAGCATCTCTGGCTGATTTTTTTAGATCAATCTGCCTGGAAATGGAAACTCCACACATGTGCAAAGTTGTAGGTCTATTTGCTAAAATCGGAACTTTTCAAACGATTTTACAGTTTGTTCTGGGATTTTTTGCTCCTTTTTTCTATTATAATTAACAATGATAAAAATATTATTTTTTCATGTGTGGGGCGTCCAAAGTGTGGGGCCCGTGTTCAGCCGAACAAGTTGAACATGTCTTAATCCGACCCTGAACACATACGCAGTGGAGCCCCCTCTAAGAATTGCTTTGGTCATAATTTCTTTTAAATAATCAGCACGAATTATCTCCAATTGCCACTGTTAGGCCCTCTAAAACACTGAAATGTTAGCAGAGTTGTGTCTTCATGTGTCAACCGCATCAACGATATAGATTGCTCGCTGGCTTCTCTCAATCAGCCCTCAATTCCTTGGTGGATGCATTTCACCAGTGACAAGCTGGAGCTGAACTGGTTGGAGAGTATTAAAGGTACTCCTACCTAGGTACCGTACATTATGAGGCGTTGTGTAAGTGAATAATTATCTTTGGTGTGATTGCAAATTCAGAGAAGAGGCTTTTTCATCGAGTGTGGAGGGTTTGATGGCGAGACATCTTCGAACAGTTTGCCCTTCGAACATAACAGAGAGTGGACGGGACTTCTCATCGAGGTCAATCCGTATTACTACACTCAACTCCTCGGCAAGAACCGCAAGGTGTGGACTCTCAACGCCTGTCTAAGTCCATACAACTATGCAACAGAAGTAAGCAGCTGACGAGAGAGTAGGCCTTTTATCTAGACTTTTATATATGCAGGGGCGGATCCAGGGGGGGCAAATCCGGTCATGGTTCCCCATTGAGAAACGCCCATAGAACGTGGCCCCCATTTGGTTTCAACAAGCTTTCAGCAGCAGGTTTCAGACAATTCGGCAAAATTACTTTTAAAAAGTCATCAATTTTTTCGGGCGTAAAGATCAAGAAACTTTTCCTAAATTTTGGCCCTCCCTTTGAAAATTTCTGTATCCACCCATGTATGTATCTGGTCATTAATGCATTAATGTGTGTGTCTGAATATATATATATATATATATAATCTTGATTTTATGTATAATTGTCGACTTTTATGTATGCATTTCGACTTTTATATATGTATACATCTGGACTTTTATAAACTTGTGTATGTCGGCTTGAGCGATATTTTAAGGAATGAAATGCTAATAAGGAAACAAGGTGGAAATAGTCAGCGCTTTTGACATTAAATATGATAATGTGCATATTGGTACTACAAGCAAAGAAAGATATTTTTGAGTTCAGATAGAAATTCTTTATAAAATGTGTGATATAGCCTAGTGCCAGCTGTAAAGTGGGAAAATTTCCTGTCTGTTCCATTTTTTTAATAGATGTATTCCAGGAGCATTAATTAAAAATTTGAAGCTAGCTCATAGCAAGCTGAATGTTTCAGGATTTGTGTAGAAATGTGAGTAAAAATAACAAAAGTTCCAGCAAGCCTCTGTAGCTCTTTTTGAACACCAAGCTGGCATAAAAATGGCCGTATTTTTCCAGGATCGTTAGTTATAAGCTGGAAATAGCTTTTAACACATTGACTTTAACATTAATACACATATGAATACTTCAATACAAACATACATAATACACTTGTGCATACATGTGCACTTTGAGCACTACACATAAATGCATACATACTTTATAAGGAGCCATTTTATAGTGTTCCTTCAAGACTCAATAGGGATACTAATATACATATATACACATATGCATAGATATATACATAAATACAAACATGCATAATTATAGTCGTGCAAACATGCATACATTCATAAATGGATACATTCATACTCATACATGCATAAGTACATAAATACAGTCAGTGGCGTAAACAAGGGGGTTTATGGGGTTAAACCCCCCATTGGCCTAGGAAAACAAATTTAAAGGTTAGTTATCCACTTAAATAGGGGGGAAAAACAATTGCTTGTAGTAAAAATTCTTTTTCTTACTTTATTCCCTTTGTTACTTTATTCCCTTTATATTTTTTGTTAAGTTGGTGTCAGAAAGGGCATCCGGCCAGGTCATAACCCCCCCATCATAAATTCCTGGCGCATACACTGAGCACAGTCATACACATATACATAGTTACATACATCCACACACACAGGATGCACATATGATTATAATAGTCTGCATACATTTACATAAATTACATGTTGGCCTATGTAGCCTGTCCTATAAATTTAGCCGAGGTTGCATCAGAAGCGCTTCGGAGTAGCCAGTCTTGAAGAAGCGCTATATAAATGCTCCTTACCTTGTTACCTTGTGCTGTCAACTCGTAGAGTTCTAGCGATCGTCTTGACACACATTCTCCATTGTTCTCTGTTCGCAGCCAAGTCCCTCAGTTCTCATGACGATTTTCTTGGCATGTTAACAGAGGTGGTTTGCCATTGCCTTCCCCTAGTTTTGCCTGCCGTGCCCGTTCGTTCCCCCTCCTAAGGAAGGGTACTAACAGTCCGCACCTCGAGAAGGTGGGCACGGAGGACTTTGGTTCATCAGCCCAGGCCGGGTCCGAGTCTACGCTCATCAGAGACGTCGGTCAGATCACCTCCCTGCTTTACTCTGTCGCCAGAGTGACTGGCAAACCTTTACGGACCGTAAATGCTCCTAATAAATATAAATAAAATAAACCTGAGGTGATTCATAGAAAGCCAGTTGCCAATAAGTTGTCCTAATTATTTTTATCTATAGCTACTAAGCAAAAGAAGAGCAATGACCTTCACTCAGACAGAGATACGAATCATACGATGTTTCCATTCATAGAGACTTCTGTCCACTGCCATTGTATGCCATCCTTATAAGCCTTACGTGTGTATGTCTCTATGTATGCGCGCGTGTGTGTATGTGTGTGTTCAGCTTGAGTTCGATGCCAGCAAAAATCAAAATGGTCGGATGATGCTGCCCGACAACCTTCCACATCCGTCGTCATCGTCTGGTGATGAAGACAGGAAGTGGATATACGTCGTTCCATGTTTTCCGCTGGAGACGATCCTTCTCGCTCTCAACCGGACCCACGTCGACTATTTCAGCCTCGATGTCGAGGGTCTGGAACTGGAGGTCCTCAAGACCATTCCATTCGACCGAATCGACATCCACGTTCTAACGGTCGAGTATTCACATGGAAGAACCGGAAAGGACGCGTACAAGAGCTTTATGGAAAGCAAAGGATTCCGGACTCGCAAGGAGGTGAAGGGAATAGACTACCTCTTCGTCAAACAATGATGATGCGGCCTCTTAGGTCGAGCAGGAATCAGGTCTTTGGGAGATGGACGGAGGAAGGACAGATGGACGGATGTGTGGAAGGAAAAGACTCTGCATGTCTGGAAGCGACAGTTGGTTCTTGTTGACTCCAAATGACGTGACCTTGTATCGACTGTCATTCTTATATGACGTATGTTCACCTTTGTTCTATAAACTGGATAAATTAATTGCACAATGTGAGTTATGCATTTTTTTTTAGTTAGGCGTTTTTTCCTTGCAAAGTTTATTCCTCTCGAACTTTCAAGACGAGGTTGATGTACAATGACTTCATTTAATGCTGACAGAGGTTCAGCGTTTTATTGTCTGGAGGGAGGGTCATGCATAGGTTGATCGGGATTTCAGGATTTGTTTGACAGAAAGTTAATAGTTATATATATTATATATACTGTAGGCTTATCATTTATATGTAATATACATAGGCGTAGGGGATATTTTGGCAGTGGGGGGGCAAAGATTTGACTTTTTCCCAAAAAGTATACTTTACATATTTTGGCGGATCGCGAGTAGCCCGACATTTTTCATCGACCAAATTTTCTGATGACTTTTTAGTCATTTCGTTTGATTTCCCAGCCAAAATAAAAACAACTGATGACCTTTTTTAGTCATTTCGTACAAATCTTCAGAAAATATAGCTGTTTTACCCTGTGTGCCCGAAAAAATTCTCCCATGCCTGTTTGCCAGAAAAAAGGTTTGTCCGCCTGTGCCTATTTTGCCCGAAAAACATCTGCCCGAAATTTGGGGGCATTTTCCCCCTCTGGACCCCACCTCCTACGCATATGGTAATATATATATATTATTTGTATGTATGTAACGTATATATATATATACTAGTTAGTGTCAGTTTTGGCTACAACAAAAGTTTGTTAACGTCATTTCCGTATGAGCTTCGTAGACTTTTTAGCGTCGTTTCAGACCTTTAAATGTTTTATAATATAATCGTAATCGTAATCTCGAAACTTCTACAGCGCCCACAAAAGCCAAGTCGCGGGAACCAGCTTATTCACAGGCGCTCAGTCAAAACAAAATCGATAGGCAGCGGGTCAAGTCCGGAGAGTCAGGCAGGCAGATAGATGGACGGCTAAGGTGGGTGATGTTTAGAGTTGAAGTGGCGGGGGATGTAAGGAGAAGAGGAAGAATCAGGATAGGATTTTTGAAAGAGCAATGTTTTCAGTTTTGAGTGAAAGACCTGTGGGGAGATAGCGAGAGGTGGAGTTTTGGTGAGTTCGTATGATGGGTCGGAAGTTTGCCGATATACATATTAAACCTTCAATTAACTTGACATATTCTTACAAGATGTTAAACTAATGTGTAATGTATGGATATTCATTTAACATAGGCCTATTGGTACACTTTTTGCATCATTTTTAGGTAATGATAGCATAGACGGGGGGATAATGTCCTACCCCGGCGGGACAATGTTCGGGGGCTTTTGTCCGGGGGATAATGTCCGTGGGGGATAATGTTCAGAAGGGCTGATGTCCGTTCCCCGCAAACTGGGGGTGCGGGGGGGTGCTAGCGCCGGCATTGACCCAACCACACCTTGTCGGATGTCTCATAGAGTTGCTTCTTCTTGAATCTATAGCCATGACCCCAACCAAGATTTTTATTCAGGGCCGTAGCTGTGGTGTTTGGGTGTTTGAACACCCCCACCCCAAATGCAATAATGTAAAAATTTCGAGCAGAAAATAGTCGAAAATCGCGGATAAAAGTTGATTTTGCACCGCCTTGAACGCATTACGCGAGCCATAAAAAGGCAAGAAAAGCAGGCGATGGCTGGAAAAGTCAAAACTTTCGACGACTGAGAAGAAGGTCGTCAGAAAAATTTCCTCCCCAAAAAGTCGATTTTTTCGGCCGCTATATTCGCCTCAAAAATCACGGTCAAGGAAACGCCCCGAAATAAAATCCTTGCTACGGCCTTGTTTTTATTGGACAATTCATTGGCATAATGCATGTGCATACAAACAAGTAAAAAAAACTCAGTGAGCTGTAGGCCTGTAGAGAAAGAATAAATCCAATTAAGGCACGTATAGATTCCGCTAGATGAGTCACCCTTAGGCCTACAAGCCCTACATGAAATGACTGTACGTAGAGCGGCAACTATATAATTATAGCATCATTAAGATAGGTCGCAAAGAGTCTCGCAATAACCTAACTAATTAAGTAGGCTAAACACATGCATAGGCCTACATTGCATATAATAGTGCTCACGCGTTAATAATATAATAATTAATCCGGACTATATATTAACTCTGGAGTCTGGTTAGCCTGGATAGGCCACATACTGGATATTGACTAGTAAACAAGTTGATTAGACTAGAGGCCGGATTCTTAATAAACAAGAAACAAATATTTTGATGTCGGCCCAAGTACAGACATATCCAGACTTTCCTGTCTGTGTGCCTCTTGCCGGATAAGAGGTTCCCAATTAAATTCCAGGGTCAAAGCTAATTAAATATAGACATGCCAAGGGCCAGTTCAAAGATCTCCAATGGCCGGATCCGGACCCAGGGCCGTATGCTGCCCATCCCTGCTCAAGACTTTAGGCTATAGTGTGAGGTAGCCTATAACCAGTGCAGCGTAAAGTCGTGATAAGGCTAATAACCTAATTAACTTGCCTATTATGTTAAAAGAGGACATTTTTGTAATCTATCATTTGGGTTTGCTAAATTATTCGCCATTGCATGGGTTGCAGCGCTGGTCGAATAATATGAGTTGGATTGACGAACAGAATTCTTGCTAAATAGAAGTCGGATTGATTAAAATAATTTAGTCTGAAATAGAAGTGAGAATGAGAGGGTTTTTGTGGAATTGGAGTTGGATTGATAAAAATCCTAGGCCTAATTGTTATGTAATTAGGTGTTGGATTAATTCCACAAAAATGGAAGCTGGATTAATGAAACGGATTTTTGCCTAGGCTAGGCTATATAGGCCTATGAAAGCTGGACTGCTGAAAAGTCGGATTGATATAATAACCTATTATTGAAGAAACATAATAGTAGGCCCACATTTAGAACGTCTAAACGAAACATTACCGACATTTGCTGGCAGAACAATAAGTAAGCTTAAGTACAGCACCGACCCATTTGCACGTTTTGTTAGATTGAGTGGTCAGTGGTTAAATCGACTATCTCAGAATTAGTGAGGACGTCGTTACTTAGTCATGGCCGATGCACTCGACAGGTGGCGCCACAGTAACGGCTTTCGTGCTTTAGAACTAGCAATTACATCAAGCACGTTAGGTTCTAGAGGTGTCATTGTCAAACTTTTTGATGGACATCCTGAGGTGATATTTCCAGCATTGAGTACCGGGTCAGGGTGCCAAAGACGCATGAACAAAAGGGGTAGGGGCTCGGTGAGCCCGTCCAATAATTTTTTCCAAAAGTAAACCTTAAGTGTTGCATTTTTATCATACACTTTAGCATCATTTAAATCACGATTTCATGATTTTATTACACCGAGCTGATGTTGTTCGACTGCTGCGGTCATGCATGTAAGTCTTGTATTGCATTGCATTGTATTGCATTTTATTTTATTTTATTGTATCTATATTTATGTAGCGACTCTCACAGAATGACTGTTCAGCACGGAAACTTCTGTCGTGGCGAAGTCGTGCGTTTTTCGATCTCACGAACACGCTTCGGAAGAACCCTATGTTTCCACCTTTACAGCTAATTGATTGAATAACTAATTATTAATCTGCAGGTTACTATTGCGTCTCGCTGTGAAAATCCTTGGTGTGTTATGTTCGAAAGGTTCACAGAATATGACGTCTGAACTTCGTCGGAAGCATAAGAATGTGTTTACAAACAAGCCGTGCACAGACAAAGACAGACAAAGGCAGAAACAGACAGACAGACGCAGACAGACAAAGGCAGACCGGACAGAAGCCGAAGTACAGACACTTATGAAGCGTAACTAACGTCACAGTTCGTGACCTGAAGAGGGCCAACAGCACAGTCGCCAGGCAAAGCAGCCTGAGGCGACGTTCTACTGTCTGCTTATTCGGCCCGCAGTGTTGGCCTATGTGCTTCGGCCTATATTATTCTAGGTGGACGGGGCTTTAGGCTTAGGCTACAGTTGCTATACTATGCACCGCATGCCTTAACTCTGGCGTTGACCAGTAAGTTAATGAGCAACCAAAGATCAAGCGAGATCAGGTTTCTGCGCTTCGTCTGAACCAACCTTTGGCATTTTTAGACAAACATTCCGATATCTTGCAAATCTCCTTCTGCGTTCGAGGGGCTGTCACTGTCAGCCGCCGGGTGTTTTCGCCACCCCTATAAGTCATAACCCTCCCGTCATGCACGTACGGTATGTCCACAAACATTGATACAAAATTCATTTTAATGTCGTGGTTTTAAGGCGACACTCATGTCGATAATCAAATCTTCCAAGGTTAGACACAATTCGTCAATGAGATCGGTGTCGATATCACGCGACATGCCTGGGATTCGAACTCGGGTCACGAAGGTGAAAAGCCTAGGCGTTAACCGCTTGGCTAACGTTAAAAGTCAAAACCCATGTGACGCTAATTGAAATGCTGTTGAAGCAGCACGGTTACGAAGCAGCAAACAATTCATAGGCATTTTTTACTACGATATTATCATCCACCGACATTGTTTTAAGCAGCAGCTGCATGGGCAATTGTATACATGTAGGCCAAATAACCAGCTGCACGTCCACTTGTCTGTCAGCAGAAGTCTGCCAGACTTTGACTGACCGTTGAACTTTGAGGCAATGGAGGATCAGTTCGTTTCAAATCAACGTACGATCCGTGCGCCACCTATCCGCACACGGCGGCGAAAACACAGACAGATTATATAAGCGATGGACGTAGAAACGGATCAAAGGTTGATTGCTGTCTGCGTGTGATATCTGGGCCATAGGTGCATCGACAAGTCTAGGACAAAAACAGAAAACTGATCCTGTCAAACGCGCTGTACATTTTTCAGTATTTTATCTGTTTGTTTGTTCTTGTTGAAAAGTAGGCCTACAGTAGCATCATAGGCCTATAATTCAAATGCACTAGCACTCTTTAGGACAGAGCCAGATCTCTTTGATTTTTCACTAGTGGTATGGCTCGATAATAGACTACCTTCTATAGGCCTAGTTATTAAACCATAGGCCTATTTATCATATAGCATATCTGGCTATTTTATACAGGCAGTTGATTATTTGAGGGCACTGCCATTTCAGGCATCGAAACTCGGCCATTGTTAGTATGCGTCTGTGTATAAAATGCAGACGCATAATTATTATTGATTAGGCTAATAATCACCATAGGCCTATTATCGCATTCTGCATAGCTCAACATCGCCAAAAAGTTTAAGTAGGCCTATTTATAAATCCACTTCTGGAAACAATATCGGTTTGGTACCTAGATCTGAGTTGGCCTACTTCAAAAGAGTGGCCAGTCAATTCCACGAATTTTTACTACCGAGTGCCGAAAGAAAGACAGATAGGCCTATAGAGAGGGGGAGAGAGATAGAGACCAGTATCGTCCGGTAGCCCCCTCCCACTATTCTACCATTGGTTCTTGACTTTCACGAACAGGGTGAACAGCCTGCGAATAAGCCAACCGGGGTAGGCCTATAGATAACTGATTTTATCGAGTTCGGTCTACTTTTAAACTATGCGAATATCTTAGGGGCCGCAAGACTGGGCAGGTATGATCCTGGCAACTAGAAGTAGACTTCTTGTTATTAACCTGACCTGTGACTTAGGCCCATATGCATGGGTCAGATAGGCCAACTTAGGCCTGAAAGTTCAGATTTATTTATGATTCACGTAAATTTCTGTTGTGATCCACGTGCATGACATTAGATTGATACGGCACGAAATACACGTCACATACATAGCTGCACACATATACAGACATTATGTATGTACACCGAGTCACATAATTATTCGAAGGCATACATTATTAGACTCCGTGCACTCAGGCGTTGCCTATATGGATAAATACATATTAGGTCTATTTATTGGGTGCGTATAGGCCATAGCCTAATAGCAACCGTACGGTGAACGATATTTCACTTTTAAAACCTGTGTGGCCCAACAACAAATCAATGGCAATCACACTTCGATCGTGGTATGCATTCAGAAGTCAATCCTGGCAACTCCAATATGCCTGTAACAGTTCTGTTGTTGGGGACGTGCTGATGCTTTAGGCCCAGTGACGTACGTGATTTCTATAGTTAAGGAGTCTGCTATAGGCCTACCTGGATGAAAGTTTTTAATCTGGGACAGCAAGAGTTGAAGGCGTGAAGTCCTAACGATTATGAGTCTGGGTTCTATGATGAGTGTCGTAAGAGCTCCAAAGTGGCCAACCTAGCAATGCGCAGAGGACATAATCTTGGCCAAACGTATTGCAACTTTTTAACTCGAGCAATTGAGTGAAAGTTGAGCCTTCAGCGCTTAAAACCCGCAGCTTCAAACGGATAGGAGTTTGCAGAGCATTGCTTGGGGAGCGTTGTAAGCACGTTGTAGATTGCCCATCGATAGGACAGTTTACAGACACCGAGACAAAGGTGTGCATCCGTCTACGAACCTCGTCGTGACTATACTATCTTAGGGATGACATGCATGTTACTGAACCCCTGCGCCCTGGGTCAGCCAGGAAGTGGACATGAACAAACTGATTATAGAATTAAACAATAGAAAAGCTGTAAGACTTTCACCAGGTCGTGATGATAGAAAGAGGACGTTTAGGCTTATAGGCCTACTGAGAAATATCATGTCGAAGCTAAGTAGAATCACTTGCTCATTTGTAGTCTTAATTTTTTTGTACTTGCACCTCCTGACGTTCATGTGTCTGGGGAATCGAATTTCAAAGCGTCGTGCCGACTCGTTGCTGAGCTAAGCCAATGCAAATGAAGCTAATTGCTAATGAAGCATATTTTATATATATATATATATATATAAGCTGAATGGCCTATATATATAAACTATTTATATATATATATAAATAGTTTATATATATAGGCCATTCAGCTTATATATATCATGTCGAAGCTAATAGTCGGATTAATAACCTATGGTAATAAATTCGATTCCAAACACCAACAGCCATTCATTCGTTTGAAATTAGCACAACGTAGGCCTATATCGTGGTTGTAATTCGATTGATGAAAGGGAGAAATTCCAGATCCTTTCCTGCGGGTGTCTGATTGCGAATGCGTTTATGGTCCAAGGTCACCGCGAATTATTCAAGCGTGACTAAGGGTGACACCTCTCGCAGGTTCAGCGCCTGCAGGCTTGAATATAGGCGAAGAGGGGGGTAACGCCTGGATCATGAGATGCGGTGGACCGCCCCCACCTCTCCATCTCGAGATAAAACACGTGATCCAGGCAGTATCATTGAGTGCAATAGAACACAGTCCGATTTACCAGAGATAAACAGACTGACAGGCCTACATATGTAACATGATATGAATGCATGATATAAACAGGTTTGGGCATTGATTACATTGATTAGACATATATGTCCAATTATCCGGCTTCATGCGGATGTAAGTATACAAACGTATTGAGTAAGAGATTAGAGATTTCGCTACTCTTGCGTGTAATTGCTCGTATCCTGTCAGTGCTAGGCCACAGACTGGATAAAGGAGGAGGGCGACACTGATGATGATCTTCATATTATCACATGGTGTCGTTGAACTTCAACTGCGAAGTATAATAATTGGTTGGTCAGCTCTGGTTTCCATAATCATCTTTCGGAGTCGTGTGTTTCCGTCGCATCAAATCCCGGATGTAGATTTCTTTGGCTCTGCCGCACAGTCTCTAACTTAAGTCGCAAGCAGCATTAAAAGGTCATACAATAATAATTGTGTACCTAACTGACACTAACAACTCCTTGTGTTAGAAATGAATAACTAAATGATGCTAACAAGTCTTTAGTTTGCATCTCAATGGCAGTAGCCTACTATATATAGTAGCCTAAGTCTTATCGGTGACGGCTTTAATAAGTTGACACAGCGATCAAAACCAGGAAACCAGGGCAATCAAGCTTTATAAACTACATGAAGAAGCAGACTAATTGCACAAGGAGGATTTTGTCCGGGGGATAATGTCCTACGCAAATTCGGGGGATTTTGTCCGGAGGGATAATGGCCGGTAAACGGACATTAGCCCCCCTGGACATTATCCCCCCCGGACATTATCCCCCCCGGACATTAGCCCCCCGGACATTTCCCCCCCCGGGGTAGGACATTATCCCCCCCCCCAGTACATGATGTCATTACCTAAAAGTGATGCACACAATGTAATTAATGGGCCTATGTTGAATGAATATCTATACATTACACATTAGTTTAACATCCTGTAGGAATATGTTAAGTTAATTGAAGGTTTAATATGTATATTATAAGACATTTTAAAGGTCTGAAACAACGCTAAGAAGTCTGCGAAACTCATACGTAAATGTCGTTATAGCCATAACTGACACTAACAAGTAGGCCTACTTAGTGTATACGATTCCCATTCGTTCATTTCTTTAATGTATTGAATCTAATTTTGAATGGAAACAACGCTAATAGCCCAAGTCTACGAAGCACAGACGTAGCCTAACTAACATTAACAAACCTTTGTTGTAAGACACTAAACAAATAGACTGTGTAGGCCCTACATACGATTCCCATTCGTTCATTTCAAATCTAAGTCTAGGCCTAGGCCTATTGATACAATTAGGAGCTAAATGACACTAAGTACTTTCGTTTGCATGTGAATGCCAGTGACATGTCTTATCGGTTACGGCATTATTCTACGATTTGCACATAGGGGGGGGATTTGTCCGGGGGGGCTAATGTCCTACGTAAAATCGGGGGGGAATATGTCCGGGGGGGCTAATGTCCGGGGGGATAATGTCCGGGGGGGATAATGTCCAGGGGGGCTAATGTCCTACAACCATAATGGCCGGGGGCATAATGTCCAGGTGGATAATGTCTTACAATCGGTTCAGCTAATTTGTCTCGAAAGGACACTGAGTTGAACCGCTAAGGCTAAACAGTTATGGAGAGACTTTGCAACAGAAAACGAGTCTTCTCAGATCACTCGCAGTCTGCGTTAGCCTACTGCCCATTATTTAGTCATTTTTGCCCCGAGGTATAAGCTTACAATACATGATCCCTCAGGCTCAGATACTTCGATATCACAAGCTGTTAATAAAATTTATTATTATCAGTTTATTAACTCTATTCTATGTTTGAAGAGCACTTGACCCTATCCTGGTTTCCGTCTTTAGGCTTTTATAGTACCGTCTCTTATGAGTCTCTCTTGAAGAGTGAGCTTACTCTTTCTCACTGAACATATTCACGGATAAATGGACGGACGGATGGAATAGATTGATAGAGGAATGGATGGATAGATGGATGAATGGATGTATGGACAAACGAACTCCTTTGACCGAGAGTTACTTGTTTTTCTTAAGGCAGCTCTCTCTAGACCTGGGAGTCGACCCCAATAAGTCGACCCCAGTCGACTTGGTCATCCCAAGTCGGGTCGGGTCGTTTCTGCTCACCGCAACTGACCCCAAGTCGAATTTTGTCGAGAGAAGTCACTTGAAGTTGTTTTTACCTCAAGTCGACTTAAACCGACTTGAGACACAAACATAGTTAAATTTGTCACTTCAAACCAATGATTGTGACAACATTTAAGCAGCTTTTGTTGCCTAGTGTGTTTACAATAATGAATTCGGCCTTTGCTAAACTTAGGCTACTGGTTATTTTGCCGGTAGCCGTCTGCCGATCTGTTCATACAATTTGTAATTTTATGCTTAAACGTCACGCATAGGCATGCGCTTAATTAAAATGGTGAAACAAAATGTTACTTAAATATTAGCACGTGTGCTTATCAAGCAATCAGTGAACTTCTAGTGGTCAGTGAATTCGGCGCAAAGAAAGCTGGATATAGGCTACAATAAAGCCAAGGTCTATAATAAATCGATAGTTTGGCGCTACTTTGGAGCGCTGCATCTGGAGTTTGTCTGCAGATGGAAAAACTATTGTGGGGCCAATTGGACAATGAAAGACTTTGCTGTCAGTAAGTAGGCCTAGTAACTGTAGTAGCCTACTGTAGGATGATGCGCTTGCAATGCTATATATATATAATTATATATATATGCTAAGTTGCGAAATGATGTTAGTGGCCATGCAATTACAAATTAGGCTTATCATAACACGCCATTCAGTGCAACCACGCAGTGCGCGGTCCGCTGTTTTATCTTAGACTTTACGCTTTTTGCAAGTTTATTTAATATTAATAGAATATTAAAAATAATAATAATGAGTGTAATCTGCATAATCACAGACAATTTAAAGGACAGGCTAAAATTCATAGGCCTAATAATTTGCCGTCCGTCGCGTTGTCTAGGTTACTAGATGGCCCAAAGCATCCCAAAACTATTCAAACTGAAACACAAACAGCCTGAAATGGATTTAATAACACTTTAACAAATTTATGCATCAATTAAGTGCTGAGGCCTCATTGCTCATTTGTAGGCCTAAATGAAATCAATGCTTGCAGGAAAATTGGCTTGACTTCTTGCATTAGTAGCCGTACGTAGACCTAGGTTAATGGCTAGTATCATGTCATAAGTCGACTTCAAGTCGGAAGTCGGTTGTTTTTCTGCCAAGTCGGGTCAAGTCGTTTTGACACCAAGAAGTCGACTTCAAGTCGACCTCAAGTCACTTTAGGGTCAAGTGGGGTCAGATTAGCTGACCAAAGTCACTCCCAGGTCTAGCTCTCTCTCTCCTGATCATATGAGACTGAAAGTCTACTACAGATCAGCGTGGAGTGATCTCAACAACAACAACAGCAATAACAACAACAATAACAGCAACAACAACAGCAACAAGAGACACCAAAGACATCGACGACAGCAGCAGAGGGCGGCGGGGCATACCATGGCTGTTGCAGTACTCGCTGGAATTCCTGTTAGTCGAGAGCAGCAGTTCACCTGCAGCTGTCTTCTATGATCTATGGTAGGCCTATACGATTTCTACTGGAACGATCGAAATATTAGTTGAGCATAGACCTCCCTCCCCCCCCCCCCCAATCAGTTGGCGATCATGTTGGTCTACCCCACGCTGTTTGAACTTAGGCCATGCAAGAGTAGTTCGGCTGAATTCGTCTGATCATAATTAGGCTTTCCCGATCGAGTGAACTCAAAACGATTCTATAGAAACATTCTTATATCAGTTTACAAAAGCAGCGTCCGATATATATCAGCGCAGATTAGAACAGTTAGAACAGCGGGGCCTACTCTGCATAGGCTACTAATTACCGTTAAACCTAGTGAATGAAGTTAAATAATAATAGCCTAACTATATGAAGAATGATTTCTATAGGGCCTACATACTATAGTTGGTGATACTTATAAGCCTACACACATACAAACATATTCATACACATAATATATGTATATATATATATATACCAACATCAGGGGCGTATCCAGAGGGCAAATCCGGCCATGCCTCCCCCATTTAGAAATTTCTTTATTTCTCCCCAGCTATTGCGGCGAGGAAAGTGGACGTGGCCCTCCCCATCAGTTTCGTAGGCCCCTCCCCACGAGGTTGGTATAGGTAGGGTTTCAAGAATACAGTGGGAAAGGTGACAGAGAAGGCATGACTTAAAAAGGTCATCCATAATTTTATACAGTCAGACTGATATGCAGTTATGTATGTATGTAGTGGAGAAATAGTATGTTTTTCAGGTAAATGGTATCTTTTTGCCCGAAAAAGGTCATCAACTATTTTGGCGGACAAAAATAATGGTTTCCTCCTGAGAATTTGACAAATTACTAAAAAAGTCATCAGATTTTTCGGCGACCAAAGACGGAATTAAAAAAATTACCAGTCCCAAGACCGAAAATTCTCCCCGTACATACATACATGGGTCGTAAAGGTTCGTCAGCCACTCATTCGCGTGAGTAGAGCAGGGAGGAGACCCGACCGACGACCCGTAGACTCCGGAACCGACCTGGGCTGGCGAATCAAAGTCCACCGTGCCCACCTTCTCGTGGTGCGACCTGTTAGTAGCCTCTCCGCAAGGAGGGTGAACGAACGGGCACGGATGGCAAACGGGGGGAAGGCAATGGCAAACCACCCCTTATCTATTGCCAAGAAAACAGTCATGAGGTAGGATACATCATGACTGTCGCCAGAGCTCCAAGAGCTGACGGCACCAGGTGACCAGATGACATACATACATACATACATAACTGCATAAATCTGACTGTATAAAATTATGGATCTATTCATATGTCATACACTAATGTAGCGGTTGTTTTTATAGTCCGCATACGTCAAATACCTGACACGCATGTCGTTCAAAGTGTTCCAGAATGTAGGCCCAATACTCTTAAAGCTTACGTGAGTAGCGTGAATGTTGCGCGGTGTAGACGATAAGCTTGGGCTCTCATATTGAAAAGCGGGTGTACGGGGTTTTGCATCACTTTCCATGATTAAGCTTATATAGCCTATACGCCTACTGTGTAGGGATCTTGAGCAAGTTCTTAAAATACAGTTGCTCAGCATGCCTGTCACTGGTCTGTGGCGCCTATAGTTATCCCATTTCCTCCCGGACAAAAACCCCGGACAAAACCCCCGGACAATTCCCCCAGGGTAGGACCAACCGGTAGAACATATTGCGTGTAAGAGGTATTACTATAAAGCAACGGTCCTAAGTACGCAAGTTGGATTGATGAAAAGATTTCTCTCTAATTAGAAGCCGGATTGATACAAAATAATTTTTACTTAAACAGAAGCTGGATTGATGAAAATGTCCTTGCTTAAATTGGAACTGGATTGATAAAACTATTCTTGCTTAAATTGGAGCTGGATGGATAAAAATAATTGTTATTTAAATAGAAGTTGGATTAAATGAATTTTTGCCTAAATGGAAGCTGGATAGATGACAAGGATTCATGCTGTCCTAAATTACATCAACAGGTATTAGCTTCATATCAGAGAGACTAAAATAAGCTCTCAGTTCATAGCTGAATGATAGCGATGGTGTTTACCCTTATGACAGTAACTAGTTGACACAGCACCGCGAACTGGATAATTAGCCCAAGTTTGAGCAAATAATACCTACAGGCTACAGAAATAGGCTATGCGCAGCAAAGGAGGGGAATTGTCCGAGGGAATTAATGTCCTAGGCTAAATCAGGAGGAATTGTCCGGGGGTTTGTCCGGGGCGTTTTGTCAGGGGAGAAATGTTCTACACTGGAAGGGAACGGGCGCCTCACGGATTTAACACTGCAACCATTCCATGCAGTATATCGTAGCTAGAAAATTGTTGGATTGAGTTTCCATTTCGGGATTTTTCCAATAGACGTACGTGGTCACAACATGCACAGAATATACACAGCATCAGTTTTCTTTAAGTTTGGAAATTACATAGTTAGGGGTTGAACCCGTAAACAACCACATTAATATGTCCATGCATCCAGGCCAAGTCTTTCAGGGAACAGAACATTGATATTTCTTTAATCGATAGACTTCATTCTGTTGCCAGACGGTTGGTTGATGGCAATTGGGTGGGAAGGGGTCGTGTGTTTGTGCGAAGTGATTATTACCAAGAATGTCTGACGTCGATCAGGTGTCGTCGGTTAGCCTTAGTTTGTCGTAGTTAGGCTACAAAGAAATGGCTCCCATAGATCATGTATACAACAGCTATACGAGCTCTATAGTAGGCATATATATATATATATATATATATATATATATATATATTATATTCGGCGAATTCATGTAGTAATTTCGAGAAGCATAGCTAACCTTTTTCATTAAAATGTATTCATACAATGGATCAAACAGAGAAAATAATTAGACTAATGTCCTAAAGTTGAAATTCTTCGGGCCTATATATATATACATATATATATATATATATAATGAGCGGGGCGCGGACATTTCCCCCCCTGGACAAAACCTCCCCGGACAAAACCCCCGGACAAAACCCCCCGGACAATTCCCCCCCTGATTTAGCCTAGGACATTAGCCCCCCCCGGACAATTCCCCCCCTTTGCTTCCATTTAGGCAAATATGCGTTTAATCCAACTTCTATTTAAATAACAATTATTTTGATCAATCCAGCTCCAATTTAGGCAAGAATATTTTCATCAATTCAGCTCCAATTTAAGCAAGAATATTTTCATCAATCCAGCTTCCATTTAAGTAAAAATTATTTTGTATCAATCCGGCTTCTATTTAGCAAGATATCTTTTCATCAATCCAACTTAGGACACTTAGGACCGCCGCTGTATAGTAGTACCACTTACACGCAATATGTTCGACAGGGGGGGGAATTGTCCTACCCTGGGGGGGGGGAATTGTCCGGGGGGGGTTTTGTCCGGGGGGGTTTTGTCCGGGGGGGTTTTGTCCAGGGGGGAAATGTCCTACACTCTAATGAGCATACGCATTTGTCGGCGATGGGTACAAAACTACGAATGAACAAATTCCATTGTCCACGGTCATTTGTCGAGCTACGTTGTGTCAATATTTGCGTGTGATGCAATAATTCTATGTGTTCTAATAAATGTGACTTCTGTCACTTTAAAGGGAGCATATGCCGATCTGTGTTGTTTGATTATAGTGTTATTAGTTCAAACCGGTGCAGGCCACCTTGGGTGGATGTTTTGATGGTCGTGGACTCGTGGCTTGCGTTGCCCTTGAATAGACACATAATAAGCTGCTTATGCATAATTTGGCCTGTGTTGGCTGGCTCTGTTGCGTCAGTCATGCACTTCATGAATGTCAATGACAAGTTAGTTCTAAAGGTCTTATGTAAACTAACTTAAGCTCTCTACGTCCGACGTCATTATTACAGTCACTGGCTCACGGCTTTGTTATAATATACGAAATCGGTTTGGTATTTGACAGTTTTGTGTACATTGTGGTCTGAATAATTTATGGGTCCATGTCAATTAGCCTAAATCATGGGTGCCAAACTGCCAATCTCGGGTTCGCACTAACGGCATATAGGCCCAAGGGCGGATACAGAAATTTTCGAAGGGGGGCCAAAGTCCTACGGAACTACTCATGTGGGGGGATGTCTACTTTCCGAGCAAAATAGCTGGTCAAAAATAAAGAAATTTCTAAATGGGGGGCTATGGCCGGATTGCCCCCTGGATCCGCCCCTGTATAGGTCTACCTTAATCCACAAACTGATAGATCGATATGTAGTAAAATAGCACGTATACGATAAAAGTTCTTTGTAAATTTGTTCCGCCACACATAGCCCATAATTAAGGTCAGTTATCGGTTAAATGAGGTTACATTAGATATCAGACGACTATTCAGAATTTCAGATCCGCAATTTAGATTTATGATGCAAGCACATGCGTTCCGATAAGACTCTTCTTGGGCGTTTCCACTGCTCACACAAACCACTCTAATTACTGCAGGTTCCTACATTTCGCTTCACAATGCGAGAACAAAGGTGACCGTGAATTGTTCGGAAATCTGATCTCCCAGCGAGACGGTCAATAGCTTCGTATAAATTATATAGGTTGTGTCAAGGTCATTCAATGTCACCTAGATCGAAGGTTTGGATGTTGGCTGATTAAAGACAATGCTTCATTTCAAAGACGATTAGCGTCGCCCTCCTCCTTTTTCCAGACTTGGGACTGGCACTACTAATCTGTACCAGAGCTCGAACAGTGGCGGAGTTTACTGCGAGTCCTTCAGTCTAATTCGCTCGTTATAAACTGACAAGTCCTCCGCAGTAGCGTTGCATGAGACAATGTCATGGCGCACTTAGTATAGTGACAGACGATAGCGCCGGTGAATAAGCTGGTCTCCCTGACGTGGCTTTTGTGGGCTCTGAGAAATTCTCGAAGATTTACATTACATTACATTACGATAGCAGGTTTGACGGATGCCGAATATAACAGCCTGCAGGTTGTAAGCAGTGCCAGTTATAAGCCTGTATAAAGGAGGAGGGCGACACTAATCATCTTCGATATGGCAGTGTCGTTTAAGGCGAGGAAACGAGAAGCAGCATGCAAGGCTGGAAGAGAATTCCTAGTCCTCATGGTCGCATGAGACCTGGGGCCCATAGTCATGTGAAATATTCTTGAGGAGACTTCAGAGATTTTGAGAGTAGAGGGGCAGACGGGAAAACAAAGCAGGTCGCTTTGGGGAAGATTCGCGTAAACTGGGATATAATATTGGCCTACATTACGTATAGGCTACTATCATTACTATGTGTAGCCTAGGGCCTAGGCCTATTCCCTATTACGAATGCGCGAAAGATTGACAGATGGAAGGATGGAAGAAAACTGGAGAAAGCAGGAGGATGCAGATGATCAGTTGGATGATGATGGATATTGGTGTAGGCTAAAAAAAAACCTAATAAATCGGCATATAATAGAACCTGGACTAACTTCGGGAGCGGGTACAATGCATCTGGCACAAAATATTGCATTGAGTTTAATTAGGCCTGTTAGCCCGCAGACCTACATTAATTAGAGTCTTATCCGTATACATGGCCTTGTCCAGCTTATACCGTGTTGCTATGACTTAACGACACCGTATCATAATATTATCAAACATGATATCATGTTGTCCTCCTCCCTTCGTTAGGCCTGGGACTGGCAATGTCTGTCTGGCACTGCAAAGGTACCACTAATGGTGTATAGGTCCGCATAATAGGCCTCTTGGTGCTTTACATTCAGCTCTTGCTTCGGCTCAAATAATCGCGCCTATTTCATCCCCAGCGTAAAAGTTCGGTCGGTTACCTACATGTCTGCCTATAGTAGGCCTATCCTGTCCTTAATTGCAATATTAGAATCACCTTTGGCCTATGCATTTCCCAGTCTTCCATCAAGATCTTTCCACTAACGTTAATAGAAGAATCTTGGTCTTCCAGTTATAAGACCGACCTTCTACAATGTTTGTGTATTCTTCCTTCAGTATAATATGACCATAGCCTATACAATCCCTCTGTTGCCAGTTGAAACCGGATCAAGACGTAGAAAATAATCATCAGCAATTGCATGACCAATGGTCCTCCTCCCGAACAACACTGTTCCGCGTGACTCAAAACTCGCTGAGACGGAATTCTAATACGAATTCCAGAGTACTGTTGTCGTTTCGAATTAGTGCCTGCCTGTCTCTCTGTGTGGGTGGGTGTGTCTGTCTGCCTGTCTGTCTGTCTGCCTGTCGAGATCAGTCAATCCTCATGGGTCCATGTGAGTGAATTGAATGCGGTAGCAAAGGGGTTCAGACACGAGATATAGGCCAAGGACCAGTCGATTTAAGACGAAGCGACCGGGGGCCTTTGGCTGTGAGCGCGTAGCCTACTCGGTAGTTCTGGGCCGGTCGTTGTTGATTCGTCTGGTTCCATGACAAATTTCGGACCTTCGTTACTTTGCTGTAGCATACGACTGTCCAGGAATGCCACTGTATTCAGACACCATTAAAATTTGTCTAGAGTAGCATCTCATTTTCGCCAGAGACGGTGACCGTAGCAGAGACTGCATCCAATAATTAATATTAATTCGTGTGGCGTAGTTGTTTCTATCAGGCGCACGGCTCTGTCTGTCGGCCACAGCCGCTGTTTAACTGTATATAAGGTCGTTGGTGGCCGCTCAGTGATAAGATTCAGCGCACAACAATTATATACAGCCATACTATACAGCAAAAACGACGCTGGCTGCGCAACACGGGAGTCACACGTGCTTTCAGAGAACGAAGGCACGTGGTTCTGAATCGCTGAGCGGGCTCGAGTAAATTCCGTGATAACATAACAGTTTCAAAGCTACGACGAAGACGGCTTTTCGCTAACCAGTTTTGCACGAGTGCTTGTCGGAAATAAGGTGATTCGTTGATTGCGCTGTTGTTTATTCTGGTTTAGCGCAACTCTGGCGAGAAGGATTGGCGTTCAAACGAGAGGAACCGGCGGCAAGGAGCATTATTATAGCGGAGTACTGTTCTAGTTGAGACTTTATTAATAGTTTAACATAGAATGTCTTGCGATGAAGGTGTTTCTAAAAAGGATGATGGAAACTTGAATATCTTCGGCGAAAAAGAATACCGACGGATAAACATAAGTTGTCCTTCAGGTTGGTTTTAATTCATTCTGATTCTGTTATAAATAGAGTGACCGTGTTCCACGAGGTGATAAAATCCCTGGAACTAATCCCTCAAACAAAATCCCCCCCCCCCATTTTGCAGGGGACTTATTCACGGACCTTATCCCGTCTGTGCATTTAATTGATAAAGGTTAATTGTCATGCATAATATAATTTTCATATTTAAA
The DNA here is from genome assembly GCA_949752735.1 of Lumbricus terrestris. Classification (NCBI taxonomy): domain Eukaryota; kingdom Metazoa; phylum Annelida; class Clitellata; order Crassiclitellata; family Lumbricidae; genus Lumbricus; species Lumbricus terrestris. The sequence continues at coordinate 25,888,401 of OX457038.1, forward strand.
TACACGCCTTAACATATTTGGACATGTGTTTTTTTGGCGTAATTATAATTATAATATCATAGCCTGGGGATTATGTCCAGAGAGATAATGTCCATCCACCTTTGTTTACAGAAGCATAATGGTGGACAGGTGTGGTAGTTATTATTCAGAACGAAAGAAATATTCCTATAATTTGACTTTAGCATTGATTTAGAAACTAGCAGGCGCTTCCTTTTTCCTACGCTCTACCATCCTGTCTCCTGTCATCTCTGCCTCTTTCTCTTGCTTGGAAACCTTCCTTTTCTGTTTTAGTGCCTCATACTAGGAGTGTGAAAGGCATGTCCTGGGAGAAGCATTTTATGTATGAATATGTTCTAATTCAATGCACAATACAAACCACCCTGTTCACTAATAAAATAAATATATTGTGCAATACATTTTATTCTCCATTTTTCTACAGTGCAAATGTGTAAGCAGACCATTGCATTCAGTGGTATAACTTGGCCACGTTACTGGATACAAACGAATTATATTCTGAGCAAACAAGAGTTCAGATTGCACTCAAGTTGCACTGATTAGTGTAATGCAAATCTGTAAAATTTCTTAGTGCCAAAAAAGTCATGTCAGGGAAACCAGCTTAATCCCCAGCAGTTTATCAAAATCAAGTCCACCATTGCCAGATTGTTTTGTTTGTTCCAGTGACAGGTCAGAATCTGGGACGGTCACACCACTTGAGGATAGTCATGGGACTGTAATGGCTGAGATTATTGACAATGGTAGTGGTGAAAGAATAAAATCTGGATAGGATAGCTTGAAGAGTACAGTTGTGTGCAGACAAGTGCATCTGGTACATGGGAGAGTGCAAACGAGGAGAGATTAACCCAACTGCAGAGATATTGTGTTTGTATAGTTAAACTAGCTTGTGTACCCGGCTTCGCTTGGGAAATTTACGATTTTAAACACTACTCCACTGTGGTACCCATCATTGACCGCTAAATTTCGTTTTTTCGCCAACCCTCCACCCCACCATGCTTCCCCAAAAAGCCAAACGTGACCCGCCCCTGCGGGGTGCCACGGTAATTATTACTGGCCGAGTATGACGTCACGCAGACCGTAGACTCTTTACTAAAGCTCGAGACTCTTTACTAAAGCGTGAACGATTTGAAATCTGTGTTAAAACGCTAATAACTCGAGTTCTAAAGTGAAATTTCGGGTTTTAAACACAACTCCACTGTGGTACCCATCGTTGACCGCTAAATTTCGGGTTTTCGCCAACCCTCCATCCCACCCCGCTTCCCGAAAAAGCCAAACGTGACTCGCCCCTGCGGGGCGCTACGGAAATTATTACTGGGCGGGTATGACGTCATGCGGCCTGTAGGCTCTACTAAAGCCGGTCGGGAGCGGTGATTGATGAAATCTGTCGTAAAACTCTAATAACTCTGGTTTTGAATTGAATAAAAAACTGAAAATAGTTAAGTTGACCTTATAATTTGGGTAAGAATCAATTGCAAATATTTTGTTAAACCGACGCTGTTTCATTTCCGAGCCTATTTTGTTACGAAGAGTCAACACACACAGTCACACACACATCTGGAAGGACAAACTTTCTATTTTATAATTTAAGATAGTGCAACTGGTTTTTAAATCATGACTTTTAGTGTTCCAAAAATCAACTGATTTTTGAAGCATTAGTGTTTTGCAGTCATTCTAGATTTATCTACTGACCAGTGAATGAGACACAAATTAAATTTGTGTTGTAGACCTTACCAACTCTGTATTGTTTGAGACTCAGTACAATATTGGCAGCGTCCTTGGCAGTGGTGGATTTGGCACAGTTTATGCTGGAACACGTAAAGACAATGCCACTAAGGTAATGGTTCAAACATTAACTGCTCATTGCAAAGTTTAGTTTTAATGGGAACACAGATCATGAAACCTTACAGTGCAGTTTATGTATCAAGCAGTTTATGTATACAGACTACAGAGCTCCGCACTGCCATGTAGCAATGGCACTGCCATGTATCCTTCAGTCTGCGGCTAAGCTACAAGTTTCTGATTATTATTCATTTGACTTTCAAGTGCTTCTTTGCTATCTTAGGCATTCAACCAGATAATCCTTAGGCCAAATAGCATGAGCAGGTAGTTAGGTACAAGTGCTGTTTGTTTATGCACCAATGCTAAATAACGTTGGTTGCTGTTCCTAGTGTTGAGATACTCCGTATATATCGTCAGGACTCAAATGCATTATGCTGCACCGCAACATTATTAATGATGGATTGAAATCAACTTTGATTTGTTTCTTCAACTATTAAATTACACTTTAACAGTATAACATGGTTGCTATCATTGAGATGCATGATATATATAATATACACGCTAGAGAGAGTATGACGTATCTGCCCTGCAATCAGATGTGAAGTCATAAATTATTAAAATTAACGTCGATCTAATTCGAAACGACCAATCATATGCGATTTCGCGTACCGACCAATCACAGTCTTACAACTTCGATCTAGAAAAACAGCTAAAATAATATCAACATTTGTATAATTCGAACATGTCGATGTTAACTTGTGAATATTGCAAGAAAACTGCAATATTCACAAGAAAACATCGACATGTTCGAATCATTATAAAAATGTTGATATTATTTCTAATAGTTGTTTTCCTGATCGATGTTGTAAGACTGTGATTGGTCGGTATGAGAAATCGCCTATGATTGGTCGGCACAAATTTAGACAGATATGATGTGATTGGTCGGCACGAATTTAGACGTCGACTTCAATATAGAGACTTGATACTCCCTCTAGTGATATATTCATTATATAATACACCTCTATGGTTGCTATAAAATTAAACATTGAAATAGTATAAAAGCTAATGAATCTTGTCATAGTAAAGCTTTTTGTGTCAATGTTAAGAAATGTCATCACTTGTACATTACAGGTAGCGGTCAAAGTTGTGGCCAAAAAGCGAATTACAAATTTTGTCAAAGTAAGTTGATTTCAGTTTTTTTTATTTCAAATAACTGAAGTGTTTCCTGTATTAATTGTTTCTGCTTCTGTAATGTCATAATCTGGGATAGGACTAGGTTTGATTTGAGTGGGAGGAGTATCCCACTTTCTAAATAATTGAGTATCCAAGTATGAATTGATTGTACGATATCACTGTGTGAAAAGCATACAAGGTATTGTCTTGACATATGCAGTACTACACTAGAAGGAGCAAAAGCATTTAGTGGTTGACTGCAGCAATGTTATCTACAATTTAAAATGTTTTTTTAATGAGCAGGTATAGCGCAACAGTATGGAAAATTAGCAAAGTGGAGTCTGTTCAATTGAGATTTGTAATATGCTCCCTGAATGTGTGTTGATTTGGTAATGCAGTATGCAAAGTATGTCTTTAATGCAGTAGTACACCCATATGACTTAATTTATCTGCACTATGCCACCAATGTAGTGGATGGCAATAAATTGTTTCATAATGACATTGGTGTAATTTGCCCATGCTGAAAACGGACTTGCCTTCTGTTACTTTACCACTATGCCTCGGGACCAATTGCTAAAGGGGCTGCAGGTGCAGGTTGCTCTTCTTTAGGTACTACTCTGAATTGCTACCACTACTTAAGTAGTTTGACTACTTATAAAATTCGCATTAAAACATTTAGGAGTGTTAAAGTTTGAACTGGTTTTCTGTACTGTAGCCGCAGTGACCTGTTTTATCATAAGTGTGTCTATGACTTTAACCTGTGCTGTCTGTAATTATTGCCACCGCAGTAGGCTGGGTTTGTTAGCCTCAAGCAGTTTTTGACTGCTAGAGTGTCAGCTGTAGGCCTTGACAGCCCCTGCTGCAGACTTTGACAGCCTACTGATCTCATTTATGGCTGAGGCTTTGTTCAAGTTCAATTATCAGTTCCTAACCTGAACACAATTCCCAAGGTTACATTGTGCAACCGGTTGCAGTGTTCTCATTCAAATCCAGTCTAGACTAGTTTCAGAATGACTACCTGCCAGTGAGTTGGCTTTTTCCGATGTCAGACCGCATGCTGGCAGTTAATCTACATAATTTGTGTTGCATTGGTCAACATTAAAAACCAAATTTCTCCGGGCTTTTGAATGACAGACATTGTATCCACCTAGTTGTAAATCTAGTTTAGAAAACTCAGATGTAGGACTGAATTCTTCAAAGCATTATTTAACGGTACTTAATTCCTCAATAGTTAAAACTTGAAATATGGTTTAATCAAATTAAATGAGCTTCATCAACATAATGCAGTAATATGGTTAATTATTAATTAATTGCAATTTCTGATATTATCATTTAGACCAGAATGAAGTATGAAGGATCCTATGTGTTGCACTGAGATAAAAATTTGATCTTGTGTTTTGACTTTTAGTTCAAAGGTCATCAGTTTCCACTTGAAGTTTACCTCATGCGTCGTGTGTCGAAGGTGGAAGGTGTTGTTCAATTAGTGGAGCTCTATGAGAATTCCACGCATTTCCTGCTGGTCCTGGAACGACCGTGTCCATGCCAGGACCTCTTCGACTTCATAACCGAGAAGCAAGCGTTGACTGAACACCAGGCACGGAACTTCATGAGTCAGATATTGAAGATGGTGAAGGGGATTCACGAGGCTGGAGTGGTTCACCTCGACATCAAGGATGAGAACATGTTGGTGGAGGTGAAGACAGGTCGACTGAGGCTTATTGACTTTGGTTCGGCTGAACTCCTCAGTGACGCCAACTATACAGATTTCCATGGTAATTTTATGCTAATTCTCTACCTTGCTCTTCATTGCCTTGTTTGCTTTATGAAAAACGTTGGTGTTTTAAAGGCAAGGTGTGGAATCAGCTGAAGGGTTTTTGAGCAGACCTGCTTTTGATGACTGCTCAAGTGTTTGTTCTTCAACACATTCTGATCTAATAAATTATTATGCAGAGCAATATTTTCTTACATTTATGAAGAGTGAAGACAGTGTTTAGCGCACTTGCCTCTTCTCTATCATAAGAGTCTTGGTCAAGATTCCTATGCTGACTGTGTCCTCGAAGCCTTGTTCAGCCAGCAGATATGTTTACAGCTTAACCAGATCAACCAGCGTGTTTAGTTTCGTTTTCTCATTTGCACGGACTATTATAATTTTTAGTCCTTGTGTTTGGTGTGATCCATGCGATTTTTGTATTGCGCTGAACCTTTAACGACAGCTGGAATTAGAGTTCCTCTGAGTGGGTATCCTGGAGAGGCTGCATAAATTCCCAAGATTTAAATTAAATATCTGCCAGTGTGAAATATGCTGTTCATCTGGTGTTTTCAGGAACTCGAGTGTACAGTCCTCCGGAATGGGTTCGTGATGGTGCCTTCCAAGCCATTCCTGCCACCGTCTGGTCACTCGGTATTCTGCTGTACAACATGGTGGTTGGTGACGTTCCTTTTGAACAAGATGTGCAGATAATAAGCAGTGATATCGTCATTCCAAAACATCTATCACCTGGTAAGAGACTCAACCAATATTCTACCAACCAATTTGGATCTTTTAACACCTTAACTCCAGAATCTAAAAAGCACCTTGCTATATGCTAATGTAATTGAAATATTTCAATTAATCAGAACATGATCGTGAGAACATGGATCAGCCATTAAGAAACACTTGTTATGTCTTGAAATATTTGTGAGTCAAAGTTAATCTGCATGTTAACACATGATCCATGTCAGATGTGACTCATGAGTCATCATTCGTCTTTTTGAGCCAGTCATAGAATCCAGATATTTCAGTCTCCCTCCTCAGCGCTTCTTCACTGTCTGGCACCAACGTCATTTTCAGTGCCTAAAGTGTGGAAAAATAAGTGCCTGGATGCCCCTTACCTCTCCAAAAGAAGTGCCTGGACGCCCCTTACCTTTCCAGTCTGTGCTCGCCAATAAGTGGCTGGACGGTGTTCGGATTTTAAAACAAGCGCATGGGCGCCGTCCATGACCGTCCAGGCACACTTTAAGCCCTGGTCATTTGTCTTTTTGAGCCAGTTATAGATTCAAGAAATATCTCAGTCTCTCTTCAGCGCTTCTTCACTGCCTGTGCCATGAAACATGTCTATGATAGGAAACAGCTGGCAGTGTGTATAGGATATTTTAAATGATTCTACCGGACAGAAATACACCAGGACAGAATCAGCAAATAAAGACTGTAACGATGCACATTCTCTTGGTTATTTTGCTAAGTTTGATGATGTTGAAAATTCAATGGCACATATTTGATGCTTCGTTCAAATATGAAGTCGTCAGTGTAGAGATGCTCATTGCAACGCATTACTACGTTTTTTGTTCTCTGATTTGCGTGAATTTGTTGCTTGTTTTCTCTCATTTTTTTCCTTATGTATATTTTTTATATTTGCGTATATTGCTAATCAAATTGTTTGCTGTTTATCTGTAGAACTGCGGGATTTGATCTCATGGTGTTTGTCTCGTGATGCGCTAGAGCGGCCATCGATATTGGACATTTCCTATCACCCATGGATGATGCCAATTGGAAAAGACCTCCAGCAGATACTTAAGCTAGATTGTGAAAAAGTGTCTGCCTGCAGTGTCTGATTGTTCAGACATTACTGTTGCTCTCTATGCATCGTCGATTCGATCGATGTTTTGTCAAACATCTAAGACTGATCAATTCGAGGTCTTTCAGTGACTGATAAAACATTCGTTTGACGTTTTATGATACCATATCATGAACTGTCGCAAAGTGTTCAGTATTTGGAATGTATGCCGGATGTCGTGGTAACGCTAGTCTCTAGATGAACCGTTTCGTATCGTAATGCTCTGCCTTTTTTATGTGTAAGATGACTGGTAGTGATGGGTTTTCTATCGTGTTGATGTACAAATATTTGCGTCTCATGTTTTAACAATGCTGAAAGTTGTTTTGCTCAAACTGTTAAATCCCTGATGGCAAAACAATTTTGAAATCCTTTTCGAATTTCAGTTTTGTTCGCTTGACAGATGTACGATAGGCTTCGAGAAGCATTCTAGAACACAATTCAGTCCATTTTACTTATGGACAAAACTCTTTTGTATGGTAAAATTAGAATGTAGCTGCAGAACCAGACATATTGTATTACTCCAGGCTAAAGATTTGAAATGATTGCAAATTGAAAGCTCATGTGATGCTGCCACTGTTTTGCAAATTTTTTACGATGGTTTTAATAAATTAAACCATTTTTCATATCGAGCTATTCAGAATTCCCATTGTGGCATTGCAGAGCCAGGTTTCGGTTCTGCTGAACTAACCATCTTCCTGTCCTTTCACATATGGGCCATGAGCATGTACTTTGCTCGCAATTGCTCATGCATTTCGGCGTATAACTCCGATGTTGACCTGGTTGTCCCTATGGCTCGATCTTCCACAGTGCTGCACAGAAGCTTTGCTATGGTCGGCCCGTCTTTCTGGAATAAGTTACCTATTAGTCTCCGTAATGAACTTCTTTGTCTTTCTTTGCCCCTTTTCCGCAAGCGTTTGAAAACCATTCTCTTTGATTGTGGTTTGGTGTCAGGTCGGGAGCGCCTCTGAGGAGTTCTCTGGAAGGGGCGCTATATAAATGTACAATTACAATTAGTGTCCGTGTTGTAGTCGGGAGCACCTCTAAGCAGGAATCTTGTTGAAGGGGTGCTATAGTAAGTGGTCATACATACATACATACATACACCTCTGTAATTTAGTGTCAAGGTAGTGATCTGATTAGTGGGGCTGTGAATAAACCTAATCTTTTAAATTCCTGCTTTATATATGGCTTGGCCTGATAATGCTAATTTTAGTAGTAGTTGTATTTTTTAAACGTCTAAATGCAGGCTTGGCATATTTATAAATTAAAAATTTTTAGGCTTGTTGTGTTAGAGTGATCTTGCATATTCTGAATTCTTTTCAACTGGCTGATCTTTTCTGTTGGTAATTGCTGCAGTACTGTAATCATGCATGGTTTCGTATGCGTGTGTAATCATGCATGGTTTCGTATGTATGAACATTTATTTCGCACCTTGCAAATAATACTAGCACTCGACAGATTCTGCTATTTATTTTGTACATATTTAGGTTTAAATCCTAAAATATTTCCGTAAAAAAAGTTATTAGGATAAAGTGTGCATAACTTCTGTGTTTCCATGAGCTTAGACGTGTTTGAGTTGTCGCTGAAAAGAATTATTTTGTTACGGAACAATTGCATTCGTGAAGCAAACTTGATGTTTTGTTGTATGTTAGGAAAAATGTTTATGTCGTAAGTCTGGATGGTGAGATGATTTATATTCAAAGTGAAGTCCACGTTGCTCGAAATTGGAAGTGATTGTAAATTTATATAGCATGACTTCAAGAGAAACTCCTCTTGGATGTGCTCGAAGTTTTAGAACTATTTTGGCTTCACTAAATTGCATGAATCGTGGTTTAATTTTGAGAAGAAATTGATGCATTCTGGCAGAATAGTGTTGTTATCTTTCTATCAGATTGGCCATGAGACGGATTGTACATGTATTTTAACTGAAACTTGATGGTATTAATCGTGGATCCAGTTTGCAATCTATCATGCAATTCATCAACAGTATTTGAGGACAAGTTTACATTGTGTTTGTTTTTAATAGAATTGCATTGAGAAAAAGAATTTTTTACTTCAACGCAGAGGCTTATTTTTTCTAGTATGATTTTACTGGATGAAAAGAATAAATGTCAAACTCTGTGAAGTGTCTTTTGTGCCACCAGATTTAGATTTGATATTTTAACTTGCATCTCTTTCTTCATGAAGTGTAAATTTTCCTCAGGTGTCGAGTTCAATAACAGAGGTTTCAGTTGGAACTGGCTTTGAATCATGGGTAAATATTTGCTCTGTCACATGTATGTTTGCTTCGGTTGGAGAGGAGATATGACGTCTTATCAACTCTGAACAACGGACCGAATTAATTAGTCTAATGAAAAGCAACAATTATTATTTATTGTGAGTGATTTCCATCTTCACAGTTGTCTGAAGAAGCCATTGTGGCTTAGTGTCATCTGCCTTTGCGTCACACGGATACATCATCCACCGATTGACCCACTTTTGAAGGGGGAATGGGGGATCGTTTGCACTGACCTCTGCACGCGCTGGCACACACGCATACAAAGGCATACACATACAAAGACACGACGAATGTTCTATGAGCATAATAAATTAATCATCCTTTGACGACTTTGTAGGTTGGACTCAGCTGGTTCCCTATCGTACTCCAGGGTTGTTTTTAAGGAAGTTTTAGAACTGCACAAGTGCTTTTACAATTGCACAAATCGTTTTAGAACTGCACATTTTGTGTACAACTGCACGTTTAAAAAGGCCCAATCGTAATCTCGAGACTTCTACATCGCTCACAAAAGCCAAGTCGGTGAACCCGTTTAATCACTCACAGACGCTTAATCAAAACAAAATCGATAGGCAGCGGGTCAAGTCCGGATAGTCAGGCAGATGGATGGATGGATGGATGGATGGATGGACGGCTAAGGTGGGTGATGTTTAGAGTTGAAATGACGAGAGATGTGAGGAGAAGAGGAAGAATCAGGATAGGATTTGTGAAAGAGCAATGTTTTCAGTTTTGAGTGAAATACCTGTGGGGATGTGGTGAGAGGTGGTTCCCCAGTCAACCGCCGCTGCTGCCAATAATTCGCATGACCCCTATCACGTGACACGTTTGATGTTGTGACGGGTGAGGAAGGAAGCAGAGACTGATCAAAAGATCATTGTCTTACTGTAACACCATTATACATCTAACCATGCTTTATTGCAAGACCTATGCACTCTTCTGCAACTTAACCCACCGTCTATTGACCCTGTGACTCTGTCGCGGGGTGGGGTGGGGGTTGCATCCAATGGTCCGGTGATTTACGGACCCCGGGTGGGAGGAATTTGTGGCATTTCATCGTTCAGATGCCTGATCCATGACTTCGAACATCGAAGTAGGCCATTCAGACGGTCGTGTGTAGGCCCAGTAGGCTACAACGCCCCTCATAATTATTTCGGGTGAAGAACATTGGGTTGCTTACTGTAGCCTGCTGGCCCCATGACACAGGTCAATTTGTTTCCCCATTGCCTATCATTTTCCTTAATTACGCTGTAGTTCCATTTTTACTTTTATTACTAAAAAAAGGTTTAAGCGAAACCGTAATATTATTATTATAGTGTCTTCTTGTTAATGTTTATTTTGTTATATATAATTCGGGCCCTATGCTGCGGGTCCTGTGTGACCCTGGCCGTCGCACAGCCATAAGGCCGACGTCGCTGCCAATACAACCGCAATTTTAACACAATAATTGTTATAGTACTATGGATGGAAAAGTAATGTATGTTGGAAAAGTAATCTGGTTCCTACGTGTCATTCATGATTCTGGACACTCGGAAGGCCATGAACCCGGTCACAATTATTCTACCACTGGCTTATCTGTGTGAGTACGAGCAAACCGCAGTGGCCTAAACTTACATTGGATCTGAGTGGCTGGTGATCTTTGAAGTACAGTACAACAGTCGTGGAGTTGACTTTGGTCGTTCCATAAGTCATCTGCTTATCTTAATTATTAATCTGCTGCGTTTCTGTTTGTTTTAGTCTGTATGTCTAACTACGTCTGTGTATGTCTAACTATGTCTGTGTATGTCTCATCTGTTAATGGCATAATGGAATGGTGCGTGGCTGATAGTGACACGTGGTCTCAATAGTGCAGCCATGGACCATGGCCCATAATGCTCTGCGGCGGATTTGCTCATGAGTCACGTGCTATAGATGCAAATGCCTTCAATTTCCGTTAACTGTCCTCCAATTTTGGGGAAAATGCGGGAGAGGCAGAACGGGAATGATGAAAGAGTGTGAGGGGTTGAGGTGCCATGGAGTGGAGATAGACAGACAGACAGACAGACAGACAGGTAGAGAGACAGACAGACGTCACGTGGAGTGCAGGATGATTGCAGTGAGGGAGATGCTTCAATGAGTGAGATTCGTTACAATTCTGTCACAATAATAAACCGTTTCGACATCTCAACTTCTGGCTACCGGAAGTGTTCTTGTGAAGCCGGTTCCACAGGTCACGGCTACAGGATTTGGTCTAGGCCCAGTTGTTGGAGAGATGTAGGCGCCGCCTATTTGGAAAACTTGGCCGGAAACTTCGGACGATTTTCAATTTTAAAACTTCGTTAACTTAAGCCACGCGTGTTGTGTGTTTACAATTCTTTCTGGCTCGACCTGAGTCACCCGCATGGGCGGAGTTTATCAAGGGCTAGGGGGATAGGCCCCCACAAGAAGACCCACATTCAATTTTTACCGTGCAAATGGTATCTTTTCCCGGACTTAGTCCTCCCCCGTCCCCGAAGAAGGCTTTAGCCCCTCTAAGAACGGAAACCAAACTCCGCCCATGGTCACCCGACCGGCTGCGCATGCGCACACGACATATCGATTCAGCTTATTACTAATTACAGACTATTACACTTCTACTCAGCTGAACTCAAGCAAGGCATATTAATATTATCATTCGAGTTCTCTGCATTCCTTCCAATCCATCAATATTACTTTAATCCTTTAATCCTAACTAACACTCTTTTTCTATGAACCATGTTTTTCCGTGTCTACCCTTCTCCTTGCTTTGCCCCCCCCGATGGGCTCCAGAAGCCTCGTCTTCTTTTTAATCTTTTCAGCTTTGACTTCATTCATCCTTCAAATCGAAAAAAGCATCCGACATCAAAATCTGTGAGTCAATTCAGTGATACTGTGAGTCAATTCAATGATACTGTGAGTCAATTCAGTGATACTGTGAGTCAATTCAATGATACTGTGAGTCAATTCAGTGATACTGTGAGTCAATTCAGTGATACTGTGAGTCAATTCAATGATACTGTGAGTCAATTCAATGATACTGTGAGTCAATTCAATGATACTGTGAGTCAATTCAATGACAGGCCTACTATGACTTTGTGATTATACGCTGACCGTATGCTATCGGTGGTAAGATGAGACGGCGAGGGGAGAGGATTGTCCACCCGTTCTCATTTCATCCGAAACTAAGGTATCTGGAAACCTATGGACGTAGGCGGAAGCTTGATCTAGCGGTTGGGGGTGGGGGGAGGGGACGAACGGAAAGGACAATCGCCGATGCGCGACATTTTGGGCGGACGGTTGTCGGTTGAGTCGCCGACCGACGACACTTTCCATTTTCATCGACGAAATTTTCTGACGACCTTTTTTAGTCATTTGGCCGAAATTTCTGAAACACATTTACGACGTTTTTAGTCATTTGTTCGAAACCTTTAAATCTTCTTATGATTTGTTGCCAGTATTAAAATGTCCTGTATCTCCTATGTGAAAATTTACCATGCTTTTATAACGAATATTTCTTAAATATTGGGGGCATAAGCATGGACGGTTCCCCCACCAGAAACAACCCCTAAATCTCCGCCCATGCCTATGGATAAGGCCTAGAGCCCTAGACCTATTTGGACAAGAAACTATATCCGAGCCTCTCAGCGATGCGACCTTGGCTTGAAGCATGCAGCCATTCACCTCATAAGAATTGTTTCATTTCGTATAAAATATGCAGCTGCTCAGCTGTGCTCATCAGTTGCTCTCTTTGACTGACTCCTCGTACAGCCTCCTGCGAGCCTCCTGCGAGGTGCATGGGGAGATGATATCATAATTTATGTAAAGAAGCTCTGGATTTTCCAAAGTCTAGACGCCATTCAGCGATAGTTTAGCGGCTTTTGCCTTATCTTCCTGCTGCTGTTGCTGCTGCTGCTGCTGCTGCTGCTGCTGGTGGTGGTGGTGGTGGTGGTGGTGGTGGTGGTGGTGGTGGTGGTGCTGGTGGTGGTGCTGGTGGTGGTGATCTGTGAACTGTCGACGTCTCACGGTCCAGTTCCGAGCTGTGACCTGAAACAGAACCAGAGCTATAGGTGACCACAATGACAATTAGATAAGCTACACGATCAGTGGCGTAGGCAAGGAAGGGGTTTCGGGGGTTAAACCCCCCCCCCCCATTGGCTCCGGAAAAAAGGTTTTTAAGGTTATTTTTCCATTTAAGTAAGAAAAAATAGTAAAAAACAGGGTTTCCGGCCATAAAACCGCCCCCATCAAAAATTCCTGGCTACGCCACTGTACACGACCTTCACTCTGGCTGCATGCGATGTGCAGCGCACATGCTTAGCATGAAACCAAGGAAGGAATGTGACGTACTTATATAGTGTGGGTCGAGTGAGGCGATTGAGCAGAGCTCGAGGTGTAATGGAGGAGGGAGTGGTGCGCCTGTCTTGGGTGGCAAGGTGCAAGAGGTTGGAAAACGGCGACAATCATCTGAGGACATTTTTTATCAGGGCTGACGACAGAAATTCGGGGGGGGGGTTCCTGGGCAGAGCAGTCACGAGCCCCTAAACTAGATATCTTAAAACTTTATGAGGACAATTTTTAAAATTAAAATAATAAAAATGCAGATATGACTACGATTTTATATTTATATATATATATACAGTATGATTTCTTCAGTTGCTAATTTGAACTTTTGAAGGTTATAAACTGATTGTAATTGATTATCTGTAATATCATGTTTACAAAGTAACAAAGTCATAAGCCTATAATTTTTTAAAATAAATTTTGTATGTATGTATGTATGTGCACTTATTATAGCGCCCCTTCAAGCTCTCTCTCACTACTCAGAGGCGCTCCCGACTGCAGAGCGGACACTGCGTCGGAGTTTCACGCCGAAGCGCTGAGCAATTGCGAGTGAAGGACTTGCCCAAGGTCCCTACGCGGCGACGTGAGGTGGATTCGAACCTCGAACCTTCCGGCTTCAAGGCAACGACGCCACCACTACTCCACCGCGCCCCACATAGGGCTATCTATGTATAGGCTATCTATTATTAACTACCTGGCCCGGGCGGCCGGGCCCCTAAAAGTCGTCGCGGGGCCTCTGGGCATTTGCCCTCTGCCCCTCCCCCATCTCGGTGGCCCTGGCCTGTTTATTATCATCTGCGCCATAGTAATCACTCTCGATACACATTGTTAGTTTCCTTCCAAATAATTATATTGGCTTAATTTCAAAAATGCATCTGTGAAATTACGCTGAGACATATAGATGCCATGCGAACAGACCAACTTAATCCTTCTTGAACGTCTTCCTTATAGGTACGATTTTAAAGACATGAGCGTAGGCTAATAAGTGAAAAGAACAGCTGCCCTACATTAATCACATTCTGAAAGAAAGATAATCAGCGGGACTCAGGAAATTATTATTTTTATTTTTTGCCTTTGATGCTACTCCTGCGTCTTCTGCAATTACACAGAACTTTACAGACCTAATTATTTAAAAAGCAATGGTATATTATGTCTTTATGTTAACCTGGATCTATAAGCTGTTTTAACAACTATAGCCAGGCCTACTATTTCATAAATAAAATTGGCCAAACTGTCTCAGACAACGTAACACAAAAACAACAACGCATATTCCCTCTTCAAATTTCGTAATATCTATAGGGTCTAATATACGTAGGCCTATTTTGCAAATAATGCCAAGCTGAATTAAAGCCTAAAGCTTCCATTTCCATTTCCGACGAAATTCAGAAGATATTTGTAGGACCTAATAATTGATAAATTATGTAAATTTTTCGAATTAGCTCACTAACCTATTTGTAATGAGGATGGTTTATTCAGTTACTTTTATTGGCTGCTACTCTCTGTTTTCCACAGCCACTTCCCTTATGAGGGAAAATTATTAATGTAGTCGATTTAACTTTAACTACCATTAGGCCTATAGACTACACTTCCAATCCAAATACATACAGTGTAAAGCAACGGGAAACACAGACACAGGTGTGCCATCTAGCGACTGGTTAGGTTGAAATAGTCGATAGGTTTTATTGCTGACGGTCTGGCGGTGTCAGTCGCTTCCTCTCTTGTTTCAAATTCTGCGTTGCCGCCCTTCTTGTTTGTTCAGAGGAATTTTGGAACAAAGATTTCGACATGATTACAATAATGCAAGTAATTTTCTTTTACAGTAGGGGACTGTGTATTTCTCAATTACAAATTCCATAAAAGGTGATTCAAAATGGGCCTACATAGGCCTATTCCTAACTCCAAAGTTGACTTTACCAACAACATCAAGAGCAAAACAATAAATTGTCAAGTAGGCCTACAACATTTAATGTAATTAACGTAATTAATATCACGTGATCTCAATTAATGTATATGTCTGCCTTTCAATTTCTTTCGATCAGTGTTTATTAATCTAGACGTCTCTGTGGGGAGAGCTCCCCAGGAACGACATTCCCCCAGAAAATTAGTTTAAACGCAGTATCTCTATCCCTCCACCGAAAAATTAGACAGCTCCTGTTTACATGTAGGCCTAGACCCTATATGAATTATGTAAAGGTTCCCCTTCAGAAGAAGACTTTTTATCGGAAATTTAGACGAAAAAAATAAGAAAAGATCATGAGATTTGTTTGAAAGTATTGGCCTACCGTTCCGTAGGTTACCACATGTTTGGCCAAAAGACTATAAATAATAAAGGTCGTCTGCGACCGCTTTCAGTTTCTCCACCTCGTAACGCAATACCTCTCGTCGTCCTCGGTCCCGAAGCCATCTAGCGACTGGTTAGGTGAAGTGCTGCAGTGGCGAAGGCTGCTGTACTTGAGGCTTGGTGAGCGATGCGACTGAGCAAAGGTGTAAGCCTACGCAGAGCGGCAGAGGAAAGGGTGGTGGTGGTATTACATGTAAGTTGGACGCAAAGTGTCAGAACAATAGTGTATCTGGGAGCAACCACGTCCTAAAAGTTGGGGGACCAAATGAATCACGTCCTAAAAGTTGGGAGACCATCATAATAAAGTTAGGGGGACCACTCAAAAGTTGGGGTGGGACGAGTCCCGTGGGTCCCATAGGGTGGCTGCGCCTATGATCTGGGATAAGGGTGGGATGACACGGCTGCTAGGACGGCGATGTCCAAAGGCGGGAAAACGTCGCCAAAATGAATCGTCTAAAAGACATCGTAATCGTAATCTCGAGACTTCTACAGCACCCACAAAAGCCAAGTCGCGGGAACCAGCTTATTCACAGGCGCCTAATCAAAACAAAATCGATAGGCAGCGTGTCAAGTCCGGAGAGTCAGGCAGACATACCATAGCTTATTTAGTTTATTATCATCTGCGCCATAAAAGCCGACTCGAAACACATTGGGTGTAGCTATAGGTGAAGCTATAAGTAGGTCTTTATGGCCCATTTGCATCTGACCAGCGCATGATAGGCCTTCTACGCAGGGGTTATTTTAAGGAATTTTCTCAACTGCACATAAATGACGTATTTTGAGACTGGACATAAGAAAGTCCTTGACCAGGGATTTGTCCCCCAAAGTTGAAGCAGTTTTTGGTGAGCGCTCGTTAATAAGCTGGTGCTTTGCGCTTGGCCTTCGACTGGAGCTTTAGATTTGAATATTAAGATTTTACGACTTTATAAAAATTCTTATTAAAGATCAAAATCAATTGTTATGACAATGTTTGACTCAAAGTTCATCATGGCAAAATTTCCAAATGAATTAACGAATGAAATCAGCTAGACGTTCTTAGACGTTAGACTTTTCAATATCCTTACACGACTAGAGGTCCCTTAAAAATCCCTTACAGATCCTCTGCTGTTGCTGGAATTGGAAATAGCTCAGAAAGATTGTTAAGTGCAATAAAGTTAATTGGTCCTATGTACCTGGACACTTCCAAAGTTTCGCTAGTAGGCCTATGCAAGGGTACGTCTAAGTGTTGCTTTTCTGCTCTGAAACCCTGGGCCGGTATGCACATGACAAGGCATAAGGTTATCTAGGTTTAGACCTGAAACCCGACATAACTAATCCAGACGTATTCGTTGGAATTTATCCGTATGCACGAGACTAAATAGCAAGGAACATAACTAATCTACACATTCCTTGCACCCGAAGATGCATGACGCTTGCTCTTCCCCCCAATTCAATAGGTTTTAGCTGAGCGCGCATGCGTTAAATATATTTATATGCGGTCGTTGCCAGCGTGGGGTAAGCAGATTTAGACCCACAGACGGGCCACAGGGAAATCTCGACGGCTGCCTATTGTTCACACTGTCCAGCCAAAGTCGGCTGTCTGTTGTTCACAATGGGAATAGCCGGTTAACTCCTACCTCTGAGTTGGAATAACATTATACCTAGTATAGCTCGCTAAGCTCGAGCCACGCATACGGAATTAACCCACTACTCCCGCATAGACGATATTTAAGCATGATATAAGAGTTATGCCCTCTTGTGCATACCGGCCCTGGTCATTAAGATCAACATGATATTGTTTTGCTAACGCTAAAGCTAGCAGACAAGATGAGCTATTTCCCCAAGAAATAAAATCTTTGAGCTAATTTCAAATTTTGTATAAAATATAACCCACTAACTGCAAAATCCAATGTAAGACCGATAAATATCATTAGCAAACCTCCCAAATGGTCATTATTGATCGATATACTGACACCCACATCAACACGAATATGTACTGTTTAGGCTAATAGCAGTTTTAACCAAGAGCCGCGTCGCCGATCTACATGTAAATGATATTTTACCACACCATGACTTGGCTTAGGGTACGACTGCTGGAAATTTATATGCTACAAGCTCTGGTGTCATTCATTCATGAGAACCAGAATGTGTGTGTGAACATAGCCGCAGACTTGGTCCTAGGTTTGGGGAAACGAACGAGCGACCGAAGGACAACAATTTCCAATGCACGAGCACCTAGCTGGGTAGGGGTTTTGGAAGGTGATGTACCAATTCCATTTTCGAATTTTGTTCAATTTCCACACTGCACTGTCTAAGTTGTAATTTAGCGAGGTTGCTCATCATTTCAGTGCTGATAGTCATGGTTTAGGACTTTAATAAGTGTCCCGTCCCATTGTTTAAATATTTTTTATAATTTTATAATGGAAACTTTTAGACTGTGATCTTAAAAAAATTGCTCACAAATTTCACGCCAAAAGGCATGGTTTGAGACTACAATTTATGCCCCTACCCATTGTTTACATTTCTGAATTTCCACACTGTAACTGTCATCTGAACAAAATTGCTCTTTTTATATGCTGACAGCTATGGTTTTATTTTAGAGTTTAGAGAGTCTCCTCCTTATTGTTTAATTTTTTCATTTGCACGCTGTTAATCTGGCACTTAAAGCTGTCATTTGAAAAAATTACTCATAATTTTATTTTCTCGTCCATTGTTTGAAGAAAGTCATTTGCCCACTGTTGTAATAGCATTTTAGGCTGTTACCTTGACAAATTCAATCATAATTTGGTGCTCAGAAACGTGGTTTAAGACTTGAATAATTCCCCATACCTGTATCTTAATTTTTTTTAAATTTACACAACGTAATGGTGGCAGTTTAGGCTGTCACATGTATCAAAATTGATAATTATGGACAAGCAGTGGATAACACCGTAGAAATCTATAATAATGCTTGTGATAATATTTCTGAAATATTTGGGGGGATATAAGATATAAGCACCTCCGTCATCACCACAAGTTCCGGGTTCCGTTCCTCGACCCTATCCCATCTAAGTCTACACCCCTGTGCGAGAGGCTAGTTCAATAACATAGGCCTACGTGTATCTTTCAGATTCTGAGGATAGTGATTTTTGGATGGGATCACATAAACTCAAAAAGGGTGCGTGTAATATGGGGATATATGGAGAATTTGGAAGAATATTTGAGTATGCATTGACCTACAATCCTACATCATGTACTATGTATGTAGCCTATTGGATAGCCTGTGTGGCTGAAAGGCTAGCTCAGTCTGGATGTCTGCCTGATTAATTCTTTTTTTTCCATCGCCTGTCTCCAGTTAGATACTTGGGTTGTTATATTATAGTAGACTATTTTGCTTTAGGCCCTATGCTTCTGACTGTCTACGTTCTTTCCTGCTTCAGCTTGTCAGTGTAAGCGGCAAAAGCAGGAGAAAGTAGACTACGATGGCCAAGAAGTTGTCATTATGGTATGAAGGATAAGGTGCGCTGACAAAACGGCGCAGGACAAAACGGCGCCGACATAACGGCGCCGACAAAACGGCGCCGACAAAACGGCGCGGTAACAAAACGGCGCGGTAACAAAACGGCGCCGACATAACGGCGCAAACTGGACTAAAAAAAACCCAATGTTTTTTAGTTGTTTAATAGCAGAAGCAGCAAAAATATATTCTAAATATCAATCCGACTTCCATTTAAATTATTATTATTTTTCATCAATCCAGCTCCAATTTAAGCCAGAACATTTTCTTCAATCAAGTTTCCATTTAAGCCAGAATATTTTCTTCAATCCAGCTTCCATTTAAGCCAGAATATTTTCTTCAATCCAGCTTCCATTTAAGCCAGAATATTTTCTTCACTCCGGCTTCCATTTAAGCCAGAATATTTTCTTCAATCCAACTTCCATTTAAGCAAGAATATTTTCTTCAATCCAGCTTCCATTTAAGCCAGAATATTTTCTTCACTCCGGCTTCCATTTAAGCAAGACTACTTTCTTCAATCCAGCTTCCAGTTAAGCAAGACTATTTTCTTCAATCCAGCTTCCATTTAAGCAAGAATATTTTTTTCAATCTAGCTTCCATTTAAGCAAGACTGTTTTCATTCATCCAGCTTCCATTTAAGCAAGATTATTTTCTTCAATCCAGCTTCAATTTAAGCTATTTTTTCATCAATCCAGATTCTATTTAAGGAAAAATGATTTACGTATCAATCCGACTTCTATTTTAAACGCATAGATGTATGCTGAATTGGGTGTGCCCCTAGTTGCCGGAATCCGGAATGATATCTCATAATCTTGAATTCGTAGTGAGTTTGCTCTTGAATAAACAAACAATCACTATAGACGAGTATCATAGTCTTTCTACTGCGCCGTATTGTCGGCGCCGTTTTGTCGGGGTACTTTGAATTGCGCCGTTCTGTCTGCGCCGTTTTGTCGGCGCCGTTATGTCGGCGCCGTTTTGTCCTGCGCCGTTTTGTTACGGCGCCCCCGGCCTTTACAGCTTTATCAGGATATCAACCTACAGCAGGACTTGAATCTGCATCCGCCCATACATTTTAGCCTACTGCAAATTCTTCTGTCTGCAGCCTATATGTGTGATTTTTAGCAGAACCTTGTCTTCTATTAGGCTACATCACCCATTTCCCCGCTCTTACTTTATGCACACGGGTGACCTTCGCCGTATCGGTCTAATGCTTGACTTGAAAACTGCATGTAATCACCATATATATTATAGCTCACGCCAAATTTCAACAGGCCTGCTCTTTTCCTGAACATAAATATCACCCCAATAAACCGCCTCAAAGATGTTCACTTTGGGCTGTTACTATCATGTTTGTGTCCAACTTTTTACCACTAACTTCTCGTCGGTTCACGCAAATAGGCAAAAAGTAACTGCACAAGATCTGATTTTCAACTGCACAAATCTCTTTCCCAACTACACACTTTGTGTCCAGCTGCACGTTAAAATAACCCCTGCTTCTACGCCTGCATGGTATTTAGATGCAACGATTAGGCCTATACAGATTTGAAATAGACGATAAGAGGAACAGATGATTAGGCCATAATAAACATACATGCTCAGCTAAATATAAATAATATCGTTTAATAAAGTTACTTTTAAGCAGTTTAAGTTGACGATATTTTTATATCGTATTCTTCGATACATCACAACCTACTCATACGTATTCTCACGAAGAGAAACTGTTAGGCGAAGGTATGTAGCCTAGAGTGCCCGATTAACTGTGATTTCTGGAGGAGCCTCCAGTCTGCTGGAACAATCAGCTCCTCGGCTGCATATTTCTTCCCACATAATTATTTGCCGTCTCTTTAGCCTTATCAGAGCAGTAGACTGCCAGTAGTCTATCATGTTGGATAGTGTGTGCAAAAATCCAGTGTGAGAATTGTGGGAAAATAACTGTGGGGTTGGAGTCGTTTGACTATGATCTACGTGGAGTTGGGGTGTGAAAAGCAGACTTTACTATAAGGCCATAAGAAAGACTGGGGGTTGAACCCCTCAACGGCTCCCGGCAATTCTCACCCGGCATCAAAAAAACGAACGCATACCTGCACGGCTTTCTGTGTATTAACCCTCTGTCTTCTTCGACAGGTGACGCCACCGTAGGCGGTCGGTGTGCTTTAAACGAAGGCGGGGCTAAGACCTCCGGACGCCAACCAATAGAAACATTCGCTGTCTTCATGCACGAAAGAGGAGAGAGGGAGGAGAAGGAGAAGGAGGAGAGAGGACAAGGAGAAGGATAAGCAGACGGATCTGTCGGAGTTCGGCCTTACGCCGTGCCTCTGCTGCTGCTCGCCTCCTAGAGGTGTGCGTTTATCTTCGTTTATTCGGCGGCGTTTGTTGACTTAGGGGCAAGAGACGCGGTTGCCCGTCAGGTCCTCCTTCCACCCCTCTGTCCGTCCGCCTGTCCCTCTGTCCGTCCGCCTGCCCCTCTGTTCGTCCGTCTGCCCCTCTGTTCGTCCGTCTGCCTGTCGGTCTGTGTGTATCATTCTAGCGTCTGATAATCAGAGGCAGCAGCGTTGCCGACTCTCGGTCGACGTTCGTCTGAATTCGATTCGCTGCGGGACTGCGACCCAAGATGAATGGATATCGTAAAACGATGTGTCGACGATGAGCTGAAAGCACGAAGACTGGGACGAGAAGCGGTCGATGTAATTGATATCGCAAAAACATCGCTCGCTGCTCGGGCGGCGGTGAAGGCGCCGACGGCGGCGGCGGAGGCCGTGTGTTAGACTGCGCGAGGAGCCAACCGAGTCTGTTTAAACCGCCTCAATTTCTTTGTGTATTTAATAGAACTGTTTGCCTTTTCTGAGGCACTATAGCGGACGTCGTATTGGCATTGACTGGTTGCCGGTCGCTCGTTTGTTTGCAATGTATGCCCGGATTTAAGCGAAACAGACGATTCGTTTGGACGGCCAGATGTAGAATTGTTCGACGACTGGAAAAGATGGAAATAAGTGACATTGAAAATACTCGTTACAGCTGAATGAAACTGAGTGAGTAGTCTTATGAAGTGCAACAACCAGTGACTCTGATGATCCTAGAATTATTCCAAGTGCCTTCGAACGACCGTGAGCTGTCAATCAAGCTGTCAATCAAGCTGTCAATCAAGCTGTCGCTTGGGACAAAAGTCAACTTCATTAATTAATAGGCTGATTAGTTTCTAACTAATACAATGCAGTAGCAGGCCCCCCTGTCGAGATCGCACTGGGTCATTTTACCCGAAACCTGAGCCAACGACACCCAGATACCCACTGCAGGATCTGTTTCTGAAAACAATCACAAACCTTGGACTCATAGAGTTTCAATTACGCGAATTACAAAACATTAATTAAGACGATTGCATGAAATTGACCGACTGTTGAAAGACGACGTGAAGAACTCCGGTCAACTAAGGCGGTCGCTTACTCACTCACAGACGGCTCTAATTACTCCGAGTCTGTGGGTCTTGATGTCTACATCGTTAGATTTATGAACGCTGCAGTCGGAATTTATTCTGCACAGGTGTTTGTCTGCGGTGAAGTGAAAGCAATCACACTGGTATACACGGGGGTTTAGAAGGACGCTGCCTTGATACGTCGATAAATCTCATCCTGCGAGATAGAACTTCGGATGCATCATTGCCTGCAGAGAAAACTGCGTCCATTGGCTGCCATCTCAAGCGTGTCTATTTTTGTGATTGGTTATAAAGATCTCGAAAAGGACCGAATCGAAACTTGTGGCAAGAAAATAAGAGGCCCACGTGTTGACGGGTCTCGCAGCTGTGTATACTAGACTCTTGGAGGACATACACTCGTACGTGCGACGCTCAAGATACTTGAGTCACCTTGCAGACGGATGTACTCACACTAACCCTGCAGGATAGTCATTGACCAGGTGTGTATAGGCCTACTCCAAAAGACGGTCACAGCAAATTCTGAGACTCAGTACTATCACCATCACCGTCGCAACCACCAACACCAGCAACATCAGCAGAAGCAACAACAACAACAACAACAACAGCAGCATCCTACCTCCGTCTGCAAAGATGGTCAACCCAGCGCAGCTGCTATTCTTAACCTCTAGCACAGGTCAGAAGAAAAACTGTTTGGTTATTACTTGTTACATTGAAATTAAGTACAGCCATACATCACATAAGCTAAATATGTAAAGGCTAGATAGACTCGTAAGTGTATTGCTCGGAAACGTGAGCATGCGCACTTTGCGCAGTGTCCGATTGATTATAGAGCGGTCGACGTGTAGCGTGAAGAGTATATGGGTTCGGTCCTCGTCTAGGGCGGCTACGCGTGTAGGAACCATTGAGCCAGGCATTCACTCATAACTGCTCTACATTATCGAAGTTTAGTCCTGTATATGCCGGGCGCACTTATAGGATCTTTGGAAGGATGGCAATATAAAAATTGGTTGTACTGATATTGTATTGTACAGGGTGGGTCATAAAAAGGCCTCCTCTACGGTTTTTGGCCAATATCTTGACCAAAAGTAAGAATTTCGAAATGAAATTTTACAGTCTTAAATATAATCGATATTTACACATGATGACCTGGTTTCGTTCATATATATATCATTATATATTATATAATGTTATATTTATATATATACACATTCATATATATTATGTATACATGTCATGTGGGGCGCGGTGGTGTAGTGGGCATGTTCGTCGCCTTGCACCCGGAGGGTTGCAGGTTCGAACCCACCTGAAGTCGCCGCGTATAATATACAGACCTTGGGCAAGTCCTGCACTCGCAATTGCTCAGCGCTTCCGCGTGAGACTCCGATGCAGTGTCCGCGCTGTACTCGGGAGCGCCTCTGAGTGAAAAACTTGAAGGGGCGCTATAACAAGTACACATACAAACAAATAAAACAAAACACATATATATTTGCGTCATGTGCAGGGACGCTATAACAAGTGCACGTATACAAACAAATAAAACAAACATATATATATATTTGTGTCATGTGTATGTGTATGTGTGCGTGCGCGTGTGCTCTTTGATGTAAAAATGGCAATGTGCCAATGTCTAATTGTCTTTATTTAAATCGGGCAACAGTATAGTGTGTCTACGCCTGTGCGTGTGTGTGTGTGTGTGTGTGTGTATGTGTGTGTGTATGTGTGTGTGTGTGTGTGTATGCGCGTTCGTGCACTGCATGGTGAAAGGAACATCTGGGAGAATGGATCTGTGCATAAACACGATATATAATAATATACATGTCATTGCATGATGTATACACATGCGTTATTATATTTACGTCTTAGTTGCATGTTATACGTCGTCGTCGGCATCGTATTACACGCCAGGAAATTGTGCCACCATGAACCAAAACATTCGCATACTTTGTATAATGCAGGTATACTATATATATACTATAGATCAATAATTATTGTGGCATGAAGTCTGAGCGATATATATATATATAATTATATATATATACATGTATATATATGTATGTATGTATGTATGTATGTATGTATGTATGTATGTATGTATGTATGTATGTATGTATGTATGTATGTATGTATACCGCGGTCAGGTATACATCCCTTCATACTTCCTAACCACACATATGTCCAATATTGTATATACATGAATATAATAATTATTCGATATGTGTATTTACGTGATGCACATGAGCATAAAGTCGATGTAGTCCGTATAGTAAGGTCGCACAGAAGGTCAAACCAATGAAGAGCAGGAAACAAGAGGAGGGCGAGGAGGAAGAGGAGAAAGAGGAGGTGCAGATGCAGGAGAGGACGGAGGAGGAGGAGAAGGAGGAGGAGAACAAGAAAGAAGAAGAGGAAAGGAAAGAGGAGGAGGAGACGGAGAAGGAGGAGGAGGTGGTAGTGGAGTATCTTTCGATCGATCAAATCGATTTCGATCGGCGATGAATGCCAGAAAAATACAATTAGCAGAGAGAGAGAGAGAGAGAGAGACTGCAGAGGATGTGCACTGATGACGATCTCTATCTCTATTGTATTATATCGTCCATCCACCACCCACCCATCTCTCCACGGTCGTACACTGACTGTTTGGGGTCAACAGGTCCAGTGAATGACGACCAACCGATCAATACCCCTCCTTCCAGTCTGTCTGTCTGTCTGTGTCTGTCTGTGTGTCTGTGTGTGTCTGTGTCTGTCTGTCTGTCGGTCTTTCTATCTGTCTGTCTGTCTGTGTCTGTCTGTGTCTGTCTGTGTCTGTCTGTGTCTGTGTCTGTCTGTGTCTGTCTGTGTCTGTCTGTGTCTGTCTGTCTGTCTGTCGCCCTCATCGACGGTGTCGTTGTCGTCGCCATCGGCTGTGCATCCAGTGGAACGTGACCGCTGCCATCGCCTCCACTGATCCTTATCTGCTGTGGTCGCCGTCGTCGACGTCCTCAGGCAGAACTACTCTTCCGATCCGGTCGGATGACTCTGCAGGCATGACGGATTCCGAGGCCGAAGGCAAAGAAGGGTCTCGTCGTCGTCGTCGTCGTCGTCGGCAGAGGCGATTAGATCTGCCGCCTGCTCCCAATGGCAGACATGAGAGCCATGGTCCACTGCACATCAATGACATACATACACACACACATACGTATATATCATCAAACCGTCCGTACGAACTCTAATCTCCAGTCGCAATCATCGCTTCCAAATAATAATGCAGTCGACAGTCACCAGATAACAATCTTCATCTGACGTATACACTATACAAATGTAATTCAGCAATTTATCTATAGAACTTGCTATGCATGCATGCATTCACACGTATATATGCATGCATACATACATAGATGTATGCATACATACATGCATGCATGCATACATACATACATACATACATACAGTGGCGTAGCTAGCTTTTCGCGGGCCCGTGTGCAGAGGTTCCGCATGGGCCCCTGCTTGGCCTTGTAGCATAGGCGCAACCACCCTATGGGACCCACGGGACGCGTCCCCCCAACTTTTGAGTGGTCCCCTAGCTTTATTATTATGGTCCCCCAACTTTTAGGACGTGATTCATTAAGGTCCCCCCAACTTTTAGGACGTGATTGCACCTATGCCTTGTAGGGCCGATATCTTCGCGTTCTCGCAATTAAGACCACTAAAAACTAGTCAATGGCGTATTTGCTATTATAGGCTACCTAACTCATGCAATAAGCCTACAACTCACAGAAAAAAACAAGGCTGCACGAATGAGACAGATGAATCAAACTATAACCTAATAACTGCAGTGATTAATTTTCTGAGTCGAAATTTAAAACCTATCACGTTGCATACTTATCCATTTATTATGGCCTATTAGTGGGCCTTCTTAAAACGGTGTCATGGCATCATAGAGTTTTCTTTCTAGCACTTTGTTCAGCAAAAAATGTCAATCGTGTATCAATTCTGGTCCATGATTTGCTATTTGCACACCAAAAAAATTATAGACCTACGATCATCAATTTGTCACAGGCCTACCTAAAACTAAATAGACCTACACAAAAATAAGTTCAGCAATACTCCAATTACAAGTGCAAAAATTGGGAAAAATGGCCTAAGTGATTCCTATGATCCCTGATCTTGCTCAATTTTGGTTTCTCTCTCATTTTGAGGTGAGATATGAAAGGAGTTGAGAGCAGATTGAGAATTGTAGAAAAATAACTGGGGGTCAGACTGTGATCCAAGTGGAGTTTGGTCGTGAAAACTGAAAATAAGACTAGAGATAGTTGAACCACTTCAAACCCCGGCAATTCTCACCCTGGTTGAAGGAGATGTCAGGTCACTGCCGTTACCAAATCTATAAGCTTCTTGCACCTAATCTGTATTATCATTCACATACATGTACACTAATGTCATCTTGCAATGTGACAGTCACGACTCGAGACGAAAACATAATTAATATAGGAGTTTAGACTCAGTTTAGTGTTGCCTGTCAACAGCAAGGCGGTTGACTCGAGCCAGCAAAGTAACGAAGTAGCCTAATGCAAGTATTTTCACAAAAATCTCATCTAAAAAATATTGTGATATACTCATTAGGATAGCCTATAATAAATAATTTAACAATCTGTGTGGGCCCCTGGAGGTCGTGGGCCCGTGTGCTTTGCACACATTGCACACATGGTAGCTACGCCACTGCATACATACATACATACATACATACATACATACGTACGTACGTACATACATACATCATACATACATACATACATACATACATACATACATACATACATACATACATACATACATACATACATACATACATACATAGGCTACATAGCCTACGTATACGGTAGCGTTTAAATATGCTCTTATCAAATAAACTAATGAATGAATCGTGATGATTAATATTTAATCTAAGTAGAAGTCAAGCTAGTCAATTAACTGGCGTATTTTGATAAGTAATTAATGATTAAATGTGGTTAAGCAATATGAAAAATGATAAAACAATTATACGTGAGCTATAAAAGTTACGCCACCTAGCAAACGCATCAACAACGTAGCGGGAGAACTAGCAGACGACAGGTGACGTAAGATACTATAGATATATGAATGATGGAATTTGAGAAGAAAGACGCCGAGTCAGGCCAAAATGACTGATTAGCAAGCATGTACATTTGCGAATGCTGCTTTGCAAAGTAATAAATCAGTGACGCCAATGATCCAATTTGAGGGAAAGTCAGACATGATGTCGACTTAATCGCCGAGAGGTGATCGTAGGTCTTAGGAAACAAAGTTCGATTTCCTAGACAGATTACAAGTCGAGTTTACGAAGGCGAGTGCTGAACACTACGAAAGTGATCGAACTTAACGAACAGTAGCGTGGAAGAAATTTGCAATGCGATTGCGATCGTAATTTACGAATGATAGAAAGTTGTGGCATTTGCGAAACGACTGCGGTTGAGTTTCGAGTCTTTCGACAACGATTGGTAGGCTACATCACACAAAAGAAAAGCAACGGGTCCAGCAATACATCGAACACAGTGGCGAATCGTGATGGATGGTTTCAGGATAAGATTGACCTTTCTTCTCTTCACTCAATCCGATCTTCATTCCCTGTGGTTCGAACATTTCAAGATGTGGAACTTCAAAAACAGAGATGATCCTCATGCTGAAGAAAGTCAAGCTCATGAGGAGAGATAAGCAAACAAAATATCATATATTTAGATAAATACCCTACATAAAGTAAGCTATATAGTTAGGAATAGGCTACTTGTTACAACAATTATTACTTGATTTTCTTGCTATTCTTTATTATACATTCAAAATAAAATGAAAAGCAGTTTGTCTCTGTTATAAGGTCTAATCTTGAGTCAAAGGCCTATAATTAGTTCTTTCCATAGACATCTGAGTTAAATAGTTCACAAATGAAAGTTTGCGACACATACATACATATTACATACATACATACATACATACATACATACATACATACATACATACATACATACATACATACATACATACATACATACATACATACATACATACATACATACATACATACATACATACATACATACATACATACATGTATTGTATATATTATTGCATATAATATTATATTATATATAATATACATATATAATATATATTATATATATATACATATATATATAGTATGTGACTGTGGTTGGTCGCCGGTTAATTACTTCAGCATCACGGGCACCAGCTGAAGAGGTAGCGGCGCTGGGAGGGAGGAGGGAGGGAGGGATTGTTGGCAGGTGTCTGCAGCAGAACCATCTTCAGTTCATCACTTGAACGGAGTAGTGACTATAGTTGCTGAGGCTGGTCGACGATAATGCGCCAAGGTAGACGTGCGGAAGACTAGGAGAAGGAGGGGAGGAGGAGAGGGAGGAGGAGGAGGAGGATGGAAGGAGGAGAAAAGGAGGAGGAGAGGGGGAATAAACTGATCGCCTTCGATCAAATGTTGATTTCGACTCCTCTCAAAGCAACTCAACAGACAATCTGAGACAAATGCTCGCAACTGTCTCTGTCTGTCTGACTGACTCTGTCTCTATATGTCTCTCTCCCTATTATATATATATATATATATATATATATATATCGCTGTCCATTCATCATGCCTATATATACAATTGTTATTCCTGTGCACCTCTCAATTACGCACTGCAGATATAGTCCATCCATCCATCCTTCAGTCTGTCAGTCACTCTTTCCATCCATCCATGATCCATGCACCTATCCATCCTGATCATCTATCTGTCACTCATCCCAATTACCCTGCGGCTTAATTCTTTGTGTTATCCATCCGTCCATCCGTCCATCCGTCCACCCGTCCGTCCATCCATCCGTCCGTCCGTCCGTCCAGTCGTCTTTCTTTCTGTCTTGCGAACCTTCTTCTTACGATGTGTCTTCGGAGGCTTTGATCATTTCTTTGTTTCTTCTTTGTTCCTTCTTCGTTCCTTCTGTGTTCCTTCTTCAGTCCTTCTTCGTTCCTTCTTCGTTCCTTCTTCGTTCCTTCTTCTTTCCTTCTTCGTTCCTTCTTCTTTCCTTCTTCGTTCCTTCTTCGTTCCTTCTTCGTTCCTTTTTCGTTCCTTCTGTGTTCCTTCTTCGTTCCTTCTTCGTTCCTTCTTTGTTCCTTCTTCGTTCCTTCTTTGTTCCTTCCGAGTTCTTCGTGTCAGTTCCTTTTGAGAGAGGTGGTTCGAGAGGTCGATGAGTTCCAGATGGGCTGGCGACATCGATGAGGGACTAGCCTTAATTCAAAGCATACACGTCAACGTGACTGCATGTCTAGATCATTCTAGAACGTTTACATAGATATCGGGTGCACATTAGATTCGTCGCATGTGTGCATGTATAGTATAATCTTGCATATGCGTGCATACTGAAGTCTCCCATCTACCAAACTGGAGCGGACAGTTCACACAGTGCGTGTGGACTATAAGTGTATACCTGAGCGCGAGAACACGTCTGCATGCGGCTGCGGCAGCTGTTGGGCGGGTATGGTTACCGTTGGTTATGGATGGTTACCGTTGGTATGGATGGTTACCGTTGCCATGGTATGGATGGTTACCGTTGGTATGGATGGTTAGCCTACCGTTGGTATGGACAGAATCCAGACAAAGTCAGACAGATGGAAATGGAGTTATAGACACTGATTGCAATATCGGTAATATCGTTTTGTCTCGAAAGCATTCATTTTGCCAGAGTAACAGTGACTAAACACCGAGCATATTATGCATCATGCATGTGTACCTGATCTGCTCCGAATTATAATTATCTAAACCAGTCAGGAGTAAGGATGGCCAACACTTTTGGTCTTGGTAAAAAAAATCGTTTGTCTTTCGCCAAAAAATCTGATGACCTTTTCTTTGTCTTTCTCGCAGAAATAAAAAAAACTGTAACAACTCCGGTTATTTGGAAGCTGATGACCTTCTTTTTAAAAGTCGTATGCTACCCTCTGTCTCTGTCTCTGTCTATGTCTATGTCTATGTGTCTGTCTCTGTCTCTGTCTGTCTCTCTCTCTCTCTCACTCACTCTCTCTCTCTCTCTCTCTCTCTCTCTCTCTCTCTCTCTCTCTCTCTCTCTCACTCACTCACTCACTCACGGCAGTATATAGCTTATTGAAGACGTTGCTGATTAAAGCGTATATTATGTATACGCTTCGGCTTTCAGGTACTAACTATTATAGCATATATGACACTTTCAGCATCACGAAAACCGATTCTCAGTGTCTTTTCACAAAAGTATACCTCTGTGACTTAATGTATACACAATTAACCCGCTCTCTGCAAGATCTTCGCGCCCTCTTCGTTCTTCTGATCGCCTTGATTTATTTGTACTTTGATTACATATATATATATATATATATATATATATACCTCATTAAACCAGCTTCGAGCCGTTGCTATTGTTTTTTATATTGTGGGTCACTCAATGTGGAATGACCTTTCTCTCTAGAATTCGTAGCAGGATCCTGGTTGGGAATTCACTTGCATCTTTTCGCTGCTTGCAAGACATTACATTTTTCACGGACATTTTTCACGGGCCTTCACGATGAGAGCGCTTCTATATATATATAGTTTTGCTGTGAGATTGAGAAGCGCTTGACAAATGTTTGATTAGATTTTCCCTGCAGTTGTTGCCAATTATAGGCCTAAATAGACATTTTCAGTGTTTCTTGCGTTTTGCCTTCCGCAAAATGTTCAAAAAGCCGCTTGTCTTATTATGTAACCATATACTTGCATCTGTTTTATTAAAGTCTCTGTTTTTTTATCTGCATGGAAGATGTATTGTGTAATGTATACATGTGTTTGCACGTCATGTATACGTATAGGCTAGGCTATCTCTCTGTTGTGAAATAGAAGCATCATCGGCAGACGCTGGTACAGCAGCAGCAGCAGCAGCAGCAGCAGCAGCAGCAGCAGCAGCAGTTGCTGTGTGGTTAGTTTAATGAAGAACGAACGCTGATGCGCTGCCGTATTGTCTGCAGCTGCTGCAGTGGTATATCTTATCCTATATGAACTCGATGCTCATTCTTTTTGTCTGCTCGTCCGTTGTCTTTAATACACATCAGACGATATATAATCAACATTTGAGTCGTCGTATAAACGCTTAATATATGCTGCAAAAACTCTACATCACACGAAACTGGATGCGGTCCATCCACGATTGTTCAATGTTCATGCCATGGCCTACAGCCCTACATGCATGGTCAGAGCTTTTATGTCCATATACGTTAGACCATTTCCATTGACCCACTTGGCGTGGCTATACGTTGTTTTACGTGTATAGGGGAGAAGCTAGGGCAGAGGTGAGAGGAGAAGAGTGCTTAGTGGAGTTATAGCTGCAGTGAGAAGCAAGTGAAGGCGGTGCCATGGAGAAACGAGGAGAAGAAGACGGGAAAAGAAAAGACGAAAGAGAATTAGCGACGAGAGAAGAGCAACTGCATGTAAAGTCAGATGGAGGAAGAGGAGGAGGAAGAAGAAGAAGACAAGAAAGAAGAATTAAGCAGATTGGCGAACTGCAAGATCAAAATGGATTAGCGGCAGAGAATTAAGAGTCTGTATGCATCTACAGAAAAATCCAATTAGAAATAAAAGTGAGAAATAAATCATCCGTTTATATAAAAGTTCTGCTTCGGTGAGTTTTCTCACTGCCAATGCAATACAGCCCGTGGCGCTTTCTTCTTTTCTTCTGCCGATCACAGAAGACAGTTCACAACTTCACATGTACAATGCACACACGCAGATCATAATACAATCGATCAATAACACAAGCACACATTGTAGGAGGACTAAGCATAGTAGGCTATGCGTGGTGCCGGTGATGACAGGTCGCACGAGACAGTATTTACACGACAACGACACAGACGTTATTTATTACTTGCGACTGATGAGACCGATCAACAGATGGCGGCACTCACATTATAACATGCACGAAGAATGCTATGCTAAGGAAAAGAGCGCGAAAAAGCTTTTGCACCGGATTATTCTTCTGTGTGTAGCCTACGTGCAAGAGCTATTTCATTGTCGATACCGAATTTATATGTATACAGTATACACACAGGCCTAAATACTGGAGCATATGCAATTATACATAGATGCACATAATTATGCGAACATTGTTGATATACATATACATGTAAATTGTAGATATACAAAATATACATAGGCTTACATGCGCATATATATATGTAAATGTATATATATATATATATATATATATATATATTACAGTGCGCATGGTAGTGTTTGTAAGACTTGTATAATTATCGCTTCGAAATGTTGGAAATGTATGAGGGAAGATAATAAGGATTTTCTGCTCTGCTACATATATAATACGAAGAAACGTCGGGAATTGAGGCGATCGGCGGTCGAAGGAGATACAATGGTCGTATACTGCGGCGGAGGTGGCGGTGGTGGCGGGGTGGTGGCGCTCGAGGCGTTGCCTTCTGAGGAGGAGCTGAGGGAGAAGGAGAGATTTTGCAGCTCTATATTATTATACAGATCGTCATCATCGATACATCTCTCTACTGCAGCTCCTATTACAGTAGACGCATGCTGCTGCTGCTGCTGCTGCTGCTGCTGCTGCTGCTGCTGTTGCATACTCTCTCTCTCTCTCTCTCTCTCTCTCTCTCTCTCTCTCTCTCTCTCTCTCTCTCTCTCTCTCTCTCTCTCTCTCTCTCTCTCTCTCTCTCTCTCTCTCTCTCTCTCTCTCTCTCTCTCTCTCTCTCTCTCTCTCTCTCTCTCTCTCTCTCTCTCTCTCTGTCTCTGTCTGTCTCTGTCTGTCTGTCTGTCTGTCTGTCTGTCTCTCTTTCTTTCTCTCAGTTCTTCTTCTGAGTCGTGGCTTCTGTTCTATAATGATCTTTGCAACGGGTGGTGTGGGTGTGGGTGGGGTGTAGGGCGCATCCCTTTGCAAGGGAGAAGAAGAAGAAGCGGTGGCGATATAAGTGAAAGCCCCTAATGAGTTTATCTTCCGTGTAATTAAGATGGATGCCACCAGATGGCCAATGGTTAGTGCTCGGGGTGTGGGTAGGGGTGGGGATGGAGGGGCTATGTCATTGGTCTGATGGGGGGGGGGGTGCAGAGGGAGATGGTTCGTGGATGGATGGGTAGATGGATGGATGGATGGATAGATGGATGGATGGATGAGTCTCTCGTCACTTGTTACTACGATCATTGATCAATCTCCTGTGTTGCTGAAATTTCAGCCGCCATCTTATGAGCGGCTATGTTGGAGGAGGATGCTGGGAAGGTGCTATGGGATGAAGGGGACTGGGGAGCGGGTAGAGGTACGGTCGAGGGAGGAGGTGGAGGTGGAAGGGAGGGTGCTATAGGGATGAAGGGAGGACAGGGTGAGCGGTGGGGCCTCACCAAAGCTCACCCAGTCCCTTCATCCCTACGGTTGAGTGAGGGTGTGGAAGGGAGCGTGGACGGAGTAGAAACAGGGCGACAAGTGATGTGCATTAACTTCTAATACGGCGTGAAGTAAACATAGACAGACCTCATGATATATACTTGTCTGTCTATCTGTCTGTCTGTCTGTCTGTCTGCCTGTCTGTCTATTCTCTCTATCTGATTCTCTCTGTATGTATGTCTGTCTCTCTCTGCCTCTGTATGTCTGTCTCCTCTATATATACATATATATAACGATATGATTATATATGATTATATCCAAATTCATATAATATATGCATCTCTAAATGATTTATTACGTTTTGTGGGCGGTTTTCTTTCCACATAAATAGAGAAGAGGCGCTAGATGAATGTGTCTGATGGGTTGAGGGTTTGAGGTCGGTTCAGCAGATGACCGACCGACAGTCAACCGAATTATATTCTCGTCGACGGAGATTGAGACTCAGAAGTCAGTTCAGCAGCCTCACGATTTACCTCTCCATTTTTCATCCTCTCTGCAGTCGCATATATATATATATATATGTTCCATCGGATGTCGAGCAGAGAACCAGCGGATCGACGCCTCCGACACCATGCATGCATATATATATATATATATATGCTATATTAAACATCGGGACACACTTAAAGTCCAGCATGCAGACCACCTGGAAGCCGCCTCCAAACAACTAAAGGAATGAGAATTAAGGCTTATATATATATATACATATATTATCTCGATCATAGATCCCGAGGTTTACTTAAACAGACGCACGTCTAAACACCTGACGCTGCCGCCGAAGCTTCTATAACACCAGCACAACGCTTACACAATGCATGCCTATAACACTCTATCACGACCTATAAACAACACGAACAACTGATTTCGTAAGTGACGAACATTAGTAGACGTCCTCCTCATCCGCTGGTGTAGATATAGATAAAGCGCTAAGTCAAGTCTGGCGCCGGAGCACACACTCTTTCGCTCGTTATCGAGAGGAACGTCTGCCCTCGGGCGGCCCACCCCCCCCCCGTGCATGCATTTCTATCTGCCACAGGGCTGTTGTGTATATAGCCTACGTACGTTATTTTGCCGAAACCATTTTCGCCCTTTATAGCCAGCAGGACCTTAATTCTCTTGTTGGCAGAGTTTTTAAAGCATTTTGCTCTGCACCGGTTTTTTTTAGCAGCCTCGAATTTTTCAGCTGTTTATGCTTTTGAGTTGATAACGTTCGAGACTCACCCATCCGCAATCACTTCACTTTTCTGTTTGTGAGACAATGGATGCAGCTGCCAGCCAGTCTGGAGCCACATTCGTGAGTCTCATTCTTTGGCGGGCTTCAAAGCTCTAACGTTGACTCATGAAGCACTCCCTGAAGCTGTTGAGAAACTTGTTCTTATAGATTCTATACCTTTGTCTGATAACGGGTCAGATAGGCAGTGCACATTGCAGTCTAAAGGAAATGCTGGCCTCGATAAGTCTTCTACTTCAGTTCAGTCTATTGTTAATAAATACCCGACGAAATTACTCTACAATGTTATAATGTCGAATTACATAATAAGCTATGGACTATCTGTATATTGATTGAGCATGGTAGTATGTATATAGGCTACATGTATAGGCGGATGCACTATAGAATGTAGACCTATATCTATCATCTATGCATGGATATCAGGATAATTATCTGCCGTATAGATTCTACATACGAAAAGTAATTGCCTATTTGTTGGTCTATATATGCATTGTGAAATGGATGTAGGTCAATATGTGTGTTTGACCATATAGAAAGATGAATTATAATAGGTCTATGCATGGAAAGACGAATAGTGATTGGGAATAGCAATATATAAAAGTCATATATATATATATACTGTATATTATATGGGATTACGGTGGGAAGCAACAAGATCTGCCATGCTCATAAGATATGGAGAAACAAGTACAGCAATCTCTATAGGTTTGGAAATGATACACTTGTGTATGTTACAAAGAATTAGGCATATATATATACATATATATATAATATATATATGTGTGTGTGTGTGTCTAATTGATCATCTGATATCCCACATCATATTGTTACACAATGCTTGATGCATCTGTCTGTCTGTCTGTCTGTCTGTCCCTTTGTTTGTCTTTGTGGCGTGCATAATGTCTGTGATTTTGCTCGTGTGTGTATGAGTACGTCTTTATTCTGTTATGCTTGTCAAGGTATCTTTTCGTGCATGTATATCTTGTGTAGTATACGTGAAACAGGGTGTGGCATCCAAAGTATAAGTAATCTGCAAAAAATTGCTCAAAGGATAGAGCGACAATCCGACGGAGATGAGAAGGAAGGAAAAAAGAAAAAGGACGAACGGAAGTATGAGACGAGCGAAGGAAGAAATTAAAGAATTAGAAGAGATTGCAAATCAATACAGACGATCAGCAAACTGTGAAGAAGAAGAAGAAGAAGAAGAAGAAGAAGAAGAAGAAGAAGAAGAAGAAGAAGGAGGAGGAGGAGGAGGAGGAGGAGAAGAAGAAGAAGAAGAAGAAGAAGAAGAAGAAGAAGGAGGAGGAGGAGAAGAAGAAGAAGACGAAGAAGAAGAAGAAGAAGAAGAAGAAGAAGGAGGAGGAGGAGGAGAACAAGAAGAAGAAAAAGAAGAATAAGAAGAGATATAAGAAGAAGAAGAAGAAGAAGAAGAAGAAGAAGAAGAAGAAGAAGAAGAAGAAGAAGAAGAAGCAGCAGAAGAAGAAGAAGAAGAAGAAGAAGAAGAAGAAGAAGAAGGAGGAGGAGGAGAACAAGAAGAAGAAGAAGAAGAAGAAGAAGAAGAAGAAGAAGAAGGGGAGGAAAGAGGCAAGTAATGAGAAGAGAGAAGGAAGGAGAAGGGGTTGTATATAGGGATGGACTACTCTAAGTATAATAGGCTAAGAAGAAAGAGCAGAGCGAAAAAGAAAGCGGAGGAAGGACGTTTACAAACATGCAGTTGAAAGAAGACAGAGAGAAGACGAAATAGAGCCTGCATGCTGCAGAATAGACTTTGCATGTCTGCAGCTGATCTGTCAATAATTCTTGTGTCTGGGGGTTCTTAGCTTGCAAGACCCGATGGCCGCCGGATTGTGCAAACATTTTGAAAAGTTTGACACATGGCGTAACTTAACCGGTAAAGGCAGCGAACCCACTGGCATGACCCTGTCACCCGAGACGGCCTTTATGCCCCCGAACTCTAAGAGAGCTTGACGTGTCTTTCTCTCTCGGCGTATATATACACTGGTAGGCTATACACCTCAGTTGATCGGAGCCAAACGTCGCTTCCCGTTATCCCACTGACGATCCACTGCACGCAGAGACCAAAGTGCGCCCGCCGCCGCCAAGGGTTGCTGAGGTTCAACGGGGTCATGTGAAGCTTATTAAGCATGCAAAGGAGATGCCTCCGTGCATGTGTCTTTGACTTACGACCATGGCTCATGAAGTTGGTGCTACCCTGTCCACATTAACCACATTAACCACATTAACACACACTGTACACACATGCAGGGGCACCGACAGACACAGAAGGACACACAGACCATCGCAAAAACAAATAGGCCTACACACAGACGCACATAAATAGGCGCAGATTAGGCCTATGAGCTGGATGATTAAACTATGGAATGCATGAATTGAACGTGTACCGGCATAGGCTGCACGATTTAACTTCTCTCCTACATGTAAGAGTTGATGATTTTCGAATTGGTTCACTTGAATCATCGCAAGAACAGGAAAATAATTGAAGTAAAGCCAAGAAGGACGGACGTCTTGCAAACGACATTACTAACATTTAGTAAGAAGTATTATACACTGATGCGTTGATTCCAAATGCATGATGCCATGCGCGGCTCCATGCATGCAGAGGTACCTGTACCAAACATCATGAAGAAAGACAATGTGGAAAACGTTAACATTTGTCTTTCTGGGCATATCATTTTCCACCATCTCGTATACCACACTATATAGACAAACATCAGATCCGCACTCAGTGTGTATGTATTCAGATGCAATTGCAGTCACTGCTGGATTGCAAGTCGGAAACTTAATACGTGCTGTTTCAAAATATCTGCTATTGATAGATACTTATTGCAAATTCCTTCGAGTTCTGGAGGAATTCTATCTGAGTTTTCACTGTGTTTTCAGATTAAAAAGTCCCTGAGTATTTAAGGTTTCCATGATTTTCAGGGCTGAGGTCACCATATGGCTGTTGAACGGTCTACAATGTCTACATGAACTAGCTATATTTAGTTTTTTTGTTGTTTCCGTCTATATAAAACATGTTTCTTTCAAGTGTATGCGCCTATACAAGCCCTATAGGGACTATACTGCAGTTCAGAGTGGCGATCAGCCGTTTGGCTGTGGTATATTATTGTGGAGTTTCAGAGCATGCATGAAACAATAGGCCTAGTATATTATGATAATTAAATTATGGATGCTCATTTCGAGATATAAAACTTGGCATATTGTAACGTCACTTATGATGCAAATCTACTATGATATTAGTATAAGTTCATTTTGAGAATACAAAACTTGGCCTATTATGACGCCACTTCAATTATGATACAGATCTACTATAGATTTTCATTTGGAGAATATAAAACAAGGCCTATTGTGACGTCACTTCGATTATGCTAAAGATCTACTTTTAAAGATGTTCATTTCGAGAATTTAGAACTACGAGTGTGATACAAATCTACTCTTACAGAAGTTCGTTTTGATAATATAAAACTAGGGCTATTGTGACGTCACTTCAATTAAGATACAGATCTATTATTATAGAAGCTCATTTTGTGAATGTAAACAAAGTATCTCGTGACGTCACTTCGACTATGATACAAATCTAGTGTTATAGGAGTTAACTTTGAGAATATGAAACCAGTCCCATTGTGACGTCACTATACGGCTATGATACAGTTCTTCTATTTTAGAAGTTCCTTTTGAGCTTTCACAACTAAGCCCACTGTGACGTGACGTCATCATATGCGACGTCACTGACGATTGTGACGTCACTTCATTCATTACACCGATCAACTACTATTGAAGTTCATTTTGAGAATATAATCTAGGTCTTT
Organism: Lumbricus terrestris; assembly: GCA_949752735.1. NCBI lineage: Eukaryota > Metazoa > Annelida > Clitellata > Crassiclitellata > Lumbricidae > Lumbricus > Lumbricus terrestris. The sequence continues at coordinate 25,927,320 of OX457038.1, forward strand.
GTGACGTCACATCGATTATTATACGGATCTATGCGTACTATTAAAGATTATAAAGAAGTTCATTTTGAGAATATAAAACTAGTCTATTGTGACGTTGCTTCGATTCTGATAGAAATCTGCTATGATAAAAGCTCATTTTGAGAATAGGAATCTATAAGATTATTGTGACGTCACTTCGATCACAACACAAAATCTGCTATTGTAGAAGTTGATTTTGCGAATTTGAAACAAGTCCTATCGATATGTCACATGATACAAAACTACTATTACAGACGTTCATTTTTAGAATATAAAACTAGGCCTGTTGTGACGTCACTTCGTTTATGATGCAGATCAACTACTATTTATGCTCACTTTGAGAATATACCCTAGGCCTTTTGTGACGTCACGTCGATTATGATAGAGTTCTACGATTATCGAAGTTCATTTGGGGAATATAAAAACCAGGCTTATTATGACGTCAAATCTAATAATTATAAAAGTTCATTTTGAGAATATGCAACTAGGTCTATTGTGACGTCACTTCGATTACGATACAAATCTTCCATTAATTATTGCTGCGCTGGCATCAGACTTTTGAATTCATTGACTCGATGACTCATTACATGGCAATAATAATTAATTGGCCATAGATTTAAGTATTTGAGGCTGAACTTAAAGTAGAATTTGCTGCTCAACCGCCGACATAGAAAATGAATCAACCGCTACGAAATCACCGGCTTCATTGCCAACCATCCATTCTTTAGCTACTCTTCCTAGCTCCTCCTCTTCCCTCCCACTCCCGTGCATGGCATAAGCAGTTGTTTAACAGGTCACATAGTGATGTCATATGCACTTATTTTGTCATTGACGTTAGTGGCTGTAAGCCTACGTCCAAACCTTATACTGTAGAATTTATTGAAGTGATATATATTTATATAATATATATTTTCCTCGAATATTATAGGCGCTATACGAATATATTTATAATATAGAGTATTATACATATCCTAGGCATAGGCCTTGTTCAGAAGACTTTAATTTTGCATTTTAACTTAGCAACGTTAGGTTTTAATTTCAGCACATTATGTGACGTCATCGTTGATGTACTCCGGATATAGCAGTTCCTTGTTTTCGTTCGCCATTTTTACGTAGTCCTTTTCGAATGTTTCAAAATAAATGTTGTAAAACCAAAATCGAATCGCATGGGCCTAAACGATCGTTAGAACAAATTTGGTAGCAGAGCGTGGTTTTAAAAGGATTAATAGTTCGAGAGTCGAGTATCGAAAAACGTTTTTGCAACTAATCGGACAAACACGAACTTTGGATGTACGTTAAGATGGCGGACGCAATGCACTCGGACACTAACGAAGACGAAACTGTAAGCGTTGACATCGTAAAACTATCAAAGTCTCGGGCAAAAGCTAAATTCACTCGGAGTCGGCATAGCCTGTTAAAATTTCTGGACGAATCGCCAATCGATAGAAAAGAAATTCGGAAACAACAGGAACAGTTGTCTGAGAACATGGAAGCGGCCATGAACATTATGGAACAACTTGTAACGGTCTATAATGAAAATCGAGATCGAGACAGTATTCAAAAAATGTGCACTGAAATGGATACGATGGAAGCGGAGTTCTCTTCCACCATGGAACACGTTCGTCGTGTTTTAAATGAAAGGGCTGCTGTTGCATCCGCTCCTGTAAATGACAGTCATTCAGAATCAATAGAACGAACTCAATCTAATGCTCAAAATGTCGAGTATCGAGACATTGGAGCATACAGCAGTTTCGAGGTGCTGGATAGAAGACAGAATAGAAGAGCAAACTTCACAGCAGGTGAACATATCGAACAAGATCTGTGGAAACAGCTGAAACGGGTTTCAATTCCAGTCTTCTCAGGTGATAAAAGAAATTATGAATCATGGAAAGCTTCTTTCATGGCTTGTGTCGATCGAGCACCAACATCATCTGAATACAAACTTCTACAGTTGCGCCAGTATCTTTCCGGTGAAGCTCTGAAGATCATTGAGAATTTAGGTCATTCGGCAGCAAGCTACGACGCGGCTAAGGAACGATTGGAACGAAAGTACGGTGGAGTGCGGCGACACATAGCAATACAGATGGAGGAAATCGACAGCTTCAAGCCGGTAAGAAACAGTAACGCTCAAGACTTAGACAGATTCGCTGATTTACTAGATATTACTGTGATCAACTTGAAAGATTCAGGTCGCTACGAGGAGCTGCGTTATGGATCGTTGTACCTTAAGCTTCTTAAAAAAATGAATGAGACCATGCTTACGAGTTACCAGCGCTGGGTATTTGAGCATCACAAGAAGGAAGACGTAGAGACATTAAGAGAGTGGATTTTGCAAGAAGCAGAATTTCAGACCGTTGCCAGTGAGACGGTACAAGGTTTCACTGAAATTAAAGTTAGTCACAATCGGAAAATACATCCACAATCTTATTTTGGTGAGAATCAGAGCAAAGACACTGAGCGAAGACGATATAAGAAAGATTTGGTTGCTTGTGCTTACTGCCAGGGTCACCATGGTATCTGGGGGTGCAAACAGTACGAGCAGCTAGAAGTGTCGGATCGATGGAATGTAGCAAAAGATGCAAAACTGTGTTATCGATGTTTGGGAGGAACGCATCTTGGTCAAGATTGTGCTCGCAGTCGGCAGTGTGGACTGGGAAATTGTAGTAAACTTCATCATAGACTACTGCACAAGGACATAATCGGTCCTCGTAATTCAAGCATAATTCCGATAGTCACAGCACCACCGAGGTCATCGCACGAAGGTCGCTCTAGCTTCCCAGGTAGCACGCAAACGTTTTTTCAACGTTTATTTTTAGTTAGGAACGTTGAATAATGGTTTACGTTATATTACAAACGTCCCGATAACGTTTTAGAAACGTTACTAGGAAAACGGTTATGTTACAAACGTTTCCCTATCGTTCAGACAACGTTTGCGCAAAATTGTACTTGACTTCACACAGGATTTATTTGCAACCAAATTGGCCGCGTTTTGTTTTAGATAAATGCAGATACGTTTAAGCAAACGCCCTATTGACATAAAATCAATTTATTTTAGCACGGCCTAGCAAACGTTTCGGTAACGTTTCAGCAACGTTTGAACAAAATATCACTCTAGCTAAATTGACAACTTCCGTTTGCCAAACGTTTTAGGAACGTTTTCATACAACGTTCGGCTGCAAACGTTATTCTAATGTTCCAGAAACGTTTCGCTATAATATTAGTCTATTCTCAATAAAGAGGAGTCGTTTCGGAGAATATCAACTGCGTCTTATATCAGTTGGATCTAAAATAGTTCGTTTATAGGATGACTGTTAATATTAAGGAAGTTTTTGGTGTATAAAGCCTTCAGACGTATTCGGAACGTTTTTGGAACGTTTTCATACAACGTTCGGCTGCAAACGTTATTCTAATGTTCCAGAAACGTTTCGCTATAATATTAGTCTATTCTCAATAAAGAGGAGTCGTTTCAGACAATATCAACTGCGTCTTATATCAGTTGGATCTAAAACAGTTCGTTTATAGGATGACTGTCAAAATTAAGGAAGTTTTTGGTGTATAAAGCCTTCAGACGTATTCGGAACGTTTTTGGAACGTTTTCATACAACGTTCGGCTGCAAACGTTATTCTAATGTTCCAGAAACGTTTCGCTATAATATTAGTCTATTCTCAATAAAGAAGAATCGTTTCAGACATAATCAAGTGCGTTTTATATCAGTTGGATCTAAAATAGTTCGTTTATAGGATCCCTGTCAATATTAAGACAATTTTTAGTGAATAAAAACTTTCAGACGTTTTCGAAACGTTTTGGGAACGTTTTCATACAACGTTCGGTTGCAAACGTTATTCTAGTGTTCCAGAAACGTTTCCCTATAATATTGGTCTATTTTCCATAAAGAGGAATCATTTCAGACAATATCAACTGCATATTATACCACTTGAATCGAAAATACTTCGTTTATAGGATCCCTGTCAATATTGAGACAATTTTTAGTGTATTAAATCTTCAGACGTTTTCGAAACGTTTTTGGAACGTTTTCATACAACGTTCGGTTGCAAACGTTATTCTAATGTTCCAGAAACGTTTCGCTATAATATTAGTCTATTCTCAATAAAGAGGAATCGTTTCAGACATAATCAAGTGCGTTTTATATCAGTTGGATCTAAAATAGTTCGTTTATAGGATCCCTGTCAATATTAAGACAATTTTTAGTGTATAAAAACCTTCAGACGTTTTTGAAACGTTTTGGGAACGTTTTCATACAACGTTCGGTTGCAAACGTTATTCTAATGTTCCAGAAACGTTTCGCTATAATATTGGTCTATTCTCAATAAAGAGGAATCATTTCAGACATTATCAACTGCGTCCTATACCACTTGAATCGAAAATACCTCGTTTATAGGATCCCTGTCAATATTGAGACAATTTTTAGTGTATTAAATCTTCAGACGTTTTGGAAACGTTTTTGGAACGTTTTCATACAACGTTCGGCTGCAAACGTTATTCTAATGTTCCAGAAACGTTTCGCTATAATATTGGTCTATTCTCAATAAAGAGGAATCATTTCAGACATTATCAACTGCGTCTTATACCACTTGAATCGAAAATACTTCGTTTATAGGATCCCTGTCAATATTAAGACAATTTTTAGTGTATTAAATCTTCAGACGTTTTCGAAACGTTTTTGGAACGTTTTCATACAACGTTCGGTTGCAAACGTTATTCTAATGTTCCAGAAACGTTTCGCTATAATATTAGTCTATTCTCAATAAAGAGGAATCGTTTCAGACAATATCAACTGCGTCTTATATCAGTTGGATCTAAAACAGTTCGTTTATAGGATGACTGTCAAAATTAAGGAAGTTTTTGGTGTATAAAGCCTTCAGACGTATTCGGAACGTTTTTGGAACGTTTTCATACAACGTTCGGCTGCAAACGTTATTCTAATGTTCCAGAAACGTTTCGCTATAATATTAGTCTATTCTCAATAAAGAGGAATCGTTTCAGACATAATCAAGTGCGTTTTATATCAGTTGGATCTAAAATAGTTCGTTTATAGGATCCCTGTCAATATTAAGACAATTTTTAGTGTATAAAAACCTTCAGACGTTTTTGAAACGTTTTGGGAACGTTTTCATACAACGTTCGGTTGCAAACGTTATTCTAATGTTCCAGAAACGTTTCGCTATAATATTGGTCTATTCTCAATAAAGAGGAATCATTTCAGACATTATCAACTGCGTCCTATACCACTTGAATCGAAAATACCTCGTTTATAGGATCCCTGTCAATATTGAGACAATTTTTAGTGTATTAAATCTTCAGACGTTTTGGAAACGTTTGGGGAACGTTTTCATACAACGTTCGGTTGCAAACGTTATTCTAATGTTCCAGAAACGTTTCGCTATAATATTAGTCTATTCTCAATAAAGAGGAATCGTTTCAGACATTATCAACTGCGTCTTATATCAGTTGGATCTAAAATAGTTCGTTTATAGGATGACTGTCAATATTAAGGAAGTTTTTGGTGTATAAAGCCTTCAGACGTATTCGGAACGTTTTTGGAACGTTTTCATACAACGTTCGGTTGCAAACGTTATTCTAATGTTCCAGAAACGTTTCGCTATAATATTAGTCTATTCTCAATAAAGAGGAATCGTTTCAGACATAATCAAGTGCGTTTTATATCAGTTGGATCTAAAATAGTTCGTTTATAGGATCCCTGGGAACGTTTTCATACAACGTTCGGCTGCAAACGTTATTCTAATGTTCCAGAAACGTTTCGCTTTAATATAAGTCTATCTTCCATAAAGAGGGATCGTTTCAGACAATTTTAGCTGCGTCTTATACCAGTTGAATCCAAAATAGTTCTTTTATAGAATCCCTGTCAATATTAGAACAATTTGTAGTGTAAAAACCGTCAAACGGTTTCGAAACGCTTTGTGAACGTTTTAAGGCAACGTTCGTGTTGACCGGACTGCTGCCCACGTTCATCAACAGTTCATGGTTCCTGCAGAGGCTGTCTACCTCGCGTAGCGACTTAGATTGTACCTCAGCACACCCGTTTCCACTGACCGGAGTCTTCGGGCAGAGCCTCCTCAGGCATTACCATGCCGAGTTTGACTAGCTTAACGCAATGTTACCCATTAACGCGTTAAGGTTTGGGTCGGACTTTGAGGGAAGTAATCAGTGGATTTATGCTAAAATAAATTGTCGGTCGGGTACATGTTCAGTAAACACTGTGGCAGTGCAGGGATCATGCATAGAGCAAAGGCCTTTTCACAAGGGCGCTTTACACCTTTCAGGCTGCATGACTTTGAAATTTCCGACGAGAGATGATTCCAACTTCTCTTATCGGGTAATCTTTCGGACTGTTCGCAGTGTTAGCTCTAGAAACTAGTAAAAACTTTCTTCCTAGCCTATAATATGTCAGAAAGCAAGATTTTAGTCTAATTTTAATTTCATTTCTCGTGTAATATGTTGTGTTATGTTAATTTAATTGTCTTGCATAAACGAATTATACTCGGTATATGAGCATTTGCACCAATTTTGCTCTGGCTTGCCCTATTAAGCTTATAGCCTACACATTCTGGCTGTCTACGTTTCCAACTCACCACCCTCTTAATTCCTGATCATTTTGTTTCGATTAAGCGAATGTAACTTCGCTTTTTGTAGGCTACGCACAAATTTTGAGTTGACGATTGCGACTAGTCTATTTACTTACTTACTTACTTAATTACTGCAAGTCCCTGGTTCAAACCACTACACAGTGACCTGGAATGCCGGTGCTTTGTTCTGATTGGTTGAAGCGAAAATGTATAGCACAGGTGCGCTGTGACCGTCGCGGCCTTCATGGCCGGTTTTAACCAGTTTAATTCTTTGTCTTGCAAGAGTGTTGATTATTCGGCCACGTGTTGACGATGAATTCGCCGAAGTTAGAAAATTACAGAATCTCATCAAATTCTCGTGTGCGTCAATGTATTCAGCAAATCGAGGTAAGGAAAACGAAGTGAAATTCTTGCTTTAATATGCGAGTTAACCCATTCTTGAGAAATAAACTGATCATTGTGAAACTTTGCTGTTAGCGTGCCATGAATGTTCTAGTTGAAAATTTGGTGATCTATAGTTTAGACTCGCTAAATGTTTCGCTCAATGTAGCGTTTTTTTTACCGATCCCACTTCTATTTAGATAACCATTAATTATTTTCATCAGTCCAACTGAACATTTATGATTTTTAATCATACCCACTTTTGCCTAAGTAATATTATTTTAATCATTCCAAGTCTTAGCAAGAATCCTTTTCGTCAATACAACTTGTAGTCGACTAACGCTAAAAGCCATGTAATAGTTAGTAATTTAGAACGGCTTTATACTACAGGTACTGAAAATCCGAAACTGTTATGAAACACTACTAAATATATTCACGTTTTTTCCTGTGTTATATTAAGGCCTTAAGAGAATACAGTAAATGTAGGCCTAAATCATTTAAGTTTTGGGGTTAGAGTTTTTTAAAAATTGTACGAGTTATTATATTTTATATTCGATGTTTCAGCTTGTTGACTTTAACACAAAATCTGGATTTTGGTGCGAACCATTGATTTTTGAGACATTTGCCGTGGAACCATAATAATTATTATGATGGTGACAATATTGAAATTCTAGTTTATAATGCTCATGCTGGTAATGCCCATGATTACAATGCTTGAAATGATTATGACAGCTTATTACGATATTGGTTTTGACGTAGGCCTAAATGATGACTGCGTTGTTGATGGTTACGATAAAATTTTGTTTTTGTACTGTGAAATTTTGTAGATGAGAAGAGGTCATGACCCATCTTCAACCTCACCAGTTCTGGAGGGTCAAATACTGGGCGACAAAGACATTCATAGTAAGATTCAGGACTTTGTAGCCTAATTAGTATTATAATTTTTGTTTGTCATTAATTAGATCAATTATTTATCATTGTGTTGGGTGTCTGATGCACAAGACATCATCCATCGAATAATCCTGAAGTCTGAATGCATATCCATGTAATCAATATGAATGCCATAAACTTCGCTCTAATAGAGTGCTGCAGCCACATCCCATATTTCAATGCTCTCAGTAAGTAAGCATTTATATGAATTTTAATGGCATCAAATATTAAACTATGTTAGTTAGTATACCATAGCATCATCATCATCATCAAAATCCTTGGGCTAAATGCCCGTAGGTGTCCGACGCCACTCTGTCTGAGTGTCTCGTGTCATGCTGTCCAGCTTCAACCGGTCCGGTCAGCAGGTCCATACCATTGACATCTTGGAGCAGCTAGACCACATTGTCTGATTGAAGAGAATAATCGGAGAAAGGCATGAAGGACAACCTGGGTCAATGCCCGTATGTGTCCCATGCTCTACCTCGAACCACTCCACACTGGTCTGTCCTAACCGGCCTGTGCATCTTACATATAGCATCATAGCATGCTCTAATCATTGCAGGTTGCATTTGCGCAAGGATTATTTTTATGAATCCAATCATGTGCACAATTTAAGCAAGAATTATTTTCATCAATCCAACTGCTAGTTTAGCAAGAATTTCTTCTTGTGATCAATCAAATTTCTGTTCCAATTATAATATCCAGATGATAAAGACAGCTTGCTATAATGTGCAAATAATGAAGAATGTTAAAATAATAAATTACAGTTTTACAACCTATCTGGAGGCTTTCACTCACTTTTCCATTGTAATAAAAATTCCTTATTTCTTAAATTTCATCTTGAAATGCAGTTATAGAGTGCGTTTGGGATGTGGCTTGTAGGTTGCATCACTCGTTTTGAGTGAGTTGGGTAGACCTATTGTTTACTTATTCAGATACTCCGTTTTCGGTATTACCATCAAATGGTGCATACTAAAAAAACCTGAGTCTTGATTCAGACTTGTCATTTCAATAATTCATCGTGTCATAAGGCAGAGGTTCCCAAACTTCTCTGGCTCGGGACCCACTTGGGAATATTTTTTCTGTCTCTGGACCCACTAAACAAAATTAGGTACAGAGTACTAAACTAACACTAACTAAGGATTGCTTCATAAATCGGGATTAAAATATGCTGATTTACATCCAGTATTTAGAAATTACCACATTTAAAACAGTAAAATTTAACTTAAGAAAAAAGCCAACATTTATTGCAATGCAAGCAACTGTTATATCAATGTAACAGTAACTAATCGTTAAATTTAAACTTTAAGTTTAAAGAATCAATGTGAAGGATGGGCCTGCATGTTACTCATAAGTAAATAAGTAAGTCAATGCGTGGTTTAAAAGAAGTCAGACACAGCCTCATGTCATGATCTGTGCACAGCCTGTTCCTGTATTTTGTTGTCATTGCCGTCAATGCTGAAAATCCAGCCTCACACAGGTATGTGGTTGAAAACGGCAACAACACTGACAACGCAATATCAGAGAGTTCGGGAAATACAGTTGCAGCATTAAGCCAAAAAATAGAAACACTCTCTGAGAACTTTTCCTTCAGCGTTCCATCACAGGAAAGTTCGATAAGCTGGACTTCGTTTGCAGCGCACAAAGTAACTTTATTGATATCTGCTTGAAAAGGATTACGGATCCAAGCATTTTGTCCCAGTTGTGCCTTGTTTTCTGCTGAGAAATAATGGACAAATTTTTCATGTATCAGCCCCAGATAAATCGAAATTGTATTTTTAAGACTGACTTGAGTGACACTATCATCGTCCGACTCCGACTCTGAGCTATGACCACTCACACATGACAAAGATTCTCGTTTTCGTTTCAAAAATTTATCCATGTTTTTTCGCAAAGTTTTAAAAATTGAAAATAAAATTTGTGAAATTTAAATACACGTTGTTTATTTTTGAATGGCAGACTTTTTATTAATCATGCTAAGTCTCGTTGCTAAAACTCGTGCACTGTTTCCTGTTCACATACACGCACAAGTAGAAGCTAGTTATATCCCAACCATAGTCAAATGTTGTTTCACTAGTTATAACGGAATAATAAAGTATGACGTTTGAGGGTTAATGGAATAAATACTGAAATTTACAGAGAAATAAGATGAACTTTCGCGACCCACTTGCCAAAGCTCTGCGACCCACTTTTGGGTCGCGACCCACAGTTTGGGAAACGCTGTCATAAGGCACAGCTTTGTTTCTTCGAGATAGTAATGCAATGTAATTAAGCCAGATAGTTTATAATCTGAAAATAAATGTGCTGAATTACCACATGTATATTTAAAATTTGATCCTACATCAACTGCATTTAAGACTCTAAAAATGGTATCTACAATGTATGCTTGAATTCAAACATTCTTTTCTGGAGTTGACCATTGTTGAAACAGGTCATCTCATTGTCTTTATCTTGCCATGCATAAAACTAGAACTGTTCTTCTGTGGTCTTTCTGTTTGCCGGAAATAACTCACTTTCTATATTTTTGTTTTGCTCAGTCGCCTACGAGTGTAATAACTTTGTTCTTAAATAGTTCTAAACTGCTTAACCTCCATAGGCTGACTCTGAATCTTACTCGATTGATTTTGTGACTGCTGGCCTGATTGTTTTAAAATTAAGACTTCATAAATCTCTGTAACCTGTTGGGCTAGAGTTTTATAACTAATATGCTCGGGTGACATCTTCTATATAATTATTATGACCCTTTAATAGATGTCCATATCAGCAACGTGCATACATATTACATAGATACATGTATGCATATTTATCCAAAATATCAATAACATTAGTAACTGAATTAAGGTTGCATTCTGGTTTCAGTGAAACACCAGAATTCGTGAGTGAGCTCTGTTCCTGCATTCATCCTGCCGGGACGAGGAACAATGCTCTCTGCAGCATGTCGGGGACCTACTTCATGGTGCTGCACTCGCATCTACAACCTTGCACCACATCGATCTGCCACAGTCGTTGGACCGTCTTCTTGGAACAGCCTTCTATGTTACACCTTCCGCTCTTCCACCTCGATTATCCCAGAGACACTTTGAACTAATCTTAAGATGCACCATTCTAGAACTTTTCAGCATTGCTGCATCATCGTTATGTGGATTTTCATGTGGATTTCTGATTGTTGTGTGTTTAGCTTTTTGGGCTGTCAACCGAGAAGTTAGGGTTGAAATCTTTGCCAGGACAGACATTTGTTTAGAAAAGTTTTTGATTAACCTGCACAGTAACACTTCTAGAACATCAGGCAAGCCTAAGACACTGCTTTTTTAAATTGAAACTATTGTGTTTGTGTTAAGACATTAGTGTAATAAGCGTTTAACAATGATTACACTTTATATTGCACTTTTATCTTTAGGGTTCTGACTACCCACCAGATACTTGATCATTGTTCTTTGGCGCCTGTATCAGCTAATTATTGCTACTTTTCAGGTGTTTTTTGGCTAAAACTCTATTCACTTAATCAAGCTTCACAGGACACTACAAAGTTTCTTATTGACCAGAACATGTTTTGCAGTTCAACTGCTTCTGTGTGGATTTGTACCGGTGTATATAGTCTAATTTAAGACTAAACTAAATTTTTGCAGTACGAAAAGATTATATATATAGTTGTGTTTTGACCATAGCTATGAAACTCGTTGAATAATGCTAACTCTACAGTGAAATACTATTGCACATTGAATGGCTGAACTTAAACACTTTGGTGATAACTAGAACCTGTTGTCATCCATAGTTTTAGTGCCATATAATTACACAAGCCTAATAGAATTGAATGCTTCTTTTTTCTCGGGCATTCCGATGTTAGATACATTTATATATTGCATTCGCTTTTCTTGTGATGGTTTATTAAATAAACGATTTCATTATTTGCATATTTCCATGTAACCATTTTATAGATATTAAAACAACTGCTGAATTTACGTTTTAGTAACGTTTTATCCAAGCGTTAGAAGAACGTCTTTGCTAACCATTGTTAAACGTTATAACAACACTGCCAACGTTGATGGAACGTTTAATTTTGGTTAGCATAACGCTCTTTCAACGTTTGCATGTAAACGTTTTATAAACGGAAAATCAACTGCCAAATCTACGTTTTATCTACGTTTTATCCAAGCGTTAGATGAACGTTTCCGCTAACTATTTGCGAACGTTTCATAAAGGCTATACCAACGTTGAAATAACGTTTAAATTTAGTTAGCATAACGCTTTTTCAACGTTTGCATGTAAACGTTTTATGCACGTAATATCAACTGCCAAATCTACGTTTTATTAACGTTTTATCCAAACGTTAGATATAAACGTTTCTGCTAACCGTTTGTGAACGTTGGATTAAGGTTATGCCAACGTTTCGGTAACGTTTAACTTTGGTTGACATAACGTTCCTCTTACGTTTGCATGTAAACGTTTTATCGACGTAATATCAACTGCCAAATCTACGTTTTATTAACGTTTTATGCAAACGTTAGATAAACGTTTCTGCTAACCGTTTGTGAACGTTGGATTAAGGTTATGCCAACGTTTCGGTAACGTTTAATATTGGTTGGCATAACGTTCATCTAACGTTTGCATGTAAACGTTTTATCGACGTAATATCAACTGCCAAATCTACGTTTTATTAACGTTTTTTGCAAACGTTAGATAAACGTTTCTGCTAACCGTTTGTGAACGTTGGATTAAGGTTATGCCAACGTTTCGGTAACGTTTAATTTTGATAGGCATAACGTTCTTCTAACGTTTGCATGTAAACGTTTTATCGACGTAATATCAACTGCCAAATCTACGTTTTATTAACGTTTTATCCAAACGTTAGACAAACGTGTCCGCTAACCATTTGCAAACGTTTTATTAACGTTTGTGTGCTGCAGGGGTTTATGCCTGCAACGGATGGATCCCGGGATCTTGCAGAAAGGGGAGCTAACAGTGATACTACCTTTGTATCCAACGGTAACTGTTTGAACATATGCAGTTTACGTACGATTCCTGTAATTTTGAAAAACGGTAACAAACTTATTCAGGTAAATGCACTATTAGATGATGGAAGTACAAAGACTTACCTCAATGCAGATGTAGCTGCTGAACTGGGTCTCGTTGGTGACGCACAACAGATAGCAGTGAACGTTTTAAATGGGAAAAGTGAAACATTCGAAACCATGCAGGTGAACGTACGACTTCAGAGTTTGGATCATAAGGTGAACATGATGATTTGTGCTTTCACCACAACTAACGTTACTGGCAGTATGGAAGTTGTGAACTGGAAAAAGGATTGTGCAAAGTGGCCACACCTCAGAAATATCAACTTTCCAGTATTTCGATCACGTCGTGTTGACATGCTGATTGGACTCGATTATGCAGATTTGCACTTCGCTCAAAAGGAAGTCCAAGGTAAGCCTGGTCAACCAATCGCTCGACTCACACCACTGGGATGGACGTGTGTTGGGAAAACGTCGCCAGTCGGAGCTTATACGAATTTCAATCATACTTATTTCCTCAAAGAAAATGTGGATGAAGTAAATGCAACGCTCCGTAAGTTTTGGGACTTGGAAGAGGTCACATCAACAAGTTACAACGAATTGTCACAAGATGATAGAATTCTGCTGCAAGAATCAAAACGGACATTGTGTCACACTGATGGAAGGTATCAAGTGGAGATTCCTTGGAAGGATGGTCATCCTGATTTACCAAATAATTATGAAATGGCGGTCAGACGTTTGGAATGCACAGAAAAGAGACTTAACAAAGATCAGAATGTCAGAAGTGCCTACTGCAAAACTATCGAACAGTATACAGAAAAAGGGTACATCCATAAATTGGAAACGTCCAATAAAAATGAAAAACACTGCTGGTATTTACCACACTTTCCAGTTGTCCGAGCTGACAAAGCAACAACAAAGACAAGAATCGTCTTTGATGCATCGGCTAATTATAAAGGTGAATCGTTGAATCAGACAATCAATCAGGGACCAAAGCTGCAGCAGCAATTGACAAACGTATTGCTCAGATTTCGTAAGAATCCAATAGCATTGGTGTGTGATGTTGCCGAGATGTATCTTCGAGTTGAGATAGCCAGGAAGGACCGCTCATACTTCAGATTCTTGTGGCGCGATATGGAGAACAGCAAAGATCCAGTCATTTATGAATTCACACGTGTTGTGTTTGGTGTGAATTGCTCGCCATTCCTCGCACAGCTTGTTGTTCAAGAACATGCTAGAAAACTAGGTGATCAGTTTCCATTAGCTGCAGAGACTATATTAAACGCAACATACATGGATGACAGTATGGATTCTGTGGACTCTGTTAAAGCGGGAGTGGAATTATATCGACAGATGTCGGAGCTGCTGGGACTAGCAGAAATGCATGCTCGAAAATGGTTGTCAAATTCGGATGAAGTGTTGGAGAACATACCGGTGGCAGACCAGATTACCGAGATGGAGATTGAAGGTGATCAGGTGTACGGAGCTAAGACTCTTGGAGTGATTTGGTTATCTCACGTGGATGTATTCACTTTTCGTTTCAAATCATTGGAGGATGGGTTTATCTGCAGCAAGAGAAATGTATTAAAAAAGGTCGCATCACTCTTCGATCCATTGGGTTTCTTGGCTCCATACATTGTGCGGGCCAAGATGTTGTTGCAAAAGATGTGGTCATGTGGATTAGATTGGGATCAACCATTGGATGTAGAACTAAGAACAGAAGTAATGGATTGGTTTTCAGAGCTGGGCGATGTTAGCAAAATTGAAATTCCAAGATGTATTCGTTTACCGACTGAAAAGCTGTTGTCAATGTCTCTGCACGTCTTTGCTGATGCATCCACTGAGGCTTATGGTGCAGTGGCATATGCGAGATGTGTTTACGACAGTGGTCACTTGTCAAGCCGATTCGTATGCTCAAAGACAAAGGTGTCTCCATTGGCTTCAACCAGTATTCCACGCCTGGAATTAATGGCAGCTGTGTTAGCACTTCGCATGGGAACAAACATTGCGATTCCACTTGATATAAAACAGTCCAGCATTAACTTCTGGAGTGATAGCATGAATGTATTACACTGGATCAGAGGTCGGAGTAGAGCGTACAAGCCATTTGTAGCAAACAGAATTGGAGAAATTCAAATTTCAACCAATCCAGACCAATGGAGACATATTCGATCGGAACAAAATCCAGCTGACTTGGCTTCACGAGGATTGACAGCTTCACGTCTCATCAATGAAACCTTGTGGTGGAATGGTCCAGCGTTCTTGCAAACCTCTGAAGACAGCTGGCCTATTTGTCCAATTGAGCCAGTCAATGATTCATCGTGCGAGAAAAGGAAAATTGATCGTCACAGAGACTCAACATCGACGTTCCTAACCAGCAACAGTTCAGTAGATGATTTGGAAAACATTCTAAATCCGGATAAATTCTCAGACTGGAGACGGTTAGTACGAGTCCAATCGTGGGTTCTACGGTTCAGCAACAACTGTAACTTGTTAAAGCAGGAAAGAATTCGAGGAGAACTGCAATGTGAAGAAATCAAAGATTCAGAAATCCTATTGATTAAAAGCTGTCAAAAGGAGGCTTTCAATGAGGAGTATCGAGCCTTACTTCAAAAGAAAGTTTTGCCAGCCAGTAGCAAACTGTTGCCACTGAGTCCTCAGTTGGATGAAGACGGTTTAATGCGAAGTGACAGTAGATTGGTCAATGCTGAGGTCCTGTCATATGACGCACGTTACCCGATCATCCTACCTCGAAGACATGGAATAACAAGATTGATCGTCAAAGATGAGCATGACAAAGGAGCTCACGTCTGTGGTACAAATCACATACTTTCAGAGCTATCGAAAAAATACTGGATTCTTTCTGCACGTGAAGCAATTCGAGAATGGGAACATGCATGCATGGCATGCAAGCGTCGCACCACAAAGGCAGCAACCCAGATTATGGCACCATTGCCTAGTGGAAGACTGAAGTTGCCAAGTCCGTTGAGAAGTTTCGTTCATACTGCACTTGACTTCGCAGGACCATTCCTTACAGTCCGAGGTCGCGGAAGAAGCAGAGAAAAACGTTATCTGTGTCTGTTCACTTGCATGACAACTAGAGCTGTACACTTAGAAATGGCCTACGGGCTTGACACGGACTCATTCTTAAAAGCGTTTTTTCGGTTTGTTGATCGACGAGGATGGCCAGAAGAACTAACTTCAGACAATGGACGAAATTTTGTTGGAGCCAATCGCGAGTTGAAGGAGTTGATAAAGAACTTGGATCAACACAAAGTTATCAAGTCCACAGTATCGCATCATCTGAAGTGGAATTTTAATCCACCAGTTGCCCCTCACTTTGGAGGTGTATTCGAAATCATGATTAAAGCTGCAAAACGTGCAGTCTTTGCAATTCTTGGAAATGCTGAAGTTGGCGATGAAGAGTTGACGAGTGCCTTTATCGGAGCGGAAGCACTCATAAATTCAAGACCACTGACATACCAATCAGCAAATCCACAAGATCTAGCACCACTTACACCAAGCCATTTTCTACATGGTGAACTTGGTAGACAAGCTGCTCCAGTTCCGACCGATGAAGCTCATCATCCAAGACAGCGTTGGAGACGGGTTCAGGAATTAATTCGTCATTTTTGGAGTCGTTGGATGCAAGAGTGGCTACCTAGTTTGGGATCGAGAAAGAAATGGCATTCAGAAAAGAAGGACTTTCAAGTCGGAGATGTAGTTTTGGTTGTGAACTCAGATACAGCTAGAGGACGTTGGCCTTTAGGAAGAATAGTTTCTGTTCATCCAGGACGTGATGGACATGTGCGAGTGGTCAATGTTCGCATTGGAGAGACTGTATTTACACGACCCATGAACTCTTTATGTCCACTTGAATTTGCTGATGAAGGCAATTGTGATGCCTGAATTTATTGTTAACACAAAATGATTTTAGTTGATATAATGATATTTCAAAATTAAGTCGTAGACAATGCACCGTTTATTATCAGTAACAACAATGACTATAGTTGATAGGTGATGCTTACGCATCACAAAGGGGAGAATGTTCAGAAGACTTTAATTTTGCATTTTAACTTAGCAACGTTAGGTTTTAATTTCAGCACATTATGTGACGTCATCGTTGATGTACTCCGGATATAGCAGTTCCTTGTTTTCGTTCGCCATTTTTACGTAGTCCTTTTCGAATGTTTCAAAATAAATGTTGTAAAACCAAAATCGAATCGCATGGGCCTAAACGATCGTTAGAACAGGCCTATAAAAAAAATACGTAACTGAAGTTTGTACAGTATAAAAGATTCATAGTTATTCTGGACATGTTCTTCCATAAGCTAAATGATTGTCGTCTCATTTAGCAGACGACCGACGTTTTGTGGCGGGATTACCGACGTAGGCTTAGGCTTAACCGTTCCATGATGGCTGTTTGCTTTCGCTCGGGTCCGCCCGTCCGTCCGTCCGATCATCCTTGCATTGAATGCAGTCTAAGACTTCTAAGTGCATGTTTAACCCTATTTGATCATGTCTCCGCTTCGGCCTTAAGCATTCGTAAGCGTATTTAAGCGTGTAAGACATGATATGTGTTGGTTTAGTGAAGATAGAGACTTGCACGACGCATGGCGACGCATAATAGTATCACGTTGTTTCTATAATAGGGCGGATCTGGAGAGAGAGTATACATAGAGTGAAAGAGCCCTCTCTAACTGACGTCGTCGTTCGATTAGACTAACAGCGCCATCTACAGCCAGAGGATTATCATGGTGCTGATGCGGTGTATACCCACGGAGCGTGATAGTGCATCTGCATGCATGGCTTCTGCAGGATCTATAACTCACGTACAATGTCATACAAGTATGCATATATGCAGAGTTGTATGGTCTCGAGACAGTGCCTCGGTCTCGAGACGTCTCTGTAGACAGGTTTTTTGATACTCGGAGCTTATTGTCTCGAACACGGTTTCGAGATGACTGTCTCAACTTTTGGAATCTGTCTCGAAACGAAAGCATGCTCTTCTTGGATGCCGTGTCCGTAGTTCTCGCGCAAACTGCTCCTTGTTCTGAAAAACTTAAAAATTGTCCTATGCCCAAGGGCGGATACAGAAATTTTGGAGGGGGGTGGGGACAACATTTTCGGTCGTGGGCAGAGGAAAAATTTCGTCTTGGTCGCCGAAAAATCTGATGACTTTTTTAGTCATTCGTCCAATTTTGAAGAACAAAGATACCATTTTAGCCGCCAAAATAGTTGGTGACTTTTTTAGTCATCAGTCATCCTGGTCGGAGTAATGGCCTCTCTAGTATCCTGCTTTTCTCTCCCGCTGCATTGAGTTAATGGCTTGTGAAACCAAATGGGAGGGCCACGTCCCATGCACTTTTTAAATGGGGGGGGGGGGATGGCCGGATTGGCCCCATGCATTTTTTAAATGGGGGGATGGCCGGATTGTCCCCCTGGATCCGCCCATGCCTGTGCCGATGTGGTACATATAATCATTATAGGCTACAGTGCTCTTGTTATTTCATCATTATTATCATCATCATCATCATCATCATCATCATCATCATCATCAACGACATCATAGTAATATACATGAGATTGTTTCTGTTGCATCAGCGTTCATCCTATTCGGCCACATTGTGGTTAATCTGGTCGCATCATCATCATCATCATCATCGTCGTCTATCAATGGCCGATGTCCTTCGTCTGCAGAGGACATCAATGTCCAGGCCAACAGGTGTCTCGAGAACTACAAGGCCTTCGAGGACAGGTACCAGCTGACCGGAAGTCACCTCTTCACAAGCGTCGATGTCGAAATCATTCGAACTCTCTGCAGGTATACATACAATTATACATTGTATACATACAATTATACATTGTATACGTTGTATACATTGTATACACATTGCATACATTGTATACATTGTAGAGTTACACATCATTACTATACTTGCCACATTGCTATTATAATCATCATCATTGTCGTCGTTGTCACGATCGTTACTGTTACTTTTTCATTAGTTACAATCTCAGTTCTCTTGTTATGAGATACCTATTGACTACTGTAGTCCCTATATATAATTATAATATACCGACGGAAGCAACGGTTACTCTGCCATGCAGAGTTGGTGCTTTTGCCAAAAGAATTATTATTATGAAAATGTTGTATTACTTTGCATAAAATAATATTTCTCTGATTTATTTCTTCTGTCAAATAATGTGCGTTTTCTGGTAATCTAATAAAGAATTTTCTTACTCAATAGACCTATACGAAATGCTCAATTTGGCCTAAATGTTTATTGTCTGATTAGGTATATTAGTGCTGTTACTGATATTAGTGTTGTTGTTGCTATTAGTGTTGTTACTGATGTTGTTGGTGTTGTTACTGATATTGGTGTTGTTACTGCTATTAGTGTTGCCACTGCTAGTAGTGTTGCTATTGCTATTGGTGATATTAGTGTTGCAAATGCTATTAATGTTGTTAGGCCTATACTGCTATTGTTGACTTAATGTTGTTACTGCTATCATTGTTGTTGCTGCTGTGATCTTACATGAAGTGATCTGAAGACATCGATGCGATGCCTGAGGTCTTTAAGAGACCGCTGTTCCATGGTGGCTGCTGCCCCTCACCAGAAGCAGCAACAGCAGCAGCAGCAGCATCACCATGTTGGTCAGATCGACGCCGTCATTAGACCTTACTTATCGGTTGTCGAACTCTGCGATCATCAGCATCTCTACGAAGGTATACGTCTATAACTCTATGCATCCCTATCTCAATCAATCAATCAATCAATCAATCAATCAATCGATCGATGACGGCTTTTGAAAGGTTAGACCGTTTAGAAGGACAGCCGCTGACAATAACACTATGCAAGAAGACGTCCGTTTCAGTGTCGCAATGAACCTGCTAAAATTCTTATCATAATCATAATTATAGGCCCTATATGTATACCCAGATGGTCTTGAAAGTTATTATGCGAATAGAAGAACTGGGAGGTGAATGAGGAACTGCCAAGGAGAGATTGATGACGAAAAGAAGTGTAACCAGCTGAAACCAGAGGCAGAGGAGATAAAGAAAAAGCGATGTCGATCGTTTTAATGTATAATACGCGTCTGTATGTCTGTGTGTTGTGTGTGCTTTTCAGAGTATGCAATGAATCAGAATTGCCTGCACGGACAGCGAGACATGTCGGAACAGTGCTACCGTACTTTCCAAACCCAGACGGAGCGACCGACGAAAAGTACGGAACACGTTCACTTGCAGCAATACTGCAGGTGAGTTGGTTGCTATGGACAACCTGCTGCAGCACCGTAGCTGGCCATGCAGGGAACCATGCTATCCGACAATCAGAGCCATCGCTCTATGATCTGTTTAAATTCTATGGGATGATTTGGATTTTGGAGGGGGTACGCCCTTTTAGCTATCAGTGACTCTTCACTTTCTTTCGTCCATGAATACAATTATAATATACAATGAACAGTAGCCTATCTATCCTCTGTTGTCCATTGCGCACGCTTGTTCCCTTGCACTCACTATCACCGTGCGTGCAGTGCCGGGCTTTCTCCGGCATGGGCCCGACCATTTGGAACGCCCTCCTTCCTCGGTTGCTAAAACAGTAGTTACTGTTCTTTTTCAGCTGGCTGCCGAA
Source organism: Lumbricus terrestris (assembly GCA_949752735.1). Lineage (NCBI taxonomy): Eukaryota > Metazoa > Annelida > Clitellata > Crassiclitellata > Lumbricidae > Lumbricus > Lumbricus terrestris. The sequence goes on from OX457038.1 coordinate 25,947,901, forward strand.
ATAGAAAATTTATGTAGCACATTTATTTGGCTGATCTCAGAGACTGAAACTTAAAATTGCAATACACTCGACTACAGTTCTTAGGCCTAGGCCTAATGTACTGTTAGTAGTGCAGTACTGGAAAGTGAAAAGAATTCAGCAGGATTTCAACGGGTTATGGTTAGCGGATCGAAAATTGCTTTGCTTCTTTGCCTGAACACTTTGGTCGTGACGCCATGAGTGATGAGTCCATGACAGATGTATGTATGGATGTAAGTGGTCAGTGGAATGGCTTCAAGCTGCGATAAGCCGACACACTTCTGAACTGGGTTCTCTGGTCTGAAATCTCGCACATTATAACTGACTTGAGCATACGACCACTTTTTCCATATTCTAACCCAGGCATATTGCAGAACCTGCGTATACATATAATTATATTTGCAGTGTGCATTGCTTCAGACGCTATAAACGTATGTAAATGACAAAGCGCTGCGCAAACTGGCATTTGCGATAAGGTAAACAGAATTAATGCGCGCACTTCAGAAAAACACTTTTGCATTCAGACGGGGCAGCTTATCCACTCAGCATAACAGGAAACGACCGACCGACCGACCGGGTCCAAATATATTCAGCCACTCGAGAACCATCCGCGGATATCTCGAGCCCGATATAGAACCGATGATCTGAGGGTCGTCTGTTGAAAACTGGCGCAAAAGAAAGTGCCCTGGATGCCACGGATGTAGGCCTATAGGCCCCCCCCCTACGATCGTGATTACCTGTGTGTTGCATTTATTCTGCAAGTGACGTCTACTTAATTCTAGGCACCTGACGCAACTGATGACGTGTGTCCGGTCAAACTTTGCTCTTATCTGCGGAGAGTCGGCGGCCACGCTCATCGAGCAGCTCGTTAAGGCCGCAGTCGAAGGCAGTCATCGCTGTCGTAACGGAGGCAGTCATCCACATCTGGACGACCACCCATCCACTGTAAGTGCTTTGGCCATGTTATATTATCATGCGTGTGTCAAGAACTTTTATATATATATATATATATATATATATATATATATAGGCTAGCGCCTTTTGAGCACCCTATAACAATCGCGATGAGCGAACTTAAGACATCAAGTTTACGTATTAGGCTACATATGGGCGGCAGACTCTGCTGTAAGCCTATCTAGTGATTTAATTGTCATAATTTTACGCAGCAGCGCTTAATTATTATTACGCTTATTATTGGGCCTATTATTATTATTAGGCCTACTGTTACTTTTATTATTACTATTAATCATTATCATCATCATCATGCGGGGCGCGGTAGTGTAGATGTAGGCTATGATCGTTTGTTTATTTGTATGTGCACTTGTTATAGCGTCCCTTCAAGCTGTCTACTCAGAGGCGCTCCCGACTACAGCGCAGACACTGCATCGGAGTTTCACGCCGAAGCGCTGAGCAATTGCGAGTGAAGGACTTGCCCAAGGTCCCTACGAGGCGACTTGATGTGAATTCGAACCTGCAGCCCTCCGGCTGCAAGGCAACGAACATACCCACGACAACACCGCGCCTTGGAGCCGGAAGGTTGCAGGTTCGAATCCACCTGTAGGCCTAGCTGCCGCGTAGGGACCCTGAGCAAGTCCTTCACTAATGCGCTTCAGCGTAAAACTCCGATTTAATGTCCGCGATGTTGTCGGGAGCGCCACTTAAATAGAAATCTTGAAAGGATGCTGCTATAACAATTGCTCATACATACCTAGGTCTACATGATTATTGTTTACTCAATGTTAAAAAGGTAGGCATAGCCGCATAGGACTAGGGCTATACTTGTCGTTGGATGATGCATGTTTACAACATAACTCATTCAAATGATCCTTCAATCGACTCCACGACCAATCGACATAATTATGCTGCTTCTGTCAGAGAAGTTTCTGTAACTCTATAGCAGATATGTTACCTATATTGTAACATTGTCAGCAGATCACAATGAGACTGACATGTGTGTGTGTGACCCTCTGTCGGTGTATCGGGTCTTCAACACCCTCCCCAACCCGCCACCGAAGAGAGCCGATATTTTGTAGTCGGGCGTAAGCCTATATTATGTAGACTTCCTATTTGTAAAGCGCCACTTTTTAAAAGATGCACTTTCTGCCGACTATAGGCAACTCTGTATCGTGCACAGACGTTAGGCCTATAGAAGGGTTGGGAGATTTCCCGGTGGCCTCTGCCTAGTCAATTAAGTTCGGTTGATTAGGCCTATGCTTAAGGTCAGCACGTTGAATTGTACTTAGGCCTATTAAGTTAAGTTCTTCTTCCTTCTATGTTGTGTTGGTGACGCTGGTGCCTTAGATCCGGACTCCAGTAGCCTAACATTTATCTGCGACTGCGTAGAATTTGATAAATCACACAATTTTGTAGAATAATGCCTATATTAAAATTTCATCATATAGGGCCAATGTGATTATTATTAGCCTATATAGGCCTTTGTGATTATGTAACCTATATATACAGGGTGGCTCAAAAAAAAACGTACCACCGGGGAAAATGCGATATCTTCGCCGCCGATTGAACTTTTTCTGCGAAAATATCCCAATTTGTAGGAGAATGAATTTCCAACAATCCCTGAAAGTTTCATTTGAAACTTTTCATGTTTGCAAAAGTTACAGCTGTTCAAACTTAAAATTTCGTTTTTTCAAATATCCGCGGAAAATTTACGTCACTTGTAGATTTCCATGTCATATGATATCACTTTTCCCTACGACCTCAGCATTCGGTTTTGCAGTTTATTGTAAGGTATAATGAGAGTGTCCACTCTCTGCCTTAACACAAGCTCAAATTCTTTTTGTGAAGCTTAGTATGGCCTTGTTGGTCGGGTCCTGCGGCAACGGACCCCACATTAGCAGCAAGACTTGCTTCAGCTGGCCAATGTTCTCCAACTTGGGATTAAATGTCTTGCAGCGTTCCAGCATAGCTCCCCAGACGTGATAATCAAGAGGGCTGAGGTCGAGTTTGTTAGTCATCTTTGCCAATGCATTTACTTCAGTTGATGTCAATAAGGTAGCGCCATCATAATCAACCTTGCCGTGCGAGCAAGCAGGCGCACTGTCCTGCTGCATAATAAAACCAGATGTTAGAGCATACCTGGTCTTCAATGAGTCTGGGTAAGCGAGTTCAATGATGAGTTTGACATCTAACCTACTGAATGGGATTAATTGCAGTCTTTTCTTGCAGCCGCAACACACGCCGGTGTAGTGCGATATGCAGTCCGGCAACAAAAACGGTCCGAAACCTTCTGTCATTGGTCCACGTGACATATGACGTCAGAGAGCAACGTTAGCCGCCACTGCCTCGTTTTCGTTGACAAATATGGTCCGGGTTGTTTTCTTGCGCAAAACAAGAGGCGGGTTGTTTAGACTTTATAGTATTATTAAAATTATAGTGTTAAATAGCTACCAGAGTTAAGGGTTGGGGGACAAGAGCCGAAAGATTAAGTTGTTTTGAGGATGAATGATCAGAGTGATGCAGTTGTTTAGATTCACAGAACCTGAAGATACAGATGTAGGCTTTAGTAATATTTGAAGTTCAAGTTCAACATCACTTTCTAATAACAAAGCTCACTAGCGACGCCCTCCTTCTTTATCCAGACATGGGACTGACATCTGCATAGTGCAACCAGTGGTGGAGTCAGACAGATGTGTTTGAAATGTATATTAACAAATTGGAAATTATATCCGTTAGACACCCTGTTTTCTTTTATAAAGTTCCTTAATAATGGATCTTTTTCTCAATTGAAACCTAGGCTAATGCATTTGAACAAAGTTGATTATTAAAGAACTTCCGAAGTATGGGGTTTTATACACGTTATGAAGCTGATGAACTGTTTAAAAATTATTTTCTACAGTCGCAGCACTGAACATGTTTAGTCTCACGTTGCTATTCCGATTTAAAAGTTAGGCATAGACAATATAAATTTTGTCGATTATGATAAATAATTTAATTTCTTGTCAAGCATAATTGGTTCACATATTATTATTTTTTACACTGAATTACAACAGCAATGGCACTGTTTTATGTGAGCTGCTGACTTGCTCCTAAAGCATCAAAAGCAAAAATTTGGCAGAATTTGTATTAGGTATTGTCCAAACTCATCATTTTCAACAAAGTTTTTGTATTTTGAGATGATTTTGAAAAATCAGGCACTAATGGGTTAAGGAAAAAAACCGTACAGATAGTTCAAGAGATGGTAGGCTACAGTGTTGAACAGGGCTTGAGGCTTTAAACGGGCGTGGACGGTGGACTGTTTTAGTAGGAGAATTACAGAAAGTAAGAAAAGTAGTCTGGGGCTGACGTTGATTAGGCCTATATAGAGTTTGGGTACAATGAAGACACTATACGGGTTCCAAGAAAGACTTGGGGCTATAAGCCTCACAACTTCGGGCAATTCTCACCAGGTTCCAGAAAGTGAGAATAGAGTATGATCGTGTAGTGTTGCATCAGTTGCAAGGTTGTGACAACTCTGGTGGTTTTTCAGTTTAATGTCACTGTGCGATAACAAAGATCATTAGCGATGCTCTCGTCCAGGCTTGGGACTGGCACTGGCAGAGTGCAACCTGTGGCGGAGTTCTACGGCAGTTAATTCTTATATAGGTTTGCGAGATCGTGAGAAAAAGGTGTTTATGATAAAAGGCATGATTTAGTTCGTTAGTGTTGTCATAACTTTAATCCACACACAAACAATCAGACGAAAGCCAACAGTCACACACAGGCAAACACTTTAAAATAAGATGCCCGTAACATAGGACGCACTTAATTTATAAGCATTACAATTTTACATCGGATGCATCAATTAGTTCATTTTTCCAACGCGGATTTTCCATTCTAAAAATAGCATACGCAACAGTACTTAACACCGCTTCGTCCCTTCGAATCACGTTTTCTACTAAATATGTTTGCATATTCGTAATGTTACTATACCCCACAAACACACTTACATGCGTGAGTTACAATGGGGTTTGCGCACCGAGTTATTATGCTGAATAAACATAATATTAGGTCTATTATCATTTTAACAAAGTTGGTCAAGCCATCCGGACCGTATTTGTCAACGGATTAGATTTCGCACGTAAGTCGTGCGAGATTGCATCCTAGCAGCGAAGTGGGCGTGGCCGGACCGTTTATGTTGCCCGGACTGTTTATCGCACTACACCGGCATATCTGATGCCGAAACCACGATTTGCTTTGCAAACTTGACCTTTCGATTACCAAGCGAATTTCGTGAAAATCGCGCTTTTTCCGTCAGATCAAGCGACCACTTCCTGCCTCTCTTCTGACATCTGATCTTCGTTACATAAACACGTTTGCAGATAGTCTTCAATGTGCTCAGGCTCCACTTTTCACTGGGTATTTTGCTATGATCACGCGATGTCTCAGTCTCTGTTCATGCAAAGTCCGAGTTCCCATTTTATCTTTTGCAGAAACTTTGCCCATGACGTTCATTGTTTGGGTTCACCAATTGAGACCTTAATCTATAAAATATCACCAAATACCAGCAGATTGCTTCATAAACAGCTTCTTTACAGCTCATAGTGAGGTCGTATGACATCATCATCAATGTGTGTGTGTTGTAATTTGCCAAACATCCTAATGAAATCACTTGTATTGGAGCATGATTCTCCGGATAATTGAAATAACGAAATTTTAAGTTTGAACAGCTGTAACTTTTGCAAACATGAAAAGTTTCAAATGAAACTTTCAGGGATTGTTGTATATTCATTCCCCTTCAAATTGTGAAATTTTCGCAGAAAAACACCAATCGGCTGCGAAGATATCGCATTTTCCCCGGTGGTACGTTTTTTTTTGAGCCACCCTGTATATATTATATATTATATATATATATATGATGAAGCCGAAATATTGGCCTAGACCTATAGGCCTATAGTCTATGCATAGCAGCATAGGCTATATGCGCGTAAATAGATTAGAGGGAAGCATTTCAGCGACTGCACCAGTACAACCAAATGGGTATTTACTGATATACTTCCAGGTGTTGCCACAGAAGTCAGGTCGCGTCGGTTCCCTACGGCGCTCAAACAGCGCACAGACGATTCATCACAACTACTCCATCTGTCGTCGGATCGGTCAACTCATCGTTTCTGTGACGCTTTCAATGTCGTCTGCCTTCGTAGTCAACGCTCTTAGAAACTGAATGTTAAGCAGGTTGTTTTTATGGATTGTATCCTGTGTTGATATACCTAGGTCTAGTTCTGTTATACGGACGAATGGATCGTCATTGTCTGTGTGCCTTCGTCTCATTGCGTCCTGATGATCAAGAACAAAACAACACTTCCTTCAACTCATGGCACGACAGGACTTTAGCTTATACGCTACCGAGCGTTGTTGGGGTAGAACCGAATATTTGGAACATTTCTAGTTCCAATTTATCCCCACAATCTCTGACATTTCAATATCTGGTCGACGATGTACTTCAATCGAAACGAAAGTTAATGTGCAATTTCATCGAGTTAATAGATCTGAAGACCACAATCAGATTCTGCCGCTCTGAAGAACTGAGAATGCAAACAATGTGGCCAGCACTATGGCGAATGATAGTGCTGAATTGTAACGCTATGCTTAGCCTAATTGTAATTGCTAGTAGCATACAGGCTTAAATGGCACAGGAGTAGGACATAGGCCTATGTAAGGCTACATACATGTAGCCAGATATCACTGAACCATGTATAGGCGTCGCAGAAATGAGACTCGTTTCGAACTACACAGTGAACACTGGTTTGCAGGCCTATTAAATAGGCTAAGATGCAAACTGAATAGCACGAAATAGAAATCGAATAGGTTTAACTCGGATCAAAGAGATGGCAAGCTTTAACCACAGACACGAATTGTTGCACTGTTGTTGAATTTCGTATCAAACATCCTTTACAGTAGTTATATGACACACCACAACTCCGTAGTTGAGATAGGATATTAGCCATCATTAACCTATATAATTAATTATCGGCCCGATGCCTAACCCTAGCTACATGAGTAGGCCTAAGTCATTGCAAGCCTCTAGGTTACATGCCACAAATCTGGCAACTGTTAAGTTCTCAAGTTTCAACCGTTATGAAGGCCTACCAAGGGGTCAGTGTAGGTCTAAACTCTAGAATGTCGATTGCCTACATATGATTTCATATGCACCATTCAGCCTTAGTAGCAAGCATAGGCTACTCGTCTAGCAACTCTATTTTGTTAGCAAGTATATTGTTTATTAATCCAACTGCATAACCGCGATTTGGTTTACATGAAATTAGACATCATAAAGCATTCTTATTAAGTTGTCTGCCCGTGGGACAATTCGATCATGTGGTCTCGGGCAGGGCCGTAAATCCCGGGGAGGGAATTCCCTCTCCACTTTTAGACCTGGGGAGGGAACGTGAAGGAATTCCCTCCCCACAATTTTTCTCAGCTGCGTTACCAATGCCAGAGTCGATAAGCTGTAAACGACGGCACATTGCTCGAAACGTGGATATTTGAAGATTTTGCTCTAATCAAAAGCCGCACAGCTAAAAGAGGTGTAAATGTGTTCATTGATCAATAGAATCTCTTCTTTATTAATACCCAGAGAGAGGAATTTATGACTTGACACGCCCAATATAGGCTATCATCTTGAAAGACTGCAGGGAGGAAGACAGCTACTCACACACACGCACACACAATAGCATACATAGGGTCTACCTGTACCCCAAATGGACAAGCTCCTAAGCACCTTTGTCACTTGGAGCACAAACCCTCTGCAGTACCTTCCCACCCTCTCCGGTCTGCTGATCGGTTTGCTTATCGACTGATCTCCTAGTTCCTCGGGCAAGGACTTGCATGACCCAACACCAGCCTTTGCCATTGTAGATCCTTTTATGTGGAATTAGACCCTTCTATGTTGAATAACCTCCCTCCCTTTATCTATCCCTATTAAGATCTAATTAGAGGGTGACATCTTCAACCATTCACTGCTTCAGGTCTTTCCTATTCCATCGGGGCTTTCATGCTGAGAGTGCCTCTGAATAGCTAGTACTGTAAGAGGCGCTTTGTAAGTTGGCATTATAAGTTTGCATACGTGCATTGACGGTTCATGCATGCATACATAACATGTATACACAGGCTAGTCATATTGGAAGCATGGGCTCTCAGATTTGGAAGGAGAAATACTACTGATAGGCCGTTCATACAATCTCAGGACCACGTTATACCGCATATTCGACTGAATTAGGCCTACAGAGGATTACAACTAAATTTAAACAAATAAAATTCGTGAATAGAGTGCGGTGCGTTAAATGATTTAAGAAGTCTCATCTCTTTCGTTTTTCAAAATGACTTGTGGATGGTGTGCTGGGAAGTGCTTTGAAAATAGCGCAAATGTGCACTGCATTCCCGATCAAGAACAGCTTTTCACATACACAAACAATTAGACCTACCCATTGTCTAAATCTGTGCACCAGAAAAGTGACTAACAGCATTGTATAATTGCATTTAATATCATTATGATCAGATTTCTTCTAAGTATAATGAATCTGTTTTGGTTGCAGTTTGTATTTGTAATCGCAATCACAATCGCCAGAGTAGGCTACTTCAGCGTCCACAGAAGCTATAGGTAGCGAGAGCCAGCTTATTTTGTGGATTTCAGTCAAAATAAATTCAGCTATTAAAACAATTGATACGCAAGAGATGGCAAAAACGACAAAATGATATGATAAAGTATTTGTTGTGGATTATATAAGCCTGCAAGTACAGGAAGTTATGTGGTTCCCTTTAGTCCGAACATATTATAGGCTATGTGCAGTAGGCCTATAGTGCGAACCAAATTTTTTTACACTAACTTTGGGTGGGCTTCTTGAGGGAGGTATACTATACGCACAATTCCGAGGGGACAATTTTCCCTCCCTACATTTAGTTACAGATTTACGGCCCTGGTCTCGGGCGCATGGAATAGGGAGTGTCCTTAGTTTAAGAAGAGCTCTGGTGGAGGCAATTGATCAGTGTATACCCATTCATCGTTCGCAAACGTACTCAAGGAATCAAAATCTCAACAATGTACAATTCTCCTTTGGTGATTTAACTCCAGATCTATCAATGGACGTCCCAGCATGCTAACTATCGAGTAAATCAAGTTTTATCACAAAATCACCAAGAATTATTCAGTCAGCTAATCACAAGAAAATATCCGACTGCGTAGATTAGGTTCAGGTATAGTCTGCAGTGAGCTGCGGAACTCTGCATACCACTTGCCCCAGTTCGAATTTGGGGAAGAGGCAGAAGTTGACGCATGTACCAAATTGAGAAGTGGACGTCAGCATTGGGCATACCAACCCCTTCAATACAGATTTTTCATCTGTTATTGATTAATTGTCTCAAAATTTGTCTTCTTTATGAACTACTTAAAAAATCCTTAGAATTTTGTTCATGAAATGACATCACTGACAGAATCCCCTGTATGAAATTACAAAAACTTTATTCTACAATATCAATGCAGGTAATCAGAAGTCTGAGGTTAGTTAACACCCAGAAACAATGATCCATATTAATGAAGTATAGATTGCAGCATTTGTTGCAGTACCAAAAATTCTTCAAAATTGTATCGACCCGATGAATCATAGAGTACAAGCAAGGACCTAGAGTCAAGTGAAACCATGTTACTACGTGCAGAGAATATTATGCATCAGATAGACATGTGTGTGTTCATCATATATGCAATAGAAAGCCATTCAACATTGACAGATATACTACTCAACCTACAATGAACACTTGCCTAAGTCGGAAAATCAAATGCAATTGATCACAAGTCAAATAGAATCATAATTGATGAACAGGATTTTGATTGATATGAACAAATGTCCATATACTGCACACACACAGAAGGACAATACTGTAGGTTTCTGACTAACTACACATTTCAGCGTCATCATCTACAAACTCGAGATGATATTATGACTCAATGTCCTGCACTCTTCGCTTCGAGTTTAAGCTTCAGCGACTCTGGCATGTCTGGTGGAGGAGGACGTGGAAGACGGAAGTAGACCTTCACACCGTCATAGATGAACCACTGCAGGGCGGTCAGTGTACCAATCATAATAATCCTCGGGAAGAGACCTTTCCACATACCTAAGAAATACCAGACATACACTTGGTACACATGCATTAAACAGCTCAGCGTAAAATGGCACAGAACTCAAATCGAGAGGAACCATCCAAAAAATACAAGTGTTCTCCATCTAATAAGGAAATATAACACTAAACGCTCTGCAGTCTTCAGCTCAAGTGCAGCGCCAGAACTTGTGAAATTCAATCAATTCACTGCCACAGTCTAGTTGATTTGATAGCACTTAGCTGCTATGCTCTAAAGAATACAGTAGACAACTGCATATGCATTCATTTAATAGTAAAGTCATACATAAAAGAAAGAATAAAATGTTCTCTGGCAGAACAACACATGTTACCGATAACAAGTAGGCTTAAAACCAATTGGTATGAATTCAGTAGAAACAAACCCCAGAAGCCAAGTTTCTTTCCAATGTCAACGAACGAGCTGCCCTTCTGTTGATTCAGTTTCGACACAATTGTATCAGCCGGATGCGAGACAATAGCACAGAAGACACCGGCTGAAAAGAGAGAGCAGTCCATCACTCAGTGAATGCGAAATTCTTCCAAACAACTTCAAAATTATAAAATATTCCTCAAAGGTCCACAACAAGCTCACTGCAGAAGTTCTTGGGTTGACATATAATACTGAAACAGACTTCCGTCGAAGATTTCAATGCCTAGAACCAATGCCAGTGCATTTTACAAAAAGGGTGGGAGCACCTCTGAGTAGGTTTCTTGAAGGGAAGCAATGCAAATTTTGTAGATGAATGAATGAGAATTATATGTAAGTCGTTGTTTATCAGGACAGGACTCTGCTTATCGCTCAGAATTGTTATCATGTTTCAATTGACGAAGGAAGAATTGCATTGTGGGTCGAGTAATTTTCATTGAAAATATCTGAGTTTGTAACTTTTAAAATAATGGGATTCCAGTTCGTCAATCCCGAGTAGGGCTGTCAACGGGCCCCCAAATACCTGTTCGTAGGGTCAGGCCCAGGCACGTAAATGAATACCTGAAGCCTGGCTGAAGAAGCTCAGTAAGTGAAGTAGGCCCAAGTTTTAAAAGCTTTGCGAGTCCAGGAGATGCCTGTGAATTACTGTGTAGTTGATGACAGCAACAGCAGCAGATCAGCCATGGCAGTTGTCACCTGTTAGTACCTGTCTAATTGCCAGCTATCATAAGACTAACCATAGTCTCCTATACAAGAAAGGTTATTATTAGGGATGTTGATTAATCACGATTAACGTGTGCGACTAACGCATAAAAAATTTGCGATTAAAAATTTTAACGCAGTAATCGTGTGCGTTAATTAAAATGGAATCAAAGGCAGAAAAAATTGTTTAAAACGGAATGCTCATACTCAAAACTAGTGATACATTCTTTGCTATTCCAAGAAGAATTCGAGTGCCAACTTAGCAATTCGTCGCTCCATTAGCCTATCGCCTGCATGCACACCAAAATATGCGTAAGCTATATCAGTTGCCAAAATTTTTCCTAATTTAGGCTTCAGGGTCTTTAGAAAAAGATTAAAATTGATACATGAAGGAAAAATGCTGTGATTAATTTGCAGTTAATTGCGATTAAAAAAATTATTTGTGCGATTAATTTTGATTAAATATTTTAATCGAACAATAGCCCTAGGTAGTTATTATGGAGAGGTCCTTGGGTCAGTCTGCCATCTGTAGCTGATGAAAAGACCAATGGAGTCTTCGAATCAGGTCTTAGTGCAAGAACATCTTATATACAACTAGAGAGAACTTCCTGGGTCGAGCTCAACCTCTTATAATTATGGTATGATGGGCCTCCATTGAAAATGAGCTCAGGCACCCGGGCCACATTTTTCCACAATCTTGACAGCCCTAATCCCAAGATCCTAGGATTGAAAATGGTTCGGGATTCTAGTGAATCACAATTCCTAGCTGACACCATTTAACATCAAAATATACCAACATTCTGGTGTACACAATTTCTAATTCACAGGTTAAAAATCAGCAAGTAAAATAGCCATCATACCAATGTATCCAGCAACGAACGTAACCACAAGTTGTTCAGCTTTGGAACACTCAGCTCTTGGCTTTGGCACAACGAATTTGTACAAAGCTTCGACCGTACGCTCAAAGCAAGCAAACTTCATCATTGTGTATGGAATCTGACGGCACCACAGAGGAATAATTCCCTTGTAGAACCTACAGAAAAAAGATAATATTATATATTATACTAGCCGTTTCATCCCCTCCCTCCCCTCCGTCCCTCCCCTTCCTTCATCCCTAGAAATATGCATTTTAGAAAGACGCGCGGAAAACGGCCGCAAATGGACGATTTTGTAAAGACACACCTTTTAAAACGCGCCCGAAAAATAAAGACACACCTTTTAAAACGCGCCCGAAAAATGACGCCGCCGGACGGATGCGTAAAATTCAAACGGATATGGCTGGACTCCATCGACGTATATCGAATGGAATTAAAAGTTGTGTTTTTTGGTCGTAAAGATTGCGCTTTTTCCCAAAAGGCATTGTACAAACCCGCTTATGTTCGAATGGAACGTTTTGCGAAAAATTCGAAAACAATCGATCTATAACTTTCCGAGATCCTTCTTGTCGAACGGTAACGTTTTACATTTTTATTTATATAGATAAATAAATGCAAATTACAGTGCCAGTCAGTACACGCGTATTAACCCAATAATACGTAAAAATGATTTGACTCAAGTTTTGCCTGCTCAACAGAACACATTCAATGACCTCTGGGGCCATGCTGATTCCTCCCTTTTATCTTCTGTGCTTCATAAGCCAAGGCATGTCTTAGGTTGTCTACTACTAACTGTGGTGAGTGCAGTTAGAGTGAGTGGAGAACTATTCTAATTGCGGGTCCTTGCGCACTGGGAGCGCCTCTGAACGGTTCACCCTACTAGAGGCGCTTTATAAATGTTTAAATACAATACAATAATGGAATGGTTCAAAATCACCAACAAGTGATGAGAAGTAATTAGAGGAGTTGAATTCAACTAATTGACAATGCACCCACCCCCTTCATATCCTACTGCTCATGCTACAAACACCATGTGGCAAATGAAAGATCAAGTAGACCTTTTGGTAGTGTAGCGGCAAGCGATCATGCACCCATTTTTATCTTCTGCTCTATATGCCGGCGTGCCACCCTCACCCCCAACACCCCTTCCCAGCTTCTCCTCTTCAGAATTTCTGAACATTCCAAGTCTCAACCCTGCCTGAAATCTTTAAACAGTCGGAATAACAGTGTCCAGGCAAACATTATACTCCCGAACATTTTCACTGTAGGCTAATGACACAAGTAAGAGCATTGACAAGCACTACTGGAACTTTGGCCTTTAAACAATTATCAGTCTTAACACAAATCTGGGTTTATATGAGCCCTTCAAAGCTCAGCCATTTCCTTAATTTCACAACATAGTTTAAGATTTCTAGTGTTTTGTCCCAACAGCCAATTTACGGTACTTCTTCTGCCATTCTTGGTATTAAGTTTAGACATGCAAAACAAGACAAAAGCACATGCTAATGAAGCATATTACAATCAGACATTTTACTTTTCTGAATTTTTTATTTAACATTACATCCTAGAATATATTTCACAGATCGTCTAACATTAATCAAGAACATGCAAAGACCATACCCCCAAACGCCTTCCTCGGAGTGCAGCTTTGGGAAGCCCTCCCGAAGGTTGTTGGCCCATCCCGGCTGAGTCTGAATGCGAACTTTGACAGCCTCCATTGGACAAAGGGCAATATCAGCGAAAAACTCTGCGCTAGCACTGGCCGCCAGATAAAGTGACGTCCTCCACAAGAACGTACGCTCCTACAGAAAACGTTCAAACAGATGCAATGAAAGACTTTACGAAATATTATACAGCAGAGCCGCTATCAGTAATAGACATCGTGGCATCTGTGTAAATAAATCATGGAAACATATCTTTTTCAACAATCAAAGTTCTGTAAGTTTCTCAGATAAAACAAAATTCTGGCACTGCAGAGAACACAACAACAATAACTGAATTCATTAGGTATGCAAGTGAAAAGTTTTATTTGCCGAAGTAAACATGCATGCCAGTGCCACAAACCAAAATACATTACTTGTTCCAACAGTATATAGTAATTTACCAAATGAACTGTAGCCCAACAGGTCACAGGTTTAAATCCTATAAGGACAGAATTCTAAATTTGATTCACTGGTGCCTCCAGCCAATTCAGCTAAATAAAAAATAACAGTCTACCCCAAAATATTACCACTCCATCAGTAACAGAACCAGACAGCTTGGTAGTCAGTGACCATCAAAACCCACAGCTAAGACCAGTTGCTCCCTATCTCATGGCTTCCTGTCATGGTACATTCACCAGAACACAACAAAGACTGCATTTCACCAGCAATCATATTTAGCTTATGAAATTAACATAAAACCGTGATAGAAAGTGATTTCCTTACCTCTCCTAAAAGATCACTGTAGAAGACTTTAAAGACCTCATACAAGCCAAACTTGCACAGGCCTTGTGCCGAGTAACCAAAGAATGTTGGTGCCCATCCTTTTCCAAGCTCACGGAAGCTTGCTTCTGCCAAGGTCACCTTGAATCCCTTAATAATTCCTCCATACTTCTCTGGATTCACTTGAATGCGACACTTGACAAGGTCGAGTGGCACAAGAGCAGTGTGAGTCGTGCCACAGCTGATGATGCCTCCGAAGCCACACAGAGCAAAGAACTTTGTTGAACCATGGGCACAGCTGTACTCACCAGAGTCTGCAACATCCATACAGTCATCAGTAATTGTAAACTGCCCATCTTCAACAATTCATCAAATATTTCATCCATAAGCCTACTTACTGAAAATCGACCCATAACACTTTAATTTCACTTACCAGTTGGAAACACGTACAGGTCTACACTAAAAAAGTGCAATAACTTCTCCGTATTACTTACCAAAACAAACAGCCTGAAACATCTAATTCATTTACCGGTGCCTGCTGACAATTTCTGAGCATTCTGAGAATTATTGATCAATAAAAAGATGGTCCTTGTTAACAAAATTTCAGATAAAAATGTTATTCGAAACATGCAATTTCAAGCATCACAGCTCACTTTACTAAACTGAAATTCTTTCGATTAAAACTGCCTTAGCAGCAGAACATAAAAAGATATATGTACGGTATATCATCAAAAGTTAACTTTCATACTAGTGTACCTATCTACCTTTGTTTGTAAAGCACTTCAAAAGTTTACCTTCTTGACATATGTCATTTCTAATGTGGATATTAAAAATATTAAAGATTCTTAAGAACACTTGCCTTTTGTTTTTGTGTTTCTGTGATTTAAAAAGTATTCAATACTTAAAATCCCTATAAAATATTAAACTCAGCAATAAGATACACACAGTGGTTAAAGTGGTTTGAGTGAACAGTTGGAACGCCCATGCTTCCAGGGCTACATACATGGTGAGCAGTGGGAACGCAAGCCAAGAAAAAATCTAGAGCAGTGGGAACACCATTCCCACTCACTTTAAACCCTGGTTATATCATAATGCTATATGCTTTTAGAATTTATGTTAGAAAGCATAAAGACTTAAGCTCCAATATGTAAGTCCTAAACATTCTGTTACAATATGAACACTAACATACGCTCAGTGAAAATTAAACTCTGATGACCATGGAGATCTGCCACCAAAACACATAAGAATGAAGTGCACAACAGCTCATGCCCATGGCTGCCTCTTTAGCAGGGTTAACAGATTGTCCTTCCTCACGACATAATAGTCTAAGCATTTCTGATTTACCTTATATTCTAAAAACTAAAAAGAAAGTTGAATTAAAAATAAGAATGCCAACACTCTGCACCTTTCTACCGTTTATCTATCCAACATTCGTGTAAAAAAATGTTGAAAAGTATTAAACGGAAAGCTTACAGTCTACATTTCCGCTTTCATCAATTTTCAAATTGTGAATTCTTGAAGCCACATTTAATCTCAGAAATGTAGTTTGGTACATCCTTAACTCAGTGCTTAACCCTTTCCCGCTGGACCGGGTCACGGGTGACCCCATTAACCCAATAGGTATCGGAACAATTCCGGCGGGAATGTGTTAAAGAGTAGAAAAAGAAGTGCCTGGACGATCATCCCTTCTTCATGCTCTGCTGTCCAAATAAGTGGCAGGACGGCGTTGAGATTTGAAAACAAGTGCCTGGACGCCATCCATTACCGTGCAGTCACACTTTGCTGTGGGGGCAACTAACTGGCTGTTCTTGGAAAGGCCTGTAGGTTTATCTTCTACAGGTAATATGCTATAAAATCCAGAGGTCATATCATTCATAAAGTACTCAGCTTTTGCATACCCTGCACGTTAGAGCAAATTCTACGGTGTCATGAAAAAAGAAATACAATATAAGCCTATAAAATTCGTCTTCAAGGAGCCATCAATTCATGTTTGGCCATTTATATTCAGATTGCAAAACAAGAGTACTGGTAATGAATAATTCAGATTTTGATATAACACAATTTTATTTTGATATTGCCCTCCTTCAAAAGTTCACAAGTGTACATGGGATCATACGACAGAACCTTATTGATGGTACTGAGAAACTGTGAGCATACAATACAATTGCTAGAGCCCATACACTCTAAGTTACAAGCCGGCTAAGCATTGCAACCAATTGAGAAATACACAGCAGACATCTGTAATGACCGCAACTTTATATCATGCAACAGGTCATCATGTGGTCATCTAGTTTTTCAGGTGTCATCTGTCACATATAAGAATCACACCGAGAATTTTTGAGGTCTCATGTTACATATAAGAATTACACTACTTAGGGATATAATGGGTGTTAATGAACACCTGAAAAAAAATACAATAGCATAGCTTTTGAGTAAAATGAGAAATCGGAGGTTCATTCGGTACGTTTCAAAATTTTATTATATACTACAGACAACTTGGGCATTAATTATTACTAGTAAAAACCAAAACGATCTTAACACTTCAACCAATGGAAACTATAGCAGTAACCTTGACCAGACAGCAAGGTCGCACCATACCTGGCCGCTCCAACAGCTCTGTCTTAAGCAGCTGAAGCATTTGACATGGACAATTTATTAATTTTCTAAATCAGAGCAGTGAAATCTCCTGCAGCTAATTTCTGGTCCATGATTAGCGTACATTTGATGCAACACATCTTTGCAATAGAGTTAGAAACAAATCATGGGATGTAATCAAACCAACATGCAGCTGCAACGGACTGCAATTCTGCAAATAGCCCATACCTTTGCTGCAACTCACAGTGAAACCTTATGTATTCGCCTTCTGCAGCAATACTGCTCAATGATAACAGCAAAAAGTCCTTGTACCACAAGCAAATTTGATGAAAACCATCAACATGTGAACAATTCAACAGATTTCCAAACCTCCATGTTTTGGACAAAGTTTTATCAATCCCATGTTATTCCTCAATTAAACGAAAACTTGCAATATATCCCCAATTAGTTTTGGTCCAAAAGTCTGGTTGAACTAAGCAAGTTTTGGAAGTTGCTTCTCCATTTCAGAATTACATAATAATGTCAGTTTCACCTCAACAGCTCACTACTATATGTAATAGAAGCCATAACAGACAACAAAAGAAAAGACCATGTAATGCCTTAATGTTTTATTGACACAAATGCACTTTGAAAAATTGAGAGCTCAACAGCAAAATTTAGTAGCATCGGGAGAAAAGATTTTTCCTATATTGCGTAGAAACAATTATAGCAGGACATCTTACAATCATCCTGTTCGTTATACATCTACAAAAAAAGTCAACTACATTTTCTGTTTAATATTAGTCACTGAAATGCTTAACCGGAATCTATGTTCAGATGGAGACAATTCTGCTATGGCGAGAATAGTAAAATAACGGCTGCAACATAGCACATGAAACCAGACCGCTATATCTGCAGAAGATTAATCAGATCATTCCAACCAATTGAACAAGCAAAATGTCCCAATGCTTCCGCACACTATAGAATTCAGTTAGCTTATCATAATTTAAACGCGAGTAAAACACGGACAAAGCAAGTCGTTTATTCTTAAGTTCTAGCACATAAAACTAAGACGATCATAGCATCATTCATAAAATCTTGGCAATCCTCACCATTGCTCTAGCAACACTGCTGTGAAGAAATTCTATTGATCTTATCTTGAATGTTTAATAAAATTTAAGTTCTTCCTCAGATTAAAATACCAATCTAAGTTCCATTTTATAAATAAAGTGATGCCCTGCAACGAGCTGCCTCAGTTGCCTACAAAGTAGCTATATCTGTTGAGATTTTCTCGTAGATTCATGCAACAGGGTTTTTATTGCTTCTGTGCTTCCAACTTCTTCTTCAGTGATTCTGGCATCTCAGGTGGAGGAGGACGTGGCATACGGAAGTACACCTTAACGGAATCATAGATGAACCATTGCAGGGCAGTCAGAGTACCGATCATGATGATTCTGGGAGTAAGACCCTTCCACATGCCTGCAAAGTAACAAAAAACACTGAGAAGTACACCAACAGCAACAATTTCTTAATTAGTACCAACAACATAATGCCACAATGGAACGGTGAAATGAAATTAGAAATCGTCAATCAACGAATAACAGCCACATGTTAACCTGATCGCCCTGCCAAACGGAAAAAACTACTTGAAAAGGTTCCAAAAAAATCTATTAACATGTTTCATTAGACAAATCTGCCCTATAAAATATCATTTGAACCAACTACATCTAAGTTACTCAAAAATCACAATCAGATCCAATGCCTGTCTTCCTAAAGCTGATATTTAAGCTAAAGTTTATAATGGAACATCTGTATAGCAAAATTCAGATACACACACAGCAATGGTCCTTTAACCAAAAGTAAAGTTTATGAGGCAAAAAGTGAGTCATTGCCTTCAACAACTATTAATTACTATTATTTAACGAACATGCTAAATCACTCTGCGTATGCTAAATCACTCTGCGTATGCTAAATCACTCTTAGACATATTAATTATGCATGCAAAAAGGTTTCTCTTTACTTGTCCTCGCAGCATTGCTTACCCCAGAACCCTAGGTTCTTGCCAATAGTGATAAAGCTGCTTCCTTTCGCCTGGTTCAACTTTGAAACAATAGTGTCAGCTGGGTGAGATACGATAGCACAGAAGACACCAGCTGAAAAATGTCAACACATTGCATCATGTTAATGTTTCAATGTAGGCAAATAAATAAAATAAATCTCGTCTTTGAAGTTCGAAGAATTGGTTTTAGAACACAAGCTTCAAATCTTACTTTATGCAAAACATGATCATGATATCTTCATATAAAAACACTCTGATGTTCTTTAATGCTTTCTACTCCTAGTATCAATAGCGTCAGTCTAATGGTCCTACACCCTGTGGGAATGAGGGAGCATTGGTATGTTCTGTGGCTTGCAGCTGGAAGGTTGCTGTTCGAATCCACCTCAAACCACCACGTAGGGACCTTGACCAAGTCCTTTCCTCACAACTGCTCATGCGCTTTGGCGCTAAGCTCCGATCTAGTGTCCGCGCTGCAGTAAGGGTGCTACAACAAGTGCTCAAACAAACATAAATAATTGCCCTTGATTCCATCACATAAACTGCATAGAGATGATTTTTAATCCTCGGATGTGTCTCCCATTCCAAACAGCATCATACAGCACTGTGTAAGAATGAATAGAAATAAAGATCACACAATCTGCAATATAATGATTACATGCTTTTAAACACAAGCTAACCAATATTTTTTTGTGTGCCTTGTACACATAGCACAGAGCAATTTAAAGTGAATGAAGTTGAGAACAGCAACAATCCATCATACTTACCGATGTAACCGGCGATAAACGTGACAATAAGCTGCTCTCCCTTGCTGCATTCGGATCTTGGCTTTGGCACAACATGCTTGTACAGAGCTTCAACTGTACGTTCAAAGCAAGCAAACTTCATCATCGTGTACGGAATCTGTCGGCCCCACAGCGGAACAATACCCTTGTAGAAACTAAGAAAATAAAAAATAAGCACATTGAAAGTCAGAAACTAAGTTTTGCAACAAGCACATTGAAAGCATTTTTTATACACAAGAAGTAATGAAGAATTGACATAACACAATCACTAACATGTATAGCAGCGGCGCCCGCACATACGCAAGTGCGTACAGCGGCGAAAGTGTAAAAAAATGGCTAATGACTAAAAAAGTCATCAGTTTTTTCGGCGGATGGAATAGGTGACCCTGACAAAAAATTTCCCCTGTTGTGCATACAAGAAAAAAAATCCAGGGGTGCCGCTGATGTATAGACCACTTTAAACATTCAGCAGGCCAAATTAAATAAATATTTCAAGCAATGAATATCTTGTGTCACAGCAATCACCAAAAAGTTTCACTATTAGAAATTTAATTTTCTACATCATTGCAATAATATGAAAACACTAGGAATGAAACAGTGGTTAAGACAACTAATGCCTAAAATAGCCAAGGCTTTGGGCTTTTATTTAAATTAGTCAACAGTCAAACAAACAAAGTAAGCTTGTGTTCCTTTCTTTGGAGCAAGTATAAGTACTGCCAAACCAGAACATTAGTGTTTATAATGACAGCAAACTCAAACATATCACTATTTATTCTTATTAATAGCGTTATCAGCACAACTGCTGCAGACATACCCCCAAATTCCTTCATCTCGGAATATCTTGGGGGCACCTTCCCTCAGTGTTCTGGCAAACCCAGGCTGCGTCTGAATTCGCACTTTAACTGCCTCCATCGGACACAGGGCGATGTCTGCAAAGAATTCGGCAGAAGCGCTCGAAGCCAAGTAGAGCGATGTTCTCCACAGGTAAGAATTTTCCTAAATAAACAAAAAAAATTGAGATGATCAATCCACTTGAGGTAAACTAGAGTGGCAGCAGAAATTCAGATTATGGGCAAATGGCAGAAGCTCAAGTACAACACTATTTTCTTTAACT
Source organism: Lumbricus terrestris (assembly GCA_949752735.1). Lineage (NCBI taxonomy): Eukaryota > Metazoa > Annelida > Clitellata > Crassiclitellata > Lumbricidae > Lumbricus > Lumbricus terrestris. The sequence goes on from OX457038.1 coordinate 25,968,979, forward strand.
ACCATTTCTCATTGCAGCCTTTCATAATCCATGGCATAGGACTGAATGCTAACAGTGACAGGAAACCACTTAAATTAATTACAAGTAAGCGCACAAAGAAGCAGATGCTACTGCTACGTAACTGACGGTTAGTATGCAAACTAAGAACAAACTGCATTTATTATCATCATCTAAAAGTACTTGGAATGGCTGAAAAATTGTCATAAATAAAGAAATTCACCAAACTATACTATAATCGCAAATAGTAATCGCAAATAGCCTTGTAATGTCACTTCATTCCTATGGGGTCCATAACCGCACAGATAGCATGATTGAGCAAAACTTTTATCATTAGGATATGTACGATTAGGGATTTAGGATATTTAAAAATATTAGACTGTCTTGATTAATTCAATTAATCACACATTTTTTACCACGCATGTACACCAAAATGCAGTTAGCAATTGGTCAATTAAAGAACATTCTTATTTTTCATTATGTGAATTCTAAAACACAACAGCATGGCTGCAGAATCCAAATTCAATCAGGCTATGGAACAAAGTCGTATAACTGTGTAATCACTTGGTTCTGGTGCACCACTCACAGCAATTGGTTGAAAAACAATGTCACAGAGGAAGCTTACAACTAGAAGGTTACAGGTGAACAGAAAGAAACAGAAGATGACACTAACTTCACCAATAAGATCCCCGTAGACATGCTTGAAGACTTCATACAATCCAAATTTGCAGAGGCCCTGTGCCGAGTAGCCAAAAGCTGTGGGTGCCCAGCCTTTTCCAAGCTCCTTCATCCCAGACTCCGCCACCGATACTTTAAAACCTTTGATGAGGTTTCCGTACTTTCCAGGATCGACTTGTATCCGGCATTTGACGAGATCCAGAGGCACAACAGCCGTGTGTGTAATGCCACAGCTAAGTATGCCACCGAGGCCGCAGAGGGCGTAGAACTTCGTCGAACCATATTCACAGCTGTAGGTTTCTAAATGAAACAGAAAAACAACAGCAAAATACAGTCACTGTTGACCGTCTCAACCGCAGGATTTTCGGCATTACACAGAATTGCTACCTGGGATTGCTAAAGTAGGAATAGGTTAGATTTCTATCTCACGGATACAAATAAAAACTTAAATTGATGCCGACACCAGTTGATACGCCATAAACCAATCAATTTCAAATTACAGATTGCTGCAATTAGCTCTCTATGTAAGAATGCAAAACAACAGAATCAAGTAAATTCTCTAGATCAAATTAAAACTTAGCCTCATAACTGAACATCCATGGTAAAATTCAAAATTATAAGCACTACCTACTATATAAAAGTCCTACAATTCAGCACTAGCATGTCAGTGAATGTAAACAAATATATGCTTTAAAAAATGCAGGATTTGAATGGGTCACTGAAGGGGAACATTCAGCTTACAAAACGCAGATGGGGAAAGACAAACACACTCCATGCGATTGCAGAAAGCAGAGATAGAACCAGCAGTCCCCTCAGCACAAGCTACACGATAATCGGAAACAAAACAGGAGAAACACATCTATAAACCATGCTAGTATGTTACAAACCATCAGTTTACTCATCATAAATAGTACACTAAACATTATGGCTAAGTATTTCAATTCCAGTCAAGAAATACAACATAAAACATACACAGTTAGACTGTTAATTTAACAACATCACACCAGCAGCTAATAAACAAAATTAGTTTGAACAGCTCTCTAAAGAGAATTCCACAAAACAAACAAACCTGATTACCAAACGTCTGAATAACTTTTACAAACTTCGGTTATTCAACAATTACACTACGGTAATTATTTCAACGTAAAATGTTAAAATTTTGCGCAAAATGTCTGTAACGATCAGCCATACAACTGTTGAATTCCAGAAACATACATTGGAACCTCCTTGTAATGTTTGCTAACTTTGAAGTCATAAAAAATTCAGGGCATGCCTAACATCAATAAAACGTGGGCTCTATATTCTATAATCACAATACACGTGATTACATTGAAAAGATTCAAATTTGTATTATAATAAACCATGTTTACAAGGAGGTCCAAGTATACAATGCACAGGTGTGACAAGTATTCAGATTGCTGTACAGCGCACTTCCCAAAACCGTCACGATCCATCAATCCGCAATTTTTTTTATTAACATAAACAAAAAAAAACATCTGGAAACTTCATCTGGAAACCCTTATTTAACTTTACTATCTGTAACAGTTTCTTTTACAGTTGTTCCCTTCACATTTGCTTCACATCTATAGATATATTTTTTATTTAAAATCAAGTCACACTTATTGCAATATAGTGACAGTTATAAAAAATTGGTAAATACACACTTTCCAGACTGACATGCACTTTCTCGACAAGAAACTTTTCGACGAGCAAAACAAAAAAGAAAACATTTATGGAAACAAAACAACTGTGTTATTTCAAATACTATCCATTACTCAGGGCGTCACTGTTGTATTGGGTGTTTCCGAAGGTTCTGTCCTAGGCCCACTCTTATTCATCCTGTATATGGCTGGTAACCATCTCTTTCCATAACCATTCTGCCACCATTTTGCTGATGATCTCCAAGCCTATGTCCATGAGCCCCCTTCTGCTGAACTCCTTCTTGCAAGTCAAATTGACACTATCTTGATCTTCATCTGTGGATGTTGTCTAATCGTCTTTCTGTGAACTCTTAAAAAACCCAGTTGATTTGGTTAAGCAGTTTCGCACACTCGACTACTCATTGCTCTCTCAAACATTTTCTCACTTGAACTTTTCATCTAGCGTTTGAGACCTAGATATTTCTCTTACTTTTACTGAACACATTGCCAAGCTTACACGCACCTCCTACATCCAGCTACTTGAGGTGTCTCAGGGCTATTCGCAAATCTGTTTCACCGTTGACCTTTAGTTCCTTACCTCAATTTTTCATGCTTTCATCTGTTCTCAGATCAACTACTGCAATTTTTCTGCCTGTTGGCCTCCCTAAGGTTCAGCTATCTCCTCTACAGACTGTACCCAGTGCTGATCATTGCCCATCTTCCCCGATTCTTCCACATTTCTATTATTTCATGGCTGAATAACGTCACTGGCTTCCTCCTTCTACCAGTATACAATTAAAAGTTCTTCTTTGGTTATAAAGTCTCAATTGGGTCTTGCTCCGAAATATCTTTGCGATCTCATACTTATCCCCCTCTCTCCAACTTCACTGTGTTCCCTCAGGTCCTCTGATTGGCTTGACCTCTTGTAGTCATGGCTCAATCCAGATCATTTATCATTCATCATTTGCACAGGTCCTACGTAATGGATTTTTCCCATCAGCTCGCCCTGTCACCATTTTTGGTAATCTTTTCTTATCTTTATTTCCCCAAAACCTGGCTTTTCTCTCAGGGTTGAAAGCATTGGTAGCGCTTCTGAAAGGCTCTTGTTGCAAGAAGCACTTTGATGGTCAGATACAAGACAATTACTTGATACTTATAGTAGAATACTTAACACATAGACACTGCTTCCAAATTTGTAAACATATTATTTGGATAGTAAAAGGAAACAGAAAGAACTCACTCAAAATACTGCACTCAATTTCCTATTCTAAACATCAATAAACAGCACAACTTTTCCTCATTCAACTGTCTAATCATGCCTTGACTATTGTGTATTCAATATGCTCTCCTGCATTTTGTCTTCAAAACTCTCTACAGCTGTGCTTTGCACCACCTTGTCTTGCTCTCCTATTAGAAACTTAATATCTTCAAATGACACTAGATATCTTTTCAATTATGGAAGTCAACATTATTAATTAATTGATTATAGTAAGTGATTAGTCATTAATCAATGTTAATGATTACATCTATTTCTACGATCAGTCAAAGACTGTAGCACTAGCATGTTTTTTTACGCAATTGGTTGAACCAATTCCTTCAACCAAGCATGTAAAAAAACATGCAAACACACTTGAACTGAAAAACGCAAAAAAGACTAAATTGGAACGAACAAAAAGCTACTCAGTAACTAAGTACTGACTAGCAAAAATAAATATAAATAATACAACCAAACAATAATTAAATTAATTTTGCATCTGTCGTAACTTATTGTGTAATACATTTATCCTCAATCAGCTATTAATTAAACATTAATTCATAAATAGCTAACTATTAAAGTTTAACCATAATCATACGAATTTCAAACTGAAGTTTATTGTCTCTTACTCATTTGGTAAAAAGATCTTTTTCTAGCAACCAACATGTTCGAGATGAATTCATAATTCATCACATAAACAATCATCAGACTAAAACTAACAAATAATAAAGAAACCGAAGATTCGGAAACAGTCGACAGCATGTGCACTAAGAAATCATGCATCCTACCAAAAAAAAAACCACAGAATATTTGGTACTGACTGTGATTAGGTTCCCTTGTCAGAAATAAATCAACATCGTCTTCTCGCACAGGTTCTTCATTTCCGCATCGATTCTTCATTTCTCAACACTTGCTCTTAAATCAACTGAGGTGTGTAACGCTAAACCTCCATGCACATTTTTAAAACACACGCTATGTAATCAGACTAACACGAAGAATATTTTTTAAATTTATCTTTTAAGGTAAAATATAAAAGCTGCATATTCTACTGCCAGTGATGGGTGGTTTAACGCAAAAAATAAAATGTTTGTTCTACCTGCTACAGTTTCAATTAGTCCTGGTAGAAATTATCTGCAAAGTTAATGACTTGCATGGAATATATTATATTTTATCACATAAATATATGGGGCTCAAAGTGTGACCAACCGGCAATGGATGGCGTCCATGCACATATTTTCAACTCTGAACGCCGTCCTGTCATTTATTAGGTCAGTACAGTCTGGAAAGGTATGGGGCGTCCAGGCACTTCTTTTCAATACTTTAAGCACTAATATATCTACAACTTAAAAGAGGATGATACAAGCCATTTCAATCAAAAGTTCAATTGTCTATTTCATATGCGAGGCACTACATATATTCTAGATCTATGGAAAGTCAAGGGTTTTGTTTATAGCTTTACAGCAAAATGCAGAACCAGCATTTGATCAATTACCAGAAAAATCAGAAGCTGCTACAAAATCTTTACTTTACAAACCATAAACAGTACTTCTAATGACGCATAAATTAAAAAATACAGAAAAGGTCTGGTCAATTTCAGGAAATGAAAAACAGTCAAGATAGAACATTAAGACCTGTTCTATGATGAAATTCTCAAGTCAAGGTCAAAATTACATGGAATGGCCCAAACAAAAAGTTATAGCAGAAGAGATTTAGCAGTTGGATAATAACAAACACTTGTTGACCCATAACAGTTCCAACTCATTTGCAAACCATACAACGAAATAAATTAACAGTTTGTAGTGTTTAATACACATGCTTTTTTAATGGCCAATCCAGTTTCTGAGAGAAACAGAGCACTGCACAACAAAACTGAGAGAAACAGAGCACTGCACAACAAAATAAAAAACAAGTACTTAATAGCAGGAAATCCTATCACACTTCATGGCTGAAGAGCATATGCAAATTAGAACATTATGCATCCAATAAATGTGCGTGAGCGCATAATTAACGTAGATCGTGTCAATGTGCAGCACAAAGGGACAAATCTATAAAACATCGACATGTGGAAGTCTGCAAAGACAAGTACGTTTTCAATGTATCAGTACTTTTACAGTGCAGCACATTTTGCAATGAGAACTAACTCAGCTTCATATATATATCAAATATTCAGAGCAACTCATCATGTTATATATATATAGTCTATTTAATGATTTATTTATCATAGAACTACTTATTGCCATGCAGTGCTCCATTTTCTCACATAATCGAAGGCCAGTGACATCAGAAGTTACTCTTGTTACAAGTGAAAAAAAACATGTTTGAGGTCAGAGACCAGTCAGAAAAATGTGTTCTTGTTGGTAAATTGTTTTAGTCTGAGCAACATTTTTATGTGAAAGCTATATTCCATACAAAAAAGATAATATTTTAAATGCAACTCTAGAAGATTTAAGTATCAAGTGGTTTCTTTCATATAGTGAAGGTCGAATGACCATTACTTCCTCCTCCTTGTTCAGAGATTCCCATCTTTCAGCTTCCATTCCAGTGTCCGCTACCTTGACATTATCCTCATATTTAGCCCACTCACACTTTATGACTACATTGCCAATATTATGCATGCTTCCTAATTTCACTGGAGATGGCCCAGAGCAATCCAATACTGTCTCCTGCCCTGTCTTTACCATGACAATCTATGTCTTACTGCAACTCTCTCATGGTTGGCTTTCCAAAAGTTCGTCTCTCCCCTCTCCCATCTGTTCTAAATACAGCTGCAATACTAATAGCCTGATGTCCTAGCTCAGTGGTGGCCAACCTTTTGTACATAGTGTGCCACAAAAAATCGCCCGTACCGTCCGCGTGCCACCACATAACAATTATACCAAAGAGGCGTTGTGACCTGTTCCAATAAGAAATATGCACCTACATAAAGTAACTATGCAGATTCGATGTAAGCAGTGTTTGTTCATGGCCAGCTAAAAAAAATCACGATTCTTTCTTACTGCCAGTATCCTACTAAGCCTCATGGTAATGTTGCGTTCAAAGGCAATGTTGCTCATTATTGCTTCGATTTTGGGCACACGTGAATCTTCAAAAAATTTGAAAAAGCCTTTATGCTCGCCATCAGTATAAGTTTTTATCAGACTTAACTCGTATAAATTTGACCATCAATATCAATTGATCCATTTTTCTGACAAAACATTTACTGTTCTGCCTAATGGTGCTTTCACTGGCTGGTAAAATTGTCCTGATAGCTGACCCAGGTCGGTATTTTTCATTAGAGTCCCCACGTATATCTTGCTGAAGTGACGTTCAACACTAGTAATATTTACATACCACAACTGCTACAGTACACAGCAGACAAACAGAATTTGGATGACTTTCCCAGAGTAAAAGTAATCTTACTTTTCTTCTAAAAATACTGATCTTCCAAATTTACACCAAACTCCTGCAAGACAATCTTCGTGCTTTCTTGAGGAACTACCTGTAGCTGTCTTGCTGCAAGCAGCAATGCTAAAGACAAACCTGCTGCCAATATAAGAAAACCTGTTTGAGAAGATCAGGCAATCTCTTCCTTTGCCTGATCCTGCAACCCTACAGTGGGTGGGAGGCAAATTCTTATCTTCGAATGGCAGAAATATGCTGTGGAGAAAGTGGACTTTGACCATCAGCCTCAGTCCGCTTGGAGCTCCTGTGCTGCGTCCGTCTGCAGCTGTCAGGCTAATTGACCTAACCTATGGTCACTGCAGCTACAGAGATGCAGAGGCACCTAAGATTCACCCAAGAGATAACATTTTAAACTAGCAGAGCTAGTAATATTTTCCGAAAATTCGATGGTCCTCAGTGCCACTCATCAAAGGCCGGCGTGCCACAAGTGGCACGCGTGCCGCAGGTTGGCCACCACTGTCCTAGCTCGTCTTGCAGTTCCTCTTTCATGCTTGATCACCATTACAGGCTCCCCATTAGGGCCATTACTGCTCGAATTAAGTTCAAGAATCCTACTTTAATTTACCAGTCTTACTCTGGCCTAGTAACCAAGTATCTTGGTGACATCATCTGCCTGTCGACATCTAGCCTCTTTTCATCATCCACTACCATCATGTCACAGACTGACAGGCATGATCTCTGTGTCCCATGAGAGCATAACAGTCTGCTACAACCAGAACTTGAGCTTTTGTCTTCATTGTCCAGCGCTCCCTACCGACACATTCTTCTAAATCAACGGGAATCCCCAAGTGCATCACTCCTCGAAACAGTTTTTTTCTCTCACTCTTTCACACTCTTGAGCACTTTGGATTGGCATGAGAGGTGCTTAATAAATTTATACATATAATACAATACAATATCTGAGTAAGACTAGATTCATTAGTTGCAAAACAAATTTTGTTCAATAGAACAGTGGAATGGAATCAGATCCTGCACCAAATACAATTCTTTTTATTGAATCCCCCGTAACAGAAAAACTGCGGCAAACACATATCTGAGGCTTAATTCTGAAGGTGAGAAACTGATCTCAGACACAAAACACTCGCTACACAACACTACACAAACCAGTAAACCATCACACAAACACCTCGTTTATGCCTTCAACTGCAATAGCATATGGCAAAAAATATCCACTGAATGCCTACAGATTGTTTTTCAAATCAAATTCCCAACAATGTACAAGATATGACCGCATAAAATATAATAACAAGTTTATGCATGGTTCATTCAGTTACACTGTAAGAAAAAGTTAAGAAATCAAGGTTTGTGAACGAATAAATTTATCATATAAGTAGCAGTCATAGGAGACAATGTCGCAACATTCAGTAATTGGGAGCAACAGGTCCACAAAGGGGGGGCTTATAATTTACCTTTGGAGAAAAAAAATTGAAGATGACAGAAGCTTTAAGTGAGAAAAATATAAGGAAACACCAACTTTAGTTTGACAACAAGTAACAGAAAACACAAAAATTAATAACAAACTTAACTTAATCAACTACTATAATATGTGATCAAGCGTGTGTGCTCGCAACACATCCTTGTACCATGAGAAGCTAGCAAAGTTACGGATATTTAGAGGTAGATTTTCCTTAACTTTTACTTAGAGCTGTTTATCGAGTTTAACAGCTGCATAATTAAAAAACCTGAACCTAACTATCCGATTTTTTATATGCTCTGAGAGCCAATCACGATCACTTGACTTGTCAATTCAAAACCATAAAACCAGTTGCAAACTCCGGTTAGTGCTAGACTGATTCGAACACTATAATGTAAAAATTTATTAAATATGCTCTCAAGGTCACGAATATAGGTCAAATGTAATTCAGCATAACTTTATCAATTTCACTGTATAGTAATAATATATTTCATGTAACTAATACCGGTCACTCTTAAAGTCCAGATAATTTAGAAGTGCAGCAGTTAATTTCAAAGCCAATGATGACAAAAATATATCACATTTTAAACTTGATCTTGTGTGTAATACTTCGAAAATGTTCCCATACATCGATTTAATGCCGGTTATTGGCAACGGTCAAGGCGTGTCAAAGCATACGAGTTGACCTTGAAGCTAACACAAAGTTCTGGCGAACGATTCTCCTTTTACTGCAAACCTCATATTTAGATCGAATAACTGTCTAATGCACATAACACTTCTAATATTTTATCCTTATCTGACACTTAGAAAATCTCCAAAATGTACCTGCTCCAGTGTCCGCCGCCAAAGCCGCTACCGTCCTAGTCTCGTTGACTTTGAGGCCGCCTTCACACTGAGCCTGTGCGAAAGGGCTGGCGAAAGGATTGCTCCTCACAAGATCAGAAATTGATCTCGACATTTTGCTTCTGAAAACATCAAATTCACACGAAATATATTAGAACCACGCACGTTTCACTTCTCGCGTAATTAATGTCAGTGTAAAAGACAAAAGCCGGTCAAAAGTGAACACATCGCGCAACTAACCTCTCGCTGACTTCGAAGGTTCTGCAAGGAAGATGAGCCACGTGACCCCGAAGAACGTATCGAGTACACCAGACGAGCAATCAATGACGTCACTCGATTTTACAATGACCACCTAGCGTACTCTAGTCGTTGAATCCAGACAGTGATCGAGCCTGTTATTTGAAGTGTAAACGCGAGTCATGACCTCAGCCATAGTCTCAAAACTGTAAAGTGCCGCTTCAGACTAAGCGCAAGCTGCACAAGGATCCCTATTATTTACGAGCGCTGCGTTTATATCAAGCAGAGTCATTATTATATGGTTGTTTTTCGACAGGTCAAACGAAGAAAGAATACATAGGCCTAGCTCAAATATGTTTAATTCCATGTTTTAATCTATTATATCTGAACATGCATTACAATCATTATGATACGAGGCCTATATCTTTCGATGCATTATAAGATCTTTGACATAAAGTCATTAAGAACAAAAACAAGGGACATAATAATTATATTATTAAGAATTTTATTTAAACTAGAATGTCCTCTTGGTTGCGGGTCTCATTCAGCTTAATATATGTCCCCGGTGTGTGATTCCATGAATAGTATTGGAAAGTAGGCCTGCTTTTAATAATAATTTTTAAAGACAAATATCTGACTGCTGGAGTTGGGAGCGCCTCTGAGTAGTTTTCTTAAAGAGGCGCTATTTAAATACTTGAATGAATGAATGAATGAAGGAACGAATCTAGACTATAGCGATCTGAGCACTATCAACATCATCATACCGATTACTTTTGCTCCTCTTTTCTTTTACATCATTCTGGTTTTAAGTGCATTTGTCATCGAAAGCAGCTGCTTGGCAATGTTGACGAACGAGAACATCAGAGACCTATAGTCACCTAGCCTACATTAATAAACTCATTGGTGAATTATTTCACAACACTTAGGCCAATAGCCTAATTAAAAGACCGGTTTAGACCGATCAGAAGGCCTATAGCCTACGAGCAATTGCCAACGAAAGTACGAAACACGTTAAAATGTCAAAGACCAAATGTATGTATGTAATGTAATGTAATCGCATATTTATATAGCGGCTGTGTTATGGCTTCGACCCTGAGGGTGAGATCCTTCACCACCGCTACTCCACGTTTATATTGCGACCGAGCCACCCGCAGTAAAGATCCGAGAAATTAATCTCTGACCGACCGGGAATCGAACCCGGGCCGCCGGCGCGGCGAGCGGGCTACCAACCCACTCGACCACCGAGGATCTCAAATCAAGCAAACTGGTTTGAGACGGCCAACAGCTGGCAAAATGGATATAAAACTCTTAATTAGCATTAGTGTTCCAAGAAATTAACCTGCTACCAATGTCGCGGCTGTCATTATCAGTTGCGCCAGCTCAAGGTGTCGATCATCACACTTTCTGACTTTTGGTGCTGCATGATGCAATCTATCCTTGTCCATTCTTTCGCAATTAGGCTATCCCAAAATTTGGTCACGTGACTCATGTCTCATGTTAGAATAAACGCGGTATGCGGGATGTCTTGCATTGACTCCCTTCCCGCAGCAGGGTCTGTGCGTTGGATAAAATACAGGCGGTGCATTGAGGGATATGGCTCCACCGTATTATCTGCAGGAACTCTGTTTTTGAACCTGGTTACCCAACTGGGTGTCCAGCGTCGATCCACCCTTCGGTCAGCCTATCTGCTAGGCTTTGGCTGCTTCTCAGACCTGCTTGATAAATTATTGGTTCACATAACTTAATTTCTAAAAACTTCTTACTGCATAACAGAACGAACCATGTATGAAACTTGTTATAATAAATATTATGCGGTTATATCTTGTAGGGCCTACATTGTTGGGAGCAACAAATGTGATTTTATTTTATTTCAACAACTGGCTTAGCGCATGTGCCGCCATCTTGCGAACACGTGCCATGTTTTTGGGAACGGTTCAACGGTAGGCTAGCTATTGGTCTGAGGTTCAAGTCCTCAATCTCTAAGGATAGTAGGCCAACTACTTGCCCGACGGGCAGATGAATAGTTTTTACAGCAGACAAGTGCTTCGCTGTCATGCCTCTTTGGAACAATCTTGACCCCCCCGTTATAAGACGTTTGGAGATCTGATTCACCGAACGAACTCACCCAAGCCTTAATTACCTCTTAAAATCTCTTCGCAGGTCTTTTACTCAAAACTGAAAACATGACTAGGGGAATGGAATGAAATTACTTCGTCACTGCTATTTAAGCCTGCATGGGAAGAGAACGTGAAGGAATGCGCTCCCACAGATTGTTCTAAGCTGTACGTGTCATTGGTTGAATGTTAGAGTCTGCAATCTATACAGATCATGCTGCCAGGTTAATAGTTTCAGAATTTCGGTTCGTTCCTACTTGCTTACTTACTTTAGTATATAAATTATACGATGATGGGCGACACTCATAGACAAGAACAGTCAGAGTGACACGACACAGAAAAGACAATTTGATCAAATTGAACAAATAACTGCTGGTTTATTACACAATCCATAGCCTAGATTGAGGAACGTTCGACCCCTCACGGTTCATCGATTATAGGCCTAATTGTTAAAACTCTTTTTCAGTTTCGTAATGTAGAGTTTTTGTGCCATATCGGATTTATAAGCGTCCGCCTCGTTGTCGATTGAGTTGAAGTTGTCCTTCTTCTCTTGAGGCTGTTTCGATCGACCCCATGCAGCTGCGATCTGGCTCCACGTCAACCACTTCCATCTTATCAATCCACCCCTTCATCCCTCTGAGCATCCATCGGCTCAACAGCGCACAACACATAAATAAAAGATAAATTTAAAATTAATAATAGTGGGCTTGCGGGATATTGGGCTAATCCACGCCAGAGGCCCTCCTGCCTTTGCGAGGAGCTTACGGGGTTTTAAACCACGCCAGAGGCCCGGCAGGTACTAATACAAATAAACTACAAACACACAACAACAACAACAACAACAACAACAACAACAACAACAACAACAACAACAAACAACACTCAGCCACACAACCATCATTCCTCACAATCCCCTCTGGCCAACCCCTCAGGCAGCAATGTATCGGTTCCTAAAGCAACACAGAAAAACCACGAAGATTATTGATACATGCCATAACAGATAGGCCTATGTATACATATATATATAGGCTATTGTACATGTATAATGGTATCATTGTCTTCTTCAGGTTCTCTGCCCCTTTGTAGGCAGGTTCGAATGCAAATGGCACCACTCCATTCTTCGCTACGTCTTCTCCTTGAGTTTTTGATATCCGTCATCCATCACCTGTCACGGTCTTCGTCTCGTTCTTTCCCCTCCATTAGTAATAGTATCATCATAGGAATTAGGAAGCAATTAAGTGCTGACCAAAGACCACACGCGCCAGCGCTTGCGCTTAAGAGTATAGGTCTAGGTTGTATATTGAGGTAGAGTAAGGATTGATAGTCGCTAGCTATAGTGACAAGGAAAGAGAAAGGTCGTGGGGTGTTGGTTGAGCGAGTAAATGTCGAACTGGACACCTCCCCAATTCCCGAAAAAGAACAAGTTTACGCATAGACCTATGCCATTTACAGCAGTCATTCTCTTCACTGCCGATGTAGTGTGTTGACTGCAATGACACATCTAGGAATCAAGGCACATAAAGATTTAATATGCATGTAGACCTATTCTGGTATATTCTTGTCTATCAGCCTGTACGAATGATGAATGTATGTGTCCATGTATGCAAGGAACTATGCTCAATACTTTCGCTGATTGTCTAAGATATCGCATCTTCTGCTTTCGGCGCTAATTGTTTCAAATTAAATTACATTATAGGGCCTATCAGGCCTATAATAGACCTGTGCATTTTCAGGACATGCCCGATTCCAAATTGGACACGTCTCCCCGTGCCCTTTATGAATGGTCAATACTGGGCGAAAAGGGCCATGGCATATTTGATGGGTAGCGCATATACAGATTGCTGATTATCTAGCATGCACTACAATCTACTCTATATAGAGAAAAACGAAGATTAGTCCGCGATGCTTACCAGATGCGTGTGGGCCGTGAAGGAAATTCCTCGCCCCTTCGACGCCAGAGCAGGTAGTGCTGACCACGCCTTCCTCGGATTTGCCACTTTTTAAGGTCTCCCTAATGTTCCGTTATCCAGGTTAGATTCGACTCTTATTTGGTTCGATGATTTCTGTCGGCTGGGCGTCGGTCTTCAGTTTGGATTTCTGTCCTCAATTCGGTCTTCAAGTTTAAGGTCTCCTTAATTAATGTTCCGTTATCCAGGTTAGATTCGACTCTTATTTGGTTCGATGATTTCTGTCAGATGGGCTTCGGTCTTCAGTTTGGATTTCTGTCCTCAATAATTCGGTCTTCAAGTAGCAGTCGATCTCGTCTGTCGTCCGAATCGGCTCGATCACAGTCTCGATTATTTTCTCGATCATTGTCTCGATCCTGCGGCAGAGTTTCAAAACTTTGATGCATGCATGAATTGATCAACGGATGTATACAAATGGACAGATAAATGGATGCATAGAAGAATAGATGGATGTCTGAAAAAGTAGATGAATAAATAAGATCAATAGATGAATAAACGGATAGATGAATGAACGGCATGTTACTATAGTAGGCCTATCGGCGAATGAACAAATGAATGAAAAGGCGAACTGATGAATTGGTTCTACAGCAGGGGTTCTCAAACTGTGGTACACGTACCCCCGGGGGTACGCCAGGCGCCGGTAAGGGGTACGCGAAAAATTCCAGAAATATACATTTTTTGAGTTTATGGACTTTGTGTCCATCTTTCTTCGATTAGCAACGATTTTTAACGTTGCAACATAGACACTCTATAACAGCATCGACATCGTCGTTTATTTCTTCCACAGCAAATAATTAAACTCACATAATTTGTTATACAATGCATGCAACATATTTATGTTTAGGCCTGTCACTATAACGTTGAAACAAATAATGGCGCCGGTAAGGGGTACGCGAAAAATTCCAGAAATATAATTTTTTGAGATTATGGACTTTGTGTCCAGCTTTCTTTGATTAGCCATGATTTTTAAAGTTGCAACATCGTCATTTTATTTCACAACATATTATTGGAGTCACATAATTTATTATACAATGTATGCAACATATTTATGTTTAGGCCTACCACTATAATGTTGAAACAAGTAGGCCTAGTGTATAAATGGTTGAAAGTACCAAAGCCAGAAATTCTCAGCCTATATATATATAATATAAATAGCGGATAGCGGATAGCTGAATTGGTTTAAGGATTAATTTCATGGTCTGGCTTTCAATTTTGCGATTCCGTTCAGCATGTCATAGGCTATCTGGGTGAAACTGGTTTTTAAATTATATTATGCTTGGCAATTGCTTGCTATCAAAAACCAACATGGGGTAATTTGCGTCTGAAATTGACAAATATTAAACCATATTTTGTGCTTGTCTAAACAAGCCCACAGCACTATAGGTTCTCTATTTCTTATAATACAGAGGCTGTAGACCAATTTTCTCCGTTAAATTTGTTGATGAAATTATATGATTCAAACAAAGTTTTGCTCTCTATAGAGACTCTAATAAGCATAGGCGTAGGGGACATTTCAGCAGTGGGGGGGCAAAAATTTTACTTTTGCCCGAAAAATAAACCCGGAATAATTGACGTCGTGCACACATGGCCATCTCTGTTCTTGCACCCACACCCGGGGACAAGAGCAGAGGGACAAATACCCCGGGGTCCTGCAATATCGTCGCCTGAGAGTCATCTTCGCGTATGTCCACTTTTGTGAATTCCGAGAAAAACGAGGTAGAAGTTTCGCATCTTTGGACGCCAAAAAAAATATTCAGTGCAATAAATCTTCAGGCAAAGACGTCATATTAAAGCATCGACATTAATTAAAGGATGTTGCATTAAAATTAAACTGAAACTTAGAATGGTTTTTGTGAAATTGTGGAAAATGTTGTATAAAATGGATTTAAATCAATTGCGAGTCATCCTGACGAGAAAAAATATGAAATAGCCTAATTCAAATAATAAAAGAAAGCAATACACAATCATTTGCGACTTTGTTCGTTTCAATTTTCGCAAGGTTAATAGGATACCCTATTTTAATAAAAGGAACGTTTTTATTCCCTGGACATATGTATACGACACTATGATACAACGAAGTGGAATGTCGTATCTCCATCGTCCAATCAACGACGAGCTTTCTCTGGACATACGACAATGTACTTTTAACCGTGAATGCGGCACTGGAGATACGGCAAAATAAATTGGAGATAGGGCCCACGACAAAACAACACTGAAATTGGACATACGACAAGTAGGGCTAGTTTCGTTGAATATCTTTAAAGCGACTTGTCGTATCTCCTACGGTAACGGTTAGCAGTGAAGAAAGATAAGCAACATTTTTGCTACAAATCAAGTCTAAACTCGATTTGTAAAAAATGGACATACGCGAAGATGACTCTCAGGCGACGATAGGCCTATTATAGGGACCAGGCTGGGTAATTTTAGGCATGTATGAAAATTTGTTACGTAGCTTAATATTCCTGACACTTAACCAGTTCAAACTTCACACGAGCAACTGATTAAATTCATAATTGTACATAGTTTTTGTATTTGATCAAATCATCAACAAAGCGACTCAGTAGGGTGCACCGTTCAGAGGCGCTTACAGTGAGCAAGACCACGCGCGACGAGGCAGATTTTAAGATGAGAGATGGAATAAGAGAGACTGCCAGAGAAAGTGTATAGAGCGAACGCAAGGTGAAAGCTCATTACAAAGAGAAGGATCAATTGAGGCAAATGACCAAGACTGAACCATATCAGTTCTAGGAGGAGGAAACAAGGGTTAAGTCTGTTAAATGAACGAAGTGGACGGTTGGAGGAGGCTGAGTGACGAAAAGATTCTAACTTTTTCAGATAGCAGACCAAGATCTGCACGTTCAATGCTGATGATCACAAGATTATCGTGTTTATTTTGCCTCATGACCAGGTATAGGCCTAGTAGAAATTTCGATGTCATTCAGGCGGTGAATTCAGTGTTCTGTGGCACCTAGCTTGCATGCTGTGAATTTCCCCAAATGCCACGAATAGTCGCAATTTTCGGGCAAATTTCGGCTCTTGAATTTGCTGCGATTCTCGCCAGTATTTACTAAATGCTACCGTGAATTCAGAATTTTTCGAGAATTTCTGCTGTCAACGGTTATTGTGAGCTAACATCTAACTCGATTCGGGCAAGATTTTCGGGCAAACTGCGGCCCTTGAATTTGTTGCGATTCTCGCCAGTATTTACTAAATGCTACCGTGAATTCAGAATTTTTCGAGAATTTCTTCTGTCAACGGTTATTGTGAGCCAACATCTAACTCGATTCGGGCAAGATTTTCGGGCAAACTGCGGCCCTTGAATTTGTTGCGATTCTCGCCATTATTTACTAATGCTACCGTGAATTCAGAAATTTTCGGGAATTTCTGCTGTCAATGGTTGTTGTGAGCTAACATCTACCTCGCATCGGGCAAGATTTTCGGGCAAATTTCGGCTCTTGAATTTGTTGCGATTCTCGCCATTATTTACAAAATTAATGCTACCGTGAATTCAGAAATTTTTCGGGAATTTCTGCTAACCATGGTTGTTGTGAGCTAATACCTAACTCGATTCGGGCAAGATGGAACTGGGAGATAATGTGGCATATTATTGAACGGTGAACTTCAAGAGTTTTGGTTAGTATTTCCTCGGGTCCACTTGCCCGAAAAAACAGACTTGCCCGAAATTTGGGGGGGCATTTGCCCCCCCTGGACCCCCCGTCTCCTACGCCTATGCTAATAAGCGATATCACCAATAATTAAGTGGATTTTCAGCTGTCACTGCAAGGGGAACTTCGCATTGGCAATTTGTTTCTGATCTGGTTCTGAGGTCGGGGGTACGCCATCATTCGATTTTATTACTTGGGGGTACAATAAAAATAAAGTTTGAGAACCCCTGTTCTACAGCCTACCTTCGCACAATTTCAAATTTCTTTTTCTGGTGATCTTTTGCTAAAAGTGACATTTTGTGTCGATCCTTACATCACTGGTCGTCAATATAATATTGTCTTCAGATGATTTCATCTGATCGAATTTCTATTTCTACTTCTTCTGATAGACAGTTTTCGATAATTTTCTTTTCGAAATGTCAGATTTCTTCTAATTCAATTTCCTCGTTCCCATGGCTCGAAGCAAGCGGTTCAAATATGACGTAATCGCTGGATGACGTCTATAGTAAGTTTACGTCATGGGTCCTATTGTCGTTGATTTGCACATAAGTAAGTAATTCCTAGTCAATGGCACGCATTATGAATGAAGTTTTTTCAGTTCGCAAGAGATAGCCTATTTTAAATAATCATAGGCCTATAATAGTGTGTAAGTGTTACTGTAGGCTACATGAATATTAGAATATTATTGTCTGGTGAATTAATCATTCGGACATTCAGCACAGAATAAATAACATTGTCTCTACTGTGCTTTCAGTAATCGAAAGTATATCCTGCTTGAAAGGCAAATCAAGTTTTACTGTAGGCTTACTTTTATCTCAACATTCTTGACGTCTCGCTCTTCAGACTAAGACTATGTTCAAGACTCCGCTCAACTCCATTCCGATCGATACCTTCCAATGAGACTCAGCAAAAGAATTTGATTTCAATGTGTTCAATTAGGCCTATACGCATAATAATGGTTAATAAAATTGCTCATTGCGAATACACAGTGCGAGTGGATAACAATTTTGAAATTTCAAAAGATATTTATAGAATATTTCTGAAATATTGTGATATATAAACAGCTCCGTTCCACCACCCTAAACTTTGGTGGACCGTAGGCGGCCTATTTTTCCACGGTAAGAATCTGCTTTTGTCACAGTTTGTAGCCTACTTGTAATTGAAATCTCGAGAATTCTTCAGCGCGCACAATTGGATGCTATAGGTTGCGGTGAGCGGGCGCCAGTCCGTCCTTAGTCCTTGGTACCGGTACTTAGAAAACCTAAAGCGAATAAGAAATAGGCCTAGAGCCCTAGAATCCTACAGCTGCATTGCAAATCGCTGCCAGTGACGTCAGAAGCAGCAGCAACGGCGATTGCAGAGACTAACGATTATGGCTTCTAGCAACTCTTCGTAATGCACGTGAATAGCATGCAGCAGTATGTCTGGAAATCATAATCTCCAATTCTCCGTATACCTGATCTGCTTCCGTTTTAAACGAATGATTCTGACGTCATCAAGCAGTGGAACAATGAGCATTCCTTAATATTGCGAAATATCCATGGACCTTACGTATATCTGATAGGCAATTCAGACGCAGATGTTGTTCTAAGCGTAGAACCCATAGAAACTTTCAATTTTTAAATGGCTAGATGATTGTGTCACTCGGCAGAAAGGGCGGACTAAATTCATTGTAATATATCGACAAGAATCGAACACAAAATATGGTAACGTGAGACCTTATTTTTTTATCTCTTTCTCGTGATTCAATAATTACTACTAGGCTATATGCTACATTGTCATAATTATTTTAATAGACTAACTCGCTCATCTACAACGATGCCTTAGTTTAAAAAGCATAAAAGAACGGTAGAGCAATCGTTTTTTTACATGCCATACACTGAGAAAATAGTCTAGGCTATAATAATAGCTCCATCTTAAACAATAACTTTTTCTCAAGCAGCTAGAGGAGCAATTATTGTCCCTTGAAAACTGACACCTTTTTTCGTTCATGTAGTCATTCGTTTATTCTATGGAATTATATAGCGCCCTTTAGGAAACTACATTTTAACTTAGATCTGCTTTTTGATTTTTAACAAATTTCTAAGGAAACTATTCATATTAAAAATTATACCCAAACTTAAACTGAGAAAGTTGCATAAGAAAAATCTTTGAAAAATACCCGTATTCCTAATTTCCATGCAGCATTGCATTTTCAAGCTCTTGTTACTAAAATATTTAAACGTGACTATCGTAAAAAAATCCCCCCTCCCCGCAAAAATTTATGCGGACGCCCATGGACCCTCCGTAATTTTTCAATAATTATCAGACTTGGAGTGGGGGCATCGGGATACAAGGTACACTCCCTCGCAATCTCTTCCTACAAAATTATGTCTTATTTAACATGAATCGTAGAATTGCATTTTTAGCAAATGACATAATTTATCTGATAATAAATAATAATAATTTATCTGATAATAAATAATAATAATAATTTATCTGATAATAAATAATAATAATTTATCTGATAATAAATAATAATAATTTATCTGATAATAAATAATAATAATTTATCTGATTGGTTTTCAGTTGTCATATTTTGCTCCGATTCTAACCGCCGTGCATCGTTCCGATTGAGCCATGTCCCGTGACGTCACTCGCCTAACAACTTGGACATAGACACATCTAAGAAAAGGAAATAAACAGATAGAATGGCTGCCCCCGTCCAGATGGGTATACTGATCGACCAACTGATGCAGCAGCAGCAGCAACCGCAGCAGCAGCAACCACAGCAGCAGCAGCGAGTGATTAGGATCGGTGACCTGGCAGATGAGATCATGCATGGACGCCAGGTGCTGAGGATACTACGAAGCCTGGTCGTTGTCAGCCTCGGTGTCCTTGGCTTTTCCACAGCCATGGCCGTCATCGGCTTTGCCTTCGCCGTCACAGCCACCGTCAGCCTCCTCGGTCTGTTCGAACCGACGGGCGTCAATAACTACCTCATGTTCGCCCTTGTCACCGGGGTCCTACTGCTCTGCCTCTTCACCACAGAACTGCTCGCCTCGATGGCCTGGAACGACATACGCAGCTACTATCCACGAGATGGCGCTGACGCCGATCGTCGGTTACAGTCTGGTTCACTGCCTCTGTCGCCTCTCACCTCATCGCTATCATCCGCTGCTGATCTGCGTTTCTGAAGGACGCCTTATGATTTTTCTAGCGCTGTTATGATAGGACGTCAGGAACGATCGGCGGCAAAAAGCAGACGATAGGAATCTAAAGCATAGATTTAAATGTTTTCATTTTAATTCAATTATCTCGTTTTGTCATCGTTGCTAATCCTAAGTTGAATCGTCTGGTTACAGTTACTTAATTGGTTTATTTGCAAATATTGGTCTATTTGCATAATTATTTTTTGAAAATAATTTCTTCCTTAATTAACACGAACCAGGCGAACAATAGCCCAGGCCATCAATCGGTTGATTTATTAACTATTGATCTTGTTCAGCAATTGTTTTGGCACATCTTTTGTCTTATAGGTCTACAAGATTATTAGCGTCTGTTTTACGGATCCACGGCACATTTCATTAGCTGCACTTGATGTGATACGGTATTATTTGATGACCGAAGTCTGGATTGAAAGTGATAGGAGTGCATATTAAGTGACAGCAAGACAGCTCAATGACAGACCATCCTTCCATAGGTGAACAAAAACCACGGTAGATTGGACCATTGGACTCTCAAAAAGACAACCTTGTAGGTTAATCGATGCAGTGGTGTGGTGTGTATGTGGTATGTGTGTGTATGTGGTGTGCATGTGTGTGTGTGTGCCTTGAGTTGTAGGTGCGTAGTGTACAAAATTAACGCAATTGACCCGACAGTGTAATTGCGGACATCAACAAACTGTCTTCACCAAGTCTGACAGCTAAAGAGCAAGGTATCGAACGCACGGGAGAAGAATGGAGCGAAAGAACGGAGGGAAGAAGGAATGGACGAAGAGACGAGAGAGACAGACAGAGAGAGAGAGACAGACAGAGAGACAGAGAGAGACAGAGAGAGACAGATAGACAGACAGAAACAGACAGAGACAGACAGAGACAAACAGAAAGACAGAGACAGACAGAGAGAGAGAAAGAGAGAGAGACAGAGAAAGAGAGGCAGAGAGAGAGAAAAAGAGAGAAAGAGAAAGAGAGAGAGAGAAAGAGAGAGAGAGAGGGGGAGGGAGAGGGAGAGGGAGAGAGGGAGAGTGGGATAGTGGGAGAGTGGGAGAGAGGGAGAGAGGGAGGGTGAGAGGGAGAAGGAGAGGGAGAGGGAGACAGGTGTAGAATTCATGAATACGAACTTGGGTATAAGTAAACTATTACTGCTTAGGCCTAAGCATAGTATCACAGTGAGCACTGAGCATACACTATCCACTAAGTCCATCTGTATAAGCTTGGTGATCTGCTGTTGAAGATTCAGTGCCCACAGCAAAAGAAGCATTAAACCGTTTGAACCTTGGTTCAAATCGCAAAATAACTGTAAAATCGGTATTTAACCGATTTCGTTCATATTGAAACTAAAAGCCAGGTGGCTGTCGCGGGTCGCATTTGTCGGGTCCACGAGCCGCATGCGAATCGCGGACCGCATGTTTGAGACCCTGAATTAAATCATTAGAATGGACTAGTACCTCAGGTGTATGCGATAAAACAGGCGCTTAATCAGCACCAACCACTCTCCATAGGTCAAGTGCTAAGTATCTCCACGGTAGCTGAATCAGATCTCTGACAGGAAAAAGAGGAAACTGACCACCGCAGTGGACAATGAGATGTGGTCACTGATGGTCAGTCTGTTTTGTATCTAACTGATACATTGCAATGTGCTGATTAATGACTTTTCAAGGACCTCGGATGCAACGGCAGCACAGGCGGCGGCGGCGTCTGTTGCGGCAGCATCTGGTCCTGCTGCTTCTGTTGCTGCTGCTGAACACCTTGTGTTTATCAATTGATGTCGCATTCATTGCACAGATGTCTGTCTTAATGACACACACACTCACACACTCACACACCCCCCCCCAACCCCCCACACACATCCATTCATCTGGACGTAATACTTAATTATTGTACATCACATAATTTCCCATAAACGTGTCTAGTGCATCACAGCACATTTACACACAACTACATACACACTGACGCACACATACACAGACATGTTAATTGGACACATGTCTGCATTTACGCAGATGGTTCGCATTTGAGGGTGCGAAATTTGTACGCGTGCGATGAAGACCATGCATTGCCTATAGACTGTAGTGACCTGCGGAAAGGGTGTAGGCCTACATTTCTTTGTATCATATATAATATTATCGTCGACCGTAGGTCTACATTGTGACCTGCAGTGAATTCTTCGCCAAGCCTCAGACGTTCATGGCGACGACGACCACGCAGTCTCTCGTCCTCCACAGCCCGCACAGACTCACAGCCATCCATTCCACAGCAGATTCGGATTCCTGGAGTCACCGCGTTGCAGACACACATGTGTTTTCTCACATTTGAGCTAGATAAATACAGACTTTCTTGTATTTCTCTATTGACGTTCTAGCGTTCTTGTACAGGACATCAAAGCTTTGTATATAGTTGGAAGCCACACGCTCAGAATACGCTGACCTGACGGCTAAGCTCAGCTAAATATGGTAAGCAGACCATAATTATATAGGGACCTATACTTGCCTTAAGATGATAATTATGTACATATTATAGCCTGCATGTTGATATGGGTATGAAACGTTGCGGAAATCCAAGCGTTAATAGAAGCGTACCGGTACTTAAGGTAAGTTGAATTAAGTTCTATAAAAATGATATAATGTCTCTGCAATTCAATGCGACGAAAAAGAAGACAATTAGGAAGTCAGGGTTGAGTTTCTTATGAGAAAGACGAGATGAGCATAAGCATATGGACAACTGAAATGGATGAGCTTTTTTTATCGTAATGCAGTTTGTAAAAACTACTTTTGCTACAGATGACATAATTATTACACATGCATCATCATTTGCAATGACGACGACGACGACGACGACTGTTTTGGATCCGATTCTTGTGAGACGTCATCAGCTGCACAAGAATAAAGTCTTGCTTCTCAACGATCGATCATCTCTCGTACTAGCATCTTCCTCGTCTTCATCTTCATCAGCTGCTGCTGCTGCTGAGATCTGCGGACCAGAGACATCGTCGGTCCAGTGCGCGGTTCGTAGGATGTCAGAAGCGCCAGCAGCAGCGGTGAGTAAGAAAGGAGAGGACAGAGTGAGAGGAGTCGTCGATGGGGTTTCCTTGGTCAGTAATGTGAAGGAGGAAAAGGGCAGAGGGGGACGAGGTCACGGAGGTCACGGAGGTCACGGAGATCACGGAGGTCACGGAGGTCACGGAGATCACGGAGGTCACGGAGGTCACGGAGGTCACGGAGGCAAAGAGAAGTCAGCGGCGACTACAACAGGGGGAGCTGGTGGCTCAGAGCAGAGGTCATTTCGAGAGAAGATCTTGGCATTCGAAGAATTCAGCAGCAGCAGCAGCAGCAGCCAAAGCACAACAGCAACACAAGGGCAAAAGGGTCACAGATGGACACGCCCCTTCTCATCCTCCTCTTCTTCCTCCTCCACGTCCAAGACAAGCGGGAATCTTCCGTCGATGACCGAGAAAAACAAAGACGCAGACAATGGGAGGAAGAACAGTGCATTTGAAGCGGACCAGCACCTGCAGCAGCAGCATCAGCAGCCAGTGGACGATGCAAATGTCGGCGATGACTCGAAGACCTCGAAGCCACACTGGACGGTTCGTCTTTCACAACGTCTGCTGAAGATCCGCGGTAAGCTGGAGCAGAGATGTCACTCGGAGAGCAGGACTCAGACGACGAAACGAGGATCGAAGGAACAAGGAACCCCTTCCTTCTCCCTACTGCCTGGATCCTCCCTTTCCAACGTCTTCCAGATCGAATCATCTTCCACAAATGATTCGTCACCTCCCAACCAAGATCGAGGTCTGCTCATCTCCAGAAGTTGCTCTGAATTGAACGAAGTTGACGGGACCGACGCCATTCAGAGTGAAAAGAGGAAAGCGTCTGGATCACATGAAAAGCCGGACTCTACAGGGATTCGTGTTGCCATGGAAACCGAGCATCAGACTCCCTCAACGCCATCAGCAGCTGCAGCAGCAGCCGTTGAAATGACAACGACTGGAGAGGAGATGACATCGTCAGAGGATGGAAGATCATCGAAGCAGAACGGTGGGACGAAGAGCAGCTTCATCTCGGAACTACGAAGGTTCTACGACCGCAGCTGCAGCGACAAGAGATCCGTCGTTCAGAGGAGATTCTTCAAGGGACCATCGAAGAAGAAGAAGGATGGGATGAGTGGCTGCGGCGGCGATGATTCCTCGATTGCTGATGCAGCGGCAGGATCATGCACATCGTCGTACATCGAAGCGGATCGAATCGATCGGGACATCCTCATCTCAAACTTATCCGGACCGATCACCACATCCAACATCGAATTGACGACTGCAGCAGCAGATGAAACAAAGAAAGAAACAGAGATGATGAAGATGATGATAACAATGAGAGGCGAATGCGATGATCAGATGACTCATGGGTCTTGCAACGCAGATGACCACAACGCAAACAAAGACGTCTGGTCAACGGACAGAAGCGCAACGACTGCAGCGATGGAGAAGGATGACAATGAGGGAGGGTCAACAACGGTTGAGAACAATGAGAGGACAACGGTTGCTGTTGTTGTCATAACGGAGAACAATAACGACACGGTGGCAACTGCTTCCGATGAGAGAAATGAAGTGAGAGCTGCCGGAGATGGAGAGGAAATACTAATCGCCACCGATGAAGAGACAAAGACGGAGGAGAGCGGTTGCTGCGGAGGGGACGCAGGTGATGCCTCGAACGGCGGCGGGGGCAGAGGATGCTCCTTGCATCATCCTGAGCATTGTGACCTGATCGAAAGTGTCGCGAAGAATAGGAAGCAAGTAACTCCGGTTCCATGGAGAAAGCCTCTCTCCAGTACTCCTCCGCCTCTCACCCTCTTCTCCTCCTCCTCCACCTCTGCTCATTCCATCAGAGACCCTCCTCCTCCTACTCCTTCTCCTCCGGAATCCAAATGTAAGGTCATCGTCGAAGAATGGCGCCAATCAGAGACTTCTGCAGCTGCAGACGATCGCGTGATTGGCCCAACAGGTATCATACGGTCTTGTGTATGATTGGCCCAACAGGTATCATACGGTCTTGTGTATGATTGGCCCAACAGGTATCATACGGTCTTGTGTATGATTGGCCCAACAGGTATCATACGGTCTTGTGTATGATTGGCCCAACAGGTATCATACGGTCTTGTGTATGATTGGCCCAACAGGTATCATACGGTCTTGTGTATGATTGGCCCAACAGGTATCATACGGTCTTGTGTATGATTGGCCCAACAGGTATCATACGGTCTTGTGTATGATTGGCCCAACAGGTATCATACGGTCTTGTGTATGATTGGCCCAACAGGTATCATACGGTCTTGTGTATACGTTGCTCAGTAGATGTACGACCAATAGGTGCGCTCAATCTGTGAATATTAGACTTATACATATAAACAGGTTCATGTAGATCGATGAAAGGTCAAATTTGACAGAAGGGTCAATGCTTGAACCATTTTTCCTCATTGCATGCGTGTTCGATCGCTGGTCTTTATAAAAAAACGCTATTGAGTCTCATTTCTGCTTTAATAGGCCTAGAAAAAGAATATATAAATATAGGCCTACATCTAGCTTACAAGCCTACAATGTCATGCATTTGAAATATGCAGGATGACTTAGACTTAGAGTGGTGTAGGCCTAATACGGCCTAAAAGACATAAGAACCTGTTTAAAATCATAAGTTATAACGATTTGACGCGGTCAAATCCCTTGCAATTCGATATTATAGGGCTACCGGTAGCCTATAATAGCTAATAGAGTGACTTCCTGATTTATGCTTTTCTGATAAAGTACTGAAGAAGATTTTCTAACACTTGATGGATTTACTCAACCGCTGATGCTATACTCTTCGTTTTTCTGTTTTTCTATTTTTAATTGTAGGCAACGAGATGTGTGACGAAAACGCAAAGCTCCTGCAGACTGGACAGAAGATCCTTTGAACGATAAGAAGAGATCTTCTGAACGAGACGCATACAGTTCGACTCCATTAACCGCAGACGCCAAAGAAACGAGTCCACCATTATTAAGATAGCTCCACATAATTATAGGCCTATTATATAGCTCTGTTGGTTCTAAGTCGACTCATCGGTCTCTCGCAGTCTATAATCGCTGCATTTTTCTCTCTCTCTCGCTTGCTAGGTTGTAAGATTCGCGGCGCTTTGCTCTTCTTGACTCTTCACAAATATAATTTATGTCGTACATTGATATCATTATCTTTATGACACGGAGACCAATAAAATTACGTTTTTCAAGAGGTGTACTATATACGCCTATACGAATTCCGTGTATTTGGTCTACATCGGTCATTGGTCTAATTATAGTAATTATCCTGACTGAAGCAGGACTTTTTTTAACGTGCAGTTCTACACAAAATGTGCAGTTCTAAATGGATTCGTGCAGTTGTAGAAGTACTTTCGTCACGTTCCGTGCAGTTAAAACTTGTAAAAAAGGTCATTTTCCTCACATTGGGAGTAATTTACCATGGAGGACGAGAAAGGAGAGAAGAGGATGTGCAGTTCTAAAAATTCCTTAAAAACAGCCCTGGTCTGAAGCATCTTTCTAGAAAACTAGCTGACAATTTTAAAGCGCAGTAAGTTAAAAACTAATGACAGTTTGCGCAAGAACAACAGACACAGATTCAAATTTTCAAAAGAACAATTAAGACGCTCGCCAGTCTTCAAACAGTTGAGACAATGACCTCGAGACCTCAAGACAATGGGTTGAGAGACCGAGACGTCAAAATCCACTGTCTCGAGACCATACAACAATAGAACAATAGTTATTCATCATGTTTCACATCTCGTTCGCTCCTTAGAATGCAAGGTAAAGTTGGTGCTGCTGCAGTGGTGGCTGCTTCTGTCGCCGGTAGAGAGAGAGAGAGAGAGAGAGAGAGAGAGAGAGTGTGTGTGTGTGTGTGTGTGTGTGTGTGTGTGTGTGTGTGTGTGTGTGTGTGTGTGTGTGTGTGTGTGTGTGTGTGTGTGTGTGTGTGTGTGTGTGTGTGTGTGTGTGTGTGTGTGTGTGTGTGTGCGTGTGTGTGTGCGTGTGTGTGTGTGTGTCACTCTTAACCAGCACGATATGTTAATAATCAGTTAGGGATGACTCGGGTCTCCCCTGATTATTCATTGATTATTCGTTGATTATTCGTTGATTATTCATTGATTATATTCATTGATTAATTATTCATTATTAATTATTCATTGATTATAATTATTCATTGATTAATTATTCATTGAATATAATTATTCATTGATTAATTATTCATTGATTTTTCATTGATCATTCATTGATTATTAATTTTATCAGACAAAATAAAATTGTATAAGTGTATCTGCGCTGAAAGTGTAGGTTACCGTACAGTGCAGATTTTAATCCACTCACACGTGTAGAGCCATACATTATAAGCAGCAGCAGCCTGATTATAGACGGCTCTCGAGGCCCACGACTAGACACAAGCCAGAATATGAAAAAAGGAAGGGTAATAGTCTGACCAAGTACTTGTACGTATAG
Source organism: Lumbricus terrestris (assembly GCA_949752735.1). Classification (NCBI taxonomy): domain Eukaryota; kingdom Metazoa; phylum Annelida; class Clitellata; order Crassiclitellata; family Lumbricidae; genus Lumbricus; species Lumbricus terrestris. The sequence continues at coordinate 25,996,940 of OX457038.1, forward strand.
ACCACAGAGGGCTAAAGTCACTGGTGATGTTGGCGAAATTTTGAAGCAGTAAAATTTCATTCGCCAACAGTACTCTTTATGTATATATATATATATATATATATATATATATATATACTGCAGCAGGTTTACAAAATCAATTAATTATGCTTTCAACTTATGCAGTAATTCTATGAATAATAGGTGACTCAATAAAAGCAGTCAGAATGATTTCTTGGCTCACGACATCAAAGTTGGGAGCGGGAGGGGGGCAAATAAGCTTCAATACCGAAGAAACCACTCGAATGCAGTTAAAACAATTTTGCAAAGTGTTTCACTTATAATAATATAGCGATCACGAGAGATGACAGTAAGATATCTGCTCGGTCTGATATGTTAAATTAGGCTATATGCACACGTTGATTTTAGTTTTGTCATGGTTTATCTTTGCATTTATATATACGCCTCTTTATATACATACATGTAGGCTATGTTTCAGTTGCATGTTAATTTTAAAAGAGGTGCATTGTGGCAAATTTCTTCGCTTTTTATCGTTTAGTAATGATATGAAAGAGTTTAAGAATGAAGAAGGTTTTTCTTTGGAAGTGTTGACTATGTCTTCTGGCTCTCCCCCACACCCCGTCGGTTAGTGTTCTGCAGCGACTAGCCACGTCAGTGTGGCATAGAACGTAAGTGCCGTGGCGAGTACAAGGAAGACAAACATGGCGTGGAAGAGAACGAATGAGTCTCTGACGTAATTCTGACGTCCATCGAATGGGAGAACGAAGAAGACGAGGCAAGTTATGATGACCATAGGAAAGGTGAGTATGCACATCAGTACGCCGATCGCTGAGCTCGTCTTCTTTCGCCAGCGCCTCAGTTCCCTGATGTTTCTTTCCATTTCTACGAGAAGGACGTTCGGGTCAATACGAAGACCCGTGTCCTCAGACATTTCTGATCTCAATGGTTAGTTGTTCTTCTACGATGTCGTCGGTGAAGTTCAGCTCAGGATTCTCAGGTGCAGGTCCACTCAAATGGGTCGTCGGGTTGTTTTTGTTGCTGCTGGGATCATAACACTCTTTCAAACTGTTTACTTCCTGTTTCCCGGTGTTACTGCGTATGCCAAGGATGTTGCTAGGCTACATTCGTTGTTTGACTGTCGTAGTTTTTCAGGCGATGATGTTCTTATGTTTGGTGTTGATTGGTCATTGGTGTTATTGTATTATTTGGTGTAAATTGCATGGCCATCGGAGTGAGAGGCGATGTCACACTTGGTGTTAACAGCCATGGGTGTTGTTCAGTCGTCGTGGTGTTGGATCGACGTCTACGAGGTTGTAGTTTGCAGCAAGATGATCGAAGTTTTCAAACAAAAGCAGAACAAGAAATATATGATTATAGGTCTACACGTATATGCCTATATATACGTGTGCGTGTGTGTGTGTGTGCATGTGTGTGTATGTGTTTGTATGATGTATAGACACATACACATAAGCCTGATATCTTCTCCGTGAAGACATATAGTGTCAGCAGAATTATTATTATTTTTATTATTTCTAATTGTTGAATAACTATTAAACATTAATAATCTCAATCGTTTTTCTTCGACTTTAAGTCTGTGGTTCATCGTCCGTTGGCATAGAGCGCGACATCAATTGCATTTCGGCATTGGCTCATGTCCTCTGCCACGAATCTTATTTGATCCCGTGCATAATAATCGTCTGGCACCAATCTAACGTTTCTTCATTCGTCATCCAATCTAGTAATTTCTTCGTTCAATTCAACACAGTATACGAAGACCACAATATTATGTATGGTGTGGTATGGTATGGTATGGTATGGCATGGCATGGTATGGTATGAACGGGAGATAACATGTTATCACACGAGTCGAATCATCGAATGTAACTGTTTTGTTGGTCATGCAAGACGACGATCATCACGCCTCACTTAACCAAAATGCCATCTGCCAAATGAAATGCTGCATGAGTCGACCTTTGTGAGAGGTGCAGCGAGAGGCGATCCCGCATCACCCTTGTGCTCTTCATACCATGCAGAGTTTAACCACCATCTTAACCCCTCCCTGCATCTTAACCCCCTCCCTGCATGCATCTTCTCTATATCTCTGATATTATATCATCGTCTATCATTCCACACGCGACTTGCTTATCATAGTTATAGCCAACTTACATATAGCAGATGTGCATATATAGTATACGCTACATGAGGCGTCTGTGTTGAATGAGTGATTAGATCTTTCAATTTATCCGCCGATTAAGAAAACTCTCTGCATGTATGTATACAGTGTGTTGAGCTCTAAAAATGCGAAGGCTATTATAGGCCTATACTGATGAAATTATGCAATCAACATAAAGTTATCTCACTTAGGTTGCGCATAGGGCTAGACAAGGCTACTACATGTATATGATGCACTTGAAATACACCTTTACAACGTGTCTGTCTTAGGTACGTATACATTCTGCATTCAGTCATATAATATAATAATACAAGACCGTGCACATATTATGTGCACGGTCTTGTATAATAACTTCTAAACGTTAGGCCTTGCCTCAAACCAAGTTAAGCGGGTTTATATAGCATATAGGCTATATGGCAAACTGGCGTTGCCTGCAGTCTTCTAGCAGTTGAACTTGGTTGAGTGGTAAGCCGTGTCTAAGGGCGATCCACATACTAAATGGGGGGGGATACAGTAACTCGTAGGGAACTCTGTTAATTTGTCAGCGATCTGAATAATTATATAAGCACTCAATCGTACACGTTTCCATATATAAATTATAAAGTCATTGTAAACAGAAGCATTTTGATAGATATAAAGAAAGAGGATAGCCTACAAAGAATGACAAACTGTGAGAAATGAGGACATGGATAAAATTTGCAAGCAAGGATCACTTCTGCAGTCCGCAATTTAAACTTACCATTTTACAACTGTTTTAGATTAAATCCCTACAATCCTACATGTTTTAATTATAAACGACATTCGTGCTAATAGTTGGCCTAGGCTACATGCTCTTAGAATAAAGTTGATGATCTCATCGCAAACAATACGTAGGCTATATATAGGGCGTGACGCATCGGTGACGTAGTTTTCTAATCTAAACTTTTTCAGATAGGCTAAATGGGCCTAAGATTAAATTTTATTACTCTGAACTTACTGTCAACACTATACCTATGGGCTGTTCACGCTGAAAATTAATATAAAAGAACCTAACAAATGCCTTATATAGGCCTACTGTTTGATTTCTATAGTATACCGCCATGGTCTTCTCAGTCAATCTTCTAGACTTTTTAGTTAATATGCGATGTTACTTTCAGCGACCTTACTTCAGCCTCCTGCCGTCCGCATCCGTCGTGGTCTTATATATACAATTTACAATACAATACAATTTATTATTTCTAACGCGCTTTAACAAGACACGTCTTGCACAAAAGCGCACGGCCTATGATGTTAACAGTCGCTACAGCAAACAAAGTCATCTGAGAGTAATAACGCAGCCAAAAAACAAACAACACTATATAATAGACCTAGATAGGCAATTGGCTTATAGATTCGACGGATGTTTGTCTGGTCATGATTACGGCACTAAGTCTTGTTCATAGAGTCGTCTGCTGTTGTCGATATCCCACGTATAGAGCCATACTGTCCCATACATTATAAGCAGCAGCAGCCTGATTATAGCCGACTCTCAAGACCCACAACTGCCAGAATATGAAAAAGGATGGCTCATAGTCCGACCAAGTACTTGTACGTATACAGATCACAGAAGGCTAAAGTCACTGGTGATGTTGGTGAAATTTTTAAGCAGTAAAATTTCATTCGCCAACTCATTATACTGCAAGTTTACAAATCAATTAATTATGCTTTCAACTTATGCAGTAATTCTATGAATAATTGGCGACGCAATAGAAGCTGTCAGCCTGTCAGAATGATTTCGTGACTCACAACATCAAAGTTGGGAGTGGGAGGGGGAAACACTCGAATGCAGTTAAAACAATTTTTGCAAAGTGTTTCACTTATAAGAATACAGCGATCACGATAGGATATCTGCTCGGTCTGATATGTTAAATTATATGCACACGTTGATTTTAGTTTTGTCATGGTTTATCTTTGCATGTAGGTCTTATTGTAGGCCTCTTCATAGGCCTATACACATGTTTCAGTTGCATGCTAATTTTAAAAGAGGTGCGTTGTCGCAAATTTCTTCGCTTTTTATCGTTTAGTAATAATATGAAAGAGTTTAAGAATGAAGAAGGTTTTTCTTTGGAAGTGTTGGCTATGTCTTCTGGTTCTCCCCGCCCCATCCCCCGTCGGTTAGTGTTCTGCAGCGACTAGCCACGACAGTGCGGCATAGAACGTAAGTGCCGTGACGAGTACAAGGAAGGTAAACATGGCGTCGAAGAGAGGGAACGAGTCTCTGACGTAATTCTGACGTCCATCGAATGGAAGGACGACGAAGAAGACGACGCACGTCATGATGGCCAGAGGAAAGGTAAGTATGCACAGCAGTACACCGATCGCTGAGCTCGCCTTCTTTCGCCAGCGCCTCAGTTCCCTGATCTTTCTTTCCATTTCTATGAGGAGAAGGACGTTCGGGTCAATCCGGAGACGGTTTCCCGTGTCCTCAGACATTTCTGATCTCAATGGTCAGTTGTTCTTCTACGATGTCGTCGGTGAAGTTCAGCTCAGGATTCTCAGGTGCAGGTCCACTCAAATGGGTTGTCTGGTTGTTGTTGTCATAACACTCTTTCAAACAGTTTACTTCCTGCTTCACGGTGCTACTAACTTACTGCAGATGCCAAGGATGTTGTTAGGCTACATTCGTTGTTTGAATGTCGTAGTTTTTCAGGCGTTGATGTTCTTATGTTTGGTGTTGATTACTCATTGGTGTTATTGTATTATTTGGTGTAAATTGCATGGCCATCGGAGTGAGAGGCGATGTCACACTTGGTGTTAACAGCCATAGGTGTTATTCAGTCGTCGTGGTGTTGTATCGACATCTACGAGGTTGTAGTTTGCAGCAAGGTGATCGAAGTTTTCGAACAAAAGCAGAACAAGAAATATATGATTATAGGTATACACATACATGTATATGCCTATACGTGTGCGTGTGTGTGCATGTGTGTATATGATGTATAGACATATTAATATTATGGGGCTGATATCTTCTCCGTGAAGATGATAATTGGTGAGTAACTATTATACCTTAATTATCTCAATCGTTTTTCTTCTTCTTTAAGTCTGTGGATCATCGCCCGTTGACATCGAGCGCGACACCAATTGCATTTACACCAATTGCATTTACACCAATTGCATTTACACCAATTGCATTTACACCAATTGCATTTGCACCAATTGCATTCACACCAATTGCATTTACACCAATTGCATTTACACCAATTGCATTTACACCAATTGCATTTCGGCATTGGCTCATGTCCTCTACCACGAATCTTATTTGATCCCGTGCATAATAATCGTCTGGCACCAATCTGGCGTTTCTTCATTCGTCATCCAATATAATAATACCTTCGTTCAATTCAACACAGTATATGAAGACCACAATATTATGTATGGTATGGTATGGTATGGTGTGCTGAGCGATCTCGACAACGGAGATGCATATGGTCGCACCAAGAAGAAGGCGCAGGACAGAGCGGGATGGCGGAGGTCGGAGAGGATCACGTGATCGTCCATGTCACAAACCTGCTCAACGGCAGAAGACTAAAGAAGAAGAAGAAGAAGAGAGATGGTATGGTATGAACGGGTTGCGCCGATTAAGGAAACTCTCTCCATGTAAACAGTGTGCTGAGCTCTAAAAATGCGCAGGCTATTAAAGGCCTATACTGATGAAATTATGCAATAGGTTGCGTATAGGGCAAGGCATTGCAGGCAAGGCTACTACGAAGTACTTGAAATACACCTTATACAACGTGTCTGTCTTATAAGTAGGCTACGTATACATTTTGCATTCAGTCATAGGTGGAAACAGACTTTACTATGGGGCTTTAAGAAACACAGGGGTTGAGACCCCAGTAGGCCTACACGTTTCCATATATAAAGTCATTGTAAATAGAAACATATAATTATAGCATGCTGTTAGGCCTATAGATATTAAAAAAGGAGGATACAGAATGGCAAAACTGTGAGAAATGAGGACATGGCTAAAATTTGCAAGAGAAGATCACTTCAGTCCGCGATTTAAACTTACCATTTTACAACTGTTTTAGATTAAATCCCTACAATCCTACATGTTTTAATTATAAACGACATTCGTGCTACCGTAATAGTTGGCCTAGGCTACATGCTCTTAGAATAAAGTTGATGATCTCAGCGCAAACAATACGTAGGCTAGGGCGTGACGCAACGGTGACGTAGTTTTCTAATCTAAACTTTTTCAAATAGGCTAAATGGGCCTAAGATTAAATTTTATTACTCTGAACTTACTAGCTGTCAACACTATTCCTACGGGCTGTTCACGCTGAAATATAAAAGGACCTAACAAATACCTTACTGGTTGATTTCTATAGTAGGCCTATACCATGGTCTTCTCGGTCAATCTTCTAGACTTTAGTTAATATGCGATGTTACTTTCAGCGGTCTTCCTTCAGCATCCTGCCGTCGTGGCCTTAGGCCCTAGATATAATAGACCTAGATAGGCAATTAGCCTATAGATTCGACGGATTCTTGTCTGGTCATGATCATTACGGCACTAAGTCTTGTTCATAGAGTCGTCTGCTGTTGTCGATATTGCGATAGAAGACGGAGTCGTTCCACTTCATGGAGGCGACCATCTCCGCGGCGAGGACGGCGAGCAGCAGGAACCCCGTCGCGATGGACGAGCACCGGACGACGAGGGACGAGCTGGACTCGTGTTCGGCCGTCACGTCCGATAGAAGAGCGGCGACGAATGCGCAAGAGAATCCGAACAGACCAAGACAGATGACCATCACCATCCGAATGGACAGCAGAAGCCGTCGCTGGCGATTCAACTCTTCGAGGCCCCACGACAGATGCATGCGCAGTCGGCTCGAGTTGTTGAGGACCGTCACCGGAAGCGATGGGTCGACCCGAGACATGGCTTCCGCTGACACGCCGTCGAGTCACGTGGTGCTTACGACTGTCGACGAACCTGTGATGTGAAGAGAACAGATGCACTAAAGTGCTAAACTGGAGTTGAGCGGCGCTATATAATCGAAAGATCCTAAGAATTAAATGGACACAGAAAATAACCAACGAAGAGATATTTCAGCGAGTGGACAGGGCAGAAACAATCTTACAAAAGGTTATGAGACGCAAATTAGGGTTTTTCGGCCATATCGCCAGAATGACGGACGACAGAAAACTTAAGACTCTTGTTTTCGGAATAATGGACGGAACTAACAAGAGACGCAGACCGCATCGGGAATGGAAGGAGGACGTAGAGGACTGGTGTAATGACTCATTACAAAAGCTGTTTCACCTGGCCCAGGACAGAGGCGATTCGAAGAAGAAGACGAAGTTGACATTGGACACCTACGAGCATATGGCTCATGGTGAATGATGATGATGATAATTATGGCGATGATCCGTATTTAACAAATAGATCTAAATAGAAAGCAAAGTCACCAATTATAGCCAATACGTTTACGACTCAAATTATTATATATGCCTAGGTACCAGAATAGGTTATATCAATATATATATATATATATATATATACAGTATGGTAGCACGACATTTAATCCCGCGACACTTAATACCGCGACAGTTAATCCCGGACACTTAGTCCCGGCGACATTTAATCACGCGTCAATTAATCCCGCGACACTTGATCCCGGCGACATTTAGTCCCGGCGACACTTAATCCCGCGACATTAATCCCGGCGACACTTAATACATGTGCACACGTGAGTACAAATAATTGTAGGCTACGACTGTTCAAAGTGTTCAGGTTTTCTGTTGTACATCTGTAAGCTACATAAAAGTATACATCATAAAGGATTTTAAACAGGATTTGCGAAGTTCAGTCTACGATAGGGCAGAGACACGGAGGCGAATTTCGGCTGCGCAGCAAAGGCAAACAAACTGATACATGGAAATTACGAATATAGGCCTACATTAAACATCACGACAATGCAAACGGAGCTCTTATTATGAAAAACAGAGAATAAGTTATTGCTGTGAATATTTCTATTATCGAATTTTACTGGTTTTATAATATTTAACTACAAAGGCTAAACTCTTTTGAACAATAGTGAATATTGCTTTGAATATTGCTTTTATAGAATTTAACTTTTTAAAATGTTATTTTACTTTCCCGGTATGAAGTGTCGCGGGATTAAATGTCACCGGGATTAACTGTCGCGGGATTAAGTGTCGCCGGGATTAAATGTCGCCGGGATTAACTGTCCGGTGCTAACTGTTGCGGTATTAAGTGTCGCGGGATTAAGTGTCATGGAACCTACAGTACATATCAATTGGCGACCATGTTAGCGGGGCCTGTCCACTAGCATGGGTAGCCAAACATATTTCAAGAAGACTTGCACAGCATTTTCAGCAAGTGCATGCTAGTCCATTGCTATGTGAATATATAATATGTTTAAAAACTTTTAGTTCAGTAGTCTATAGTAAAAAAATACTCTACTTCCCCCTACATATAACTCTAAAGCTCATTGAGTTCTTATAATACCTATCACAGCTTCATGCACACAAAACCTTACCATTTTTTTGCAATGCAGTGTGTTTAAGTAGTTCCGTTTCAGGTACATTTCTTCAGTTGAGACTTGATAGCTTGGAGTAAGAATTCCTTGTTGATTGTCAGTGATAGAACAGATGTATAGAACAGATGTATAGAACAGATGTATATAGCATTCACTTGAATAGTTATAAGATATGAGTTTCTATAGTATAGGTTCACGCTTAGATCGAAGTTTCTGGCCAGAATTAGTGCAACGACACTATATATATATATATATTTACATTTCATACATGTATAGACCTCTATGTACATATATATATATAATCTTTATGTTCAGTCTGTGCAAAAATAATAGAGGAGACGTCGGTCTTTTGTTGCACGCACGTCAGTTTCTCTTGCGTTAATTGATGCTTTGTAACGTCTCTAATTATTTCTGTACTCCTTTGTGACGTCGCAGATAATAATCGTAAGATCGGCATAATTGTTATAGTATTGATTGGGAAGCAAGACAACAAAAGATAAGAATTATGATCGTAGTCGTAATCGTAAACTCGAAATTTCTAAAGCGCCACTCGAAAGCCAAGCGCGGGGCACCAGCTTATTCACGAGCGCTGCGTTGAGTTATAGAAGGGTGAGAGTAGTCCGTGGTGGTCCGGGAGTAGTCCGTGGTGGTCCGGGGAGAGATAATTATTGTAAACAAACAATAGCGTTGTTATCATAAAGCAGTTGCATGAAGTTCTCCTAAAATTTTTATCACTAAATTAACTTTCATATAGATTCAAAAGCAGATATTGCTTATACAAATTCGCATTGCCTTACGAATGTTCTGCTTGGTGGGTCATAATGATCACCAACCCACTATCATCATCATCATCATCATCATCGTCGTAGTCGTAGTCGTCGTCATCATCATCGCCTTCGTAGTCATAACAATGGCACTCTGGAATTCTCTGTCTCCTTCTGTTCGTAATCGTAATCGTAATCGTAATCTCCTAATTTCTAAAGCGCCACTGGAAAGCCAAGCGCGGGGCACCGGCTTATTCACGAGCGCTGCGTTGTGTTAGGAGGGTTGTCCGTGAGAGTAGTCCGTGGTGGTCCGGGTCGAGTTACCATAGGATCAGGATCGAATGCGTTGAGTCAAAAGGGTTGTCCGTAAGAGTAGTCCATGGTGGTCCGGGTCGAGGTACCGTATGATCAGAGGGGTGGAACAGCTACTAAGGTGGGTGTCGTCTGAGCCGGGAATTGGAGGGTGGGGATCAGATGAAACAGGATAAGAGTTCTTGAACAGGAGTGTCTTTAATTTCGAGTGAAAGGCCCAAGGTGTGATGGATAGAGGAGCCTGAGGAAGGTGATGGTGTGTGATTTGTAATGATGGGGGAGGGACTGAAAAGGATCGGAGCTCAGCAGGCAGATCATTCCAAAGGCGTGGTGCTGAGTTGGATATGGCTCGGTTGGAGAACTTGAGATGACTTGTGACCGGCGGTCGAGAGAGTGTAAGGCAGGCGGATGAACGGGTAGAGCGGGTAGGCTGGATGGTGAACAGTTCGCGAAGATATCTGGGCTGGGAGCATTGTAAGGAGTTGTACATGTATGTTCGCTCTACACTTCTGTCTGTCAGTCTCTCCTCTGCTCTGTCTCTTCTCAAAACCTACTTCTTCTCGCGGGGCCTTGCGCACTGGGAGCGCTTCTGAACGGTTCACCCTACTAGAGGTGCTTTATAAATGTTTAGATACAATACAATATATATTCTTATTTTCTTAGTCTCTTAGAATGGTGGTGTAGCCAGGATTTTGAGTTTGGGGTATAGGCTACTGTAGATAATGAAAGGGGTAGTGGGCGAATTCGAGCGGGATGAGTGCACGATTTGATTTTTAGCTTATGAAATTGATATTTAATCTACATTAGCTCATTATAATAGTTTTAACGATATCAGTCAATTTGAAAAAAATGAAAAAATTTGACCACTTTGTCAATTTTGTTGAAAAATAGCTATATATTAGTCTATTATTTTATATACAAATATTATTTTAATCTAATCTCTTACAGAAAGATGAAGAGATCATTCAAAAGTGGACATGAGAAACGAAAGAAATTGGCTCGACAAAAAGAAGCTGCTTCTGCAAGCCAAACAATTTCAAATTTCTTTGCACATCCTGATAATATAGGCTTATAATATAGGCTTAGGCCTATTTAGCCAGACTGAAGATCTTCGATAAATAAGTTCATCACAAACAGAAAGTAACCTCCAAGAGACTTTGACGACTGTAGCAACTGTTACTGACAGAGAATGGAGTTTTGAACCAAGAAAATGTAATTGTACAGCATTTAGCAATTGACTAACGTTGTGAACTTTCAAACTGTTATTTTTGGGCGAGTTTATAAATTAAACAAGTTTAACAAACAAGGAATTGTGAATTATGATATTTGTACGATTTGGGAACGTTTCATAATATGAAAACTTTTAACGCAGGGCTTCTTGCCCTCACACAACCTTGTAATTCCACGCTCTGACCTTCTCCAAAAAAAGATTACTAGAATGCTTTAACCTGTTTTATTAACGAACAATCCCGGGACGAATCGACCACGTGACGGAATGTCCGTGGAAGAAACGTCCTCTTACGAATCGTCTGCTTGACGAAACGTCCGTATACCATTTGTGCCTATTCGTTTCTATAATATTATACACCGTTAACGGTAAAAACCGAACCTCTCCTATTGCTACGAGAGTTTGCGCACTATATTATGATTTTTACATTTTTAATAAAATACGGAAAAACTTCAGTTTAAAGGACAAGAATCAATTAACTAGGCCTATCATTAATTTTGTTAGTTAGCCTATAGCTTATACTAATGTGTGCTCAAAATTTCCTCCTTCGGTCTCAACACACGCCCAAAGACGCGATAGCCAAGGACTATTGCTGAATCGATCACAGCTTGATCAAATTCGTCAGATTCCAGTATTATACTCTGACAGTTTTTCGACATCGCGTACCTGTTCTTGCAAACTATTTCTTGCATCACAGACCTGATTTTGTAGTCCACGGGATTAAGGGACTCTAGGACTCTAAGTTATTTTAAATGTTCCACGTTTGCTGGATAGCGCATCAACAACTCCCTTGATCGCTCAAGCCATTCCTGCTTATTGACCTCTGTTACTTAATTCGCTCTACGCTCCTTGAAACATTTTAAATGACATCAAGTTTTAACTTGCATAGCGCATAATTATTAAAAAAGATGGTTAAGTTTATAGTTGGGAATAAAGTAGTTTTATTCTCATTAATATTTTTTAATTTTTGGTATTAATTTCTCTATTTATTATAGAGGTTCGGTTTTTTTCGTTCACCGTGTAGTCTATTGTAGGCCTAGGCTTATCTAACGAGCCGAAAGACGAGATATTCGGCCGAGGCGATTATCTGAGGAGAATTCCGTCATATTTCTTCGTAATTACGCAAATAATGCGCATTCAATGCGTAGGCATTATTATGTTTTAGCTTCACTCTTGAAAGAATATTGTATTGTATTGTATCTGATCACTTATAGTTATAATATAAACAGCGCTTAAAGTGCAACAAAAGAAGTGCCTGAGCGCTACTTGGCTTTCCAGTGTGTGTGTGTGTGCTGGCGAAGTAAGTGGCAGGTCGGAGTTCAGATTTGATTTGATAAGTGCCTGGACGCCGTTCATGACCGTTCAGGGCTCCAGGCACCGACAACCACCGTAGCACCACGCTGTCTCCTCGGCTTGACCTCCCCGGATTTTGACCTGGCACCGGAACGAAAACGGCAGCTCTGGCTATTGCGAACTTGATTTGATATAGAGCCGGTAAATAAGCTGGTCTACCTGACGTGGCTTTTGTGGGCGCTGAGAAATTCTCGAAGATTTACATTACATTACATTACATTACATACAGGAACGCGTTAATCCTTGATGCCGTTATCTTCCCGCTCTTTTCGGACTTATTTATTTATTTCTACAGCACCCCTCAAGCTCGAGATCGCTACTCAGTGGCACTCCCGACTACAGCGCAGACACTGAATCGTAGTTCCACACCGAAGCGCCCGAGCAGTTGTAGGGCCGTCCAGTGGCAGCGCCAGGATTTCAGTTTTGGGGGGGGGCTGAATTTGCGGCGAAAATTTTCCGTTTTCAGTCGCCAAAGTTTCTGATGACCTTTTTTCCATTTCGCCCGTCAAAATTTCTGATGAATTTTATTTATTTTATTTTTTTAGTTATTTGGTCGAAATCTTGGAAAACTGGTCCTTTTCCATGGCCGCCAGGCTGTCTTCCAAACCTCGTGCGTGCCTTTACGGTTATTGGGAGGGGGGCGGGGATAAAGGGGTTAATCGTTTTCTACATGGGGAAAAAATGGATGACCTTTTTAGGGGGGAGAGCTTAGCTCCCCTAGCGCCGCTACTGGGATCATCCATCTGAAATGACCTCCCTTCAAATCTGCACTTATTAATCCTACCAGTAAAACTTTTCGTCTTAAATGTCTCAAGTCTCAAGTTTTTTTTCTTCGCCGTGGCTGGGCTGGGAGCGCCTCTGAGTAAATTTCTTAAAGGGGCGCTATATAAATTCCGAGAATGAATTAACACGGCAACGTCATAATCCAATAAATATTTCTCTATCGCGAGTGACGTCATCGTTTTTGTCTTGCTTATACGCTGTTACATCATTTTCGTGACAGACAGAGTTGCTCTACTTGATATTTTCGAGAGCAAATTTTTAAGAGATTCTCTTGTGCTAGTATTGCGATGTGAGAGTACCGGTATTAGGCTAATTGCGTCGGTTAATTGCGCCGGGCGCTGCCTGGCACCAAGCAGAGGAAGACCGGGTCGACCCTGTAGCTTACGGATGGGAAGCTGCAGAGGAATAAGTCTGCAGAGACGTCCAGAGAAGCAGCTGGCAAGGACCGCGAGACCTTCGTCGTCGAGTGATCTGCTGGAGCTGAATCTGCAGCCGTCGTGGTAGATGTTGGAGGAACCGAGTTGCCGTTGGTGGACACCGGAAATAACGAGGAGGAGGGTGAGCGACAGTCGGAGATGATCCTTGTCAACGACGACGTCGACGACGCCTTCTTCACCAATGTCATTCCCGCCTAAGCCTCCCAATTCCCCCCACCCCCGCGACGTGCTGTGAATGTGACCCTGGGGAGGGGGAGGGGCAGACGACGATGACGATGACGTGGTTATGTCGACATACGCTTTCGGCATCCCTTTTTCCGATTCATTGAGATTTCCTGACGGTGAACGACTACGATGACTCGGATGGTCATGAGGAGGCGGTTTCAGTTGGCTAATTCAGGAGAAGGTCCGTGGCCTCCTCCTCCTCCTCCTCCCCCTCCTTCGTAGCCAGCAGCGAGATTCCTGCATGAAGAGTCCGTCAAGTCAGAGTATCGTCTGCAGAGGGAATCGGAAGCGCCGAGAAAGAGCTGCTCGATGGTTGATCCGAATTAAGAGACACTGAAATTGACCTGCTATATTAAGGATCTGCGACACATCGAAATTGAACTGAACGCTGCAGTAGGCTAATTAACTGATTTCGTGAAGTTGACTCCCTTCGGAATGTGTAATCCGTGCTGGAGATGAGACAAGAATCGCTCAAACGATCGGAAAAGAGTCACCCCAAGAACTGAACACATAAGATAATTAGTGTCACCCGTGACAACAGACTGGCATGGGTCAATACAGACGTTTGGTAAGAAAACATTTCATATTGGCCATTCCTTGAGTTTCTTTCACTTAAGGGTCAGTCTTGGTGAAATTCAAGGTTTTGTAACAGACCTTCTTTATTAGTGTTCTACCATTAGACATGCAGGTCCAAGATTCCAACGACGCCATTCTTTCTCTCTATTCTGTGCTTTTTCTTTGATATCTTTATATCCTCGTCCATTTTCTCTGCCCATCAACCAGTCCAATCATCTTTCTTGGTCTTTCTGGTGCTCTCTTTCCTTCCATTCTCCCTCGAGTACCGTCCTCAAGAGCGAGTCTCCCTCAACATGTGCCCCAGCCAGTTCATCTAGCTGCCTCTTCCGTATTGTACCAATCAGCGATCTTTTTTCTTGCAGCACCTCTTCTTTGGTTTTGTAGTCCTTCCAATTATTCAACAGACCTATCTGAATCTTGTAACTGTAATTTTGCAATTTTGTATCTTCATACGCGAGTTCGAAGCTATGAGGTCGAGAACGCAGACTGTGTGCCCTGTGGACCATATTGGTCGCGAAACAGTCTAGAATAATAAGGTCACATATTACAGCTCGCAACAGCCTGCATTCAGTGTCACCTATAAGCATGGGCGGAGACCTAGAGGTGGACAGGGGGGACGGTCCCCCCCAATGGAGGTGTTGGGAGGACGGTCCATGCATTTGTCCCCCCCCCCCCAATCGTTGAGCGTGAAGACTATAAAAAAAGGTCATCAACTTTTTTGGCGGCGAAAATATAATTTTTTTCGAGATTTCGCCGGTCATCAGAAATTTTATTTTTCTGGGACACTCAGCCATTCGTCTATCAGAAAATCTCGCGTCTTTCCGCCCCCCCCCCCCCAAGTGTCGGCCCAGGTCTCCGCCTATGCCTATAAGCGCCACAACGCTCACCAAAAATTATTGTATGGCAGCAGAAAGCCCAACCGCTGCATCGTACAATGAAATCGTTCAAGTTTTGAAAGTAGCCTATATAGGCCTACACTAGCTGCAGCTCTTAATAGCCTCAGCTTAACCTGCTTCTAATCTAATAGCCTACTTGAGCCTGGATAACAATATTTGTCATACCCTATTTTGATAGCCTATATGATATAGGCTATCAAAATAGGGTAGGCTAGGCCTATATCAGTTAAACTCAACTTCAGTTTTTGTCAGCAAGTCGCGAGAGAAATTCAGTCTGTTCGAATTATTTTGTTGCAGACCATAGCGCGATTTGTGTTTGTCAAAACGAACGATCGTCAGCACAAAAGAACAAGCAGCCGTTCGATAAAAGATGAACGAATGACTGCACAAAGAACATGGTGTCTGATGAAAAGGAACAACTGAGAATGCAAAGAACCTGCTAGAAAAAGAACGAAACACAGAAAACCTGCACACTGCTAAAAAGGAACAATTGACAGCGCAAAAAGCTCTTCTATCTGATTTAAAAAAGACTAAATAGGCTATTACCCTCGGCTGCTACTCAAAGGACTGCCGACTATTGCATTGATTCCTTTATATATATTGATTCTCTTACATTTATTCCTATGCACTTCTTCTTTTGCACCTATTCTTTTACATTAATACTTTTACACTTATTCTTTTACATTGATTCTCTTACATTTATTCCTTTACACTTATTCTTTTACACTTATTCTTTTACATTAATACTTTTACACTTATTTTTACATTTATTCTTTTGCATTTCTTCTTTTACATTAACACTTTTACACTTATTTTTTACATGTATTCTTTTACACTTTTTTACATTGATTTTTACAATTTTTACATTAATACTTTTGCACTTTTTACATTGATACTTTTACACTTTTTTACATTAATACTTTACACTCTTTTTTGCATTGATACTTTTATACTTATTTTTTACATTAATACTTTTACACTTATTCTTTTACATTGATACTTTTACACTTATTCTTTTACATTGATCCTTTTACACTTATTCTTTTATATTAGTACTTTTACACCTATTCTTTTACATTGATACTTTTACACTTATTCTTTTATATTAATACTTTTACACTTAATCTTTTATATTAATACTTTTAGACTTATTCTTTTACATTGATCCTTTTACATTTTTTACATCAATAGCTTTACATTTTTTATATTAATACTTTTACACTTATTCTTTTACATTGATACTTTTACCTTTTTTACATTAATAGTTTTACATTTTTTATATTAATACTTTTACACTTATTCTTTTACAGGAATACTTTTACACTTATTCTTTTACATTTACACTTTTACTTTTTTATTAATCCTTTTACACTTATTTTTTACATTAATATTTTTACACTTTTTCTTTTACATTGATACTTTTACACTTATTCTTTTACATTGATCCTTTTACACTTATTTTTGTACATTAATACTTTTACACTCATTCTTTTACATTGATACTTTTACATTTTTTATTAATCCTTTTACACTTATTTTTTATGTTGATGTTTTACACTTATTTTTATATTTATTCATTTACACTGATTTTTTACATTAATACTTTTTTACATTAATACCTTTACACTTATTCTTTTGCATTTATTCTTTTTACACTTATTATTCTTTACATTAATGTTTTTACACATATTTTTTATATTTATTCATTTACATTTGTTTTTTACATTAATACTCTTGCACTCAATTTTTTACATAAATGCTTTTACACTTAATTTTTACATTTACTCTTTCACACTTATTCTTTACATTAATACTTTTACACTTATGTTTTTACATTACTTACTTTTAAACTTATCCTTTTGCACAATCAGCTGTTTATTGACTTAACAGCAAGTTTTAATACACTCTTGTTATGTGGTGTGGACCTCTTCCTCTAGGAATTTATATGCTTAAAGCCTGTTTTTGAACGTCTAATTATATACGACTTCCAATGGGAAGCACCTCTCCACATATCGAAATGTTTTTGAATTTCCACGCTGCAATGGTAGCATTTTGGACTGTCATTATGACGAAAATGCTCATCATTTCAGTGCTGATAGTCGTGGTTTTGACTTCAAAAGTGTCTCCTGCAGAGTCCTGCTGTTGTTTAAATCTGTCAAATTTCTTGATTGCACAATCCCTCATAATTTTGCTGCTGAAAGATGTGGTTTCAGAGTTCAAGAAATGTTCTCTTTCCCATTGTTCAAATTTGACGAATTTCCACATTGCAAGAATAGCATTTTAGGTTGTCATTTTAACTAAACGGCTCATCACTTCAGGGCCGATAGTCGTGATTTATGGCTTTAAAAGTGTCTCTTCAGCTGTTTAAAGTTTCGTTAAATCTTCAAACTGTAATGGTAACAAATTTCTCATAATTTCATTGATGAAAGACACATTTTACGAGTTCGATAAATGTCCTCTCCACGTTGTTTGCATTTTTGAATTTCCTCACTGCAATGGTGGCATTTTAAAAGTCATCTTAATAAAATTGCTCATTAGAGTCTATGGATAGACAATGGATAACACTCTAGAAATCTAAAATGATATATCTGAAATATTTGTGAAATATTTGGGCATAAAACTTAACGTCTTATAGAAACCTGTTGCCATGCACTGTCGTCTATGGCTGTCTGGACGGTCGTCCATGCAGTCATGGACGGTCGTCTGTAACTGCATGGACGCCGTCCATGCAGTCATGGACGACCGTCCTGGCAGTGCTAGCCAATAAGTGATAGGACGGCGTCCAGCCTCGAAAATAAGTGCCAGGACGCCGTCCATGACCGTCCTGGCACACTTTAAGCCCTGGTTATAAAGCGTTTCTTTCTGGCTGAATTTCCAACTATAGACATGCAGGAAGAATATTAAGGGCAAAGACTGAACTGCTTTCCTAGAAAGGAATCTTCAAACGATTTGATTTTTAAAATCCAATATTCGTTATATTTAGATTGGATTCATTAATTCTTAGACTGTGTTAACACTGTAAGCTGTTTGCTGAGAAACGCATTGCATATATTTCTCTGTATAGTGTGGCCTAGACTTCATATATATATATATAATATATATCCAACCACCGTTATATTTATATATATGATGCTGAAGTGCATCATGCGTTGGTCCTGGAAATCCAGGAAATCTGAGATGATTAATTCTGCTGTGTGGCTTCCGATGAAAATTGCCATCTTCTGCAAATGCTCAACTTTAAACAGTGAGTATCCGTTTGGTTGAAAGTTAAACCAGCATCCAAAGCTCTTTCCGCCACGATATAATTATACACATAATGTGTTTATACAAATATATATATATATATATATATATATATATATATATATATATATATATATATATATATATATATAGAGAGAGAGAGAGAGAGAGAGAGAGAGAGAGAGAGAGAGAGAGAGAGAGAGAGAGACTGTATTATATGATGGAAGAGAAGAAAGAAGACTGGAGGTTAGCCTATTATATGCATGGTCGGAAGAGCTTTGGATGCCGGGTTCACTATTCTGTGCACTGAACTTTACAATTACTGTACTTTGCAATTACTGTAGGCCTACTTTTCAATTGTCATTTTTGTTTATTGTTGTTATAAGTGAAATCGCATATGTAAGATAGATGCTTAAGTCCCTGTTTTCGTTGCTAATGTTATTTTTATCGAGCGTCATTTTGTCACATATTCTCATTACAAATTGAACCCGCGGCATCATCCAAAGCTCTTTCCACCCTAATTTTATATACACCACGGCTGAAAGCGTATATATGTATATATATATATATATATATATATATATATACAGGCACATGCATATAGGCATATTATGGTGTAGCTACACGCACGCACTAATTGATCACTTGATTATCAGTTCTTGGCATTATCAGACCTCGAGTCATGCGCACTGACGTTGAAGGCAGACGTCATCACTGTAATCTACGTGATAAGTGATAACTGAACACGCGGCTGATTTCACACGTTTTAAGTAACGCTATGTTTTAACTGAGTCAACCTGTGTCTTTCGTATCACGCGGACCGTTGGTGGCGACACCTATAAGCAGACTATATATATATATACAATTATATATACAATTATGTTTATATGGAGCCACATGCATGCAATCAAAACTATATTAATTGTTTGATGTCTCAATGCTTTGCATGAGATATTGGTATAAGGTACATGACTATTTTCATTGTGCTAATATTAGTTATCTGCTTCATCATTTGCATTGGTCAAGTATTTTTTTATTTTTTCAAACTTTTCACTGGTAGGATGACTGTGGTTTTTTCATGGCCTCAGTCTATAATTATAATTATTCATTTCGTTTGGTCACGTGTACTGCTTGTTGCTACTGCATAACTGCCAGGGGCGGACACAGACATTTTCGACGGGGGCCAAAATTTTCGGTCTTGGGACAAGGGAAAAATTTCGTCTTGGTCTCCAAAAAATATGATGACCTTTTTTTAGTCATTTGTCAATTTTTCACAAGAAAAAATACCATTTTATCCGCCAAAATAGTTGATGACTTTTTTTTAGTCGTACAGTGTTTTTAAACCTCTGTACGGACCTCGTGGGGCGTGGGGAGGGGCCTATACGAAACTACTCAACAAATTAACCGAATGACCTGTATATATACTGTAGATCTATGCTATGGCGGTGTTTTTAGGAACACACAGGAGTTCATGATGCGCTACGTTAGATTATATACAATGTATGCATTGCATACGTGTTTGCTGTATAGCCTGTAAACATGTAGAAGAATATATATACATATATATAATATATGTATATATATACCGGGTGGCGCATAAAAAACGTTCCCAAACTTTGTTAACCTGGCAAAGATCTAATATCAGAGATATCAAGTATTAATTTACACCAAAATGTTAAGCAATAATTGTTTCTGTGCACAAATGGCAAATTTCAAGAGAATACGTTAATTATTATATCACACCCTGCGGCAAGGTTATGACGCCGTACCTGTTTACAAATTTTGCACAAAACGACGTTATTTATTTCGCCGTGACATAACGAGAGTATCTTGATTAAACTTGTCCTCGAAGTAGTAAACATTAAAACGTGGTGTTTTCAAATGATGATCTCGCTGTTATTGAGATATCATTTGAGGAGAAGGGCTGGTGAGGCAAGTGAATCGCTCAGGAATATCCGCGTAAAAACTGGCCAAGACAAGGCATAAACCGAGTCATTAATAAGCTTATTGAAACTGGTAGCATTGCTCGCAAGCCTGGAAGTGGTCGTTCTACAACTGCAACGGCTATTGAAACTCCTGAGACTGTAGATAGCAGTTGTGTCAATCGCAGGAAAATGCACCTGGCAGGCTGGCACACATCAATCTCAGCGCAAATGACCGGCACTCTGAACATTTCACGTAGCTCAGTACAAAGAATTCTGTTACGCGATAAACTCATTCCCGAATGTCGTAGACTCTATTTTGACGACAATTGCATCTTTCAACAAGACAGTGCTCGGTGCAGCGGTGCTCCTTCACATCGTTGCAAAATGGTCTCTATTAGACGACACACAAATACAGAAGTCAATAGGACAGTGGAAACAGCGTTTAAGGGTCGTTACAAGAGAAGGGGAGGGCCAATTAAACATTTGTTCACGTAATACATCATCATTAAAAAACTGTGCAAAATTTTGACCATGGGTCATACAGTTCTAACGACAATATCTCTCAAACTGTTGAGTATTTTGGGCTAAATTTTGACTGTGTTGTACAAATATGAATTACGATTAGTTTGATATGTAACTATGATTCAATTTACTTTAAAATTGTTTAATTGCCAGGTTAGCAAAGTTTGGGAACGTTTTTTATGCGCCACCCGGTATATATTATGGGTATGCTGTTTGTAATTACATAAACATTGATACAGAACGACCATGACATTGTATCTGTCCGTGTGTCTGGACGAGCGCACATACAGACTCACACACCGATATATGTGCACATAGTGCTGGAATGGAGGCAGTGCGCATGACTGAATTTGCTGCGGATCTTCACCGCAATTGATGATGACATCGTAAGAACTGGATATCATCACCAATATTATTCGCAGCACATGACGGTCCGTATATCAGAGCAAAAACACACACCTACACATGCACTCACACACACACACACACACACACATGCACTCACAAACACACATGCACTCACACACACATGCACTCACACACACCCACACACACACACACACACACATGCACTCACACTCATGCACTCACAAACACACACACACATGCACTCACACACAGTGTCACACACGCACACAAACACACACACATGCACTCATACACACACATGCACTCACACACAAACACACATGCACTCACACAAGCACGCATGCACTCACACACACACATGTACTCACACACACACACGCACACGCACACACATAACCACATGCACACATGCACAAGCGCATGCAACCCAATTACATCCATAAGCACAGTCGGGTGCACCATAATCTAATTTGAAAACTCTGTAGCACCTTTATCAGAAATCTATGTAGGCTATACGAATGGCGCTTTAGAAGGGAACTGTAATCGATCCATAAATAATCCCGAGATGACAGATGACAGACATTGAAACGCATTTTAATTCGATGCTTCTATGTCACGTGGTTGGTACGCAGGATGCACAGAACGGGATCCGTACATTAACGACCTTGAAATGGATGCATTGCTTTCATATATGCTACATTGCTACATGCATGATTCTGATTCTACAGATAAATCCAGATGAGTATGAGGCAATCATCTAAAGCAGATCAATGTTCGGATGATCCAAGCTTCATTTGAGACGGATTCTACAATTAATGTATGGACCTTCTTGAATCAGTCTTTCGAACTGAGCTTATACTATTATGAGCGTCATCGATTCGTATGTAAGTAAGTAAGTAAGTAAGTAAGTAAGTAAGTAAGTAAGTAAGTAAGTAAGTAAGTAAGTAAGTAAGTAAGTAAGTAAGTAAGAATATTCTTTATTATACCACCAGCAAACGCACAGTAGTTTACAGAGGAAATAAATAATAGAAAACAATTATGCAAAGTTATATAACATTCGCATAATATAACTGTTTCTGGCAAAAGAATCAACCCTAGGAAGGGTTAGATTATGTGGCCTTGGTCGAGTATTGTATGGAGTGACCTTAAGGGAAGGGAGGAGGTCGTGAAGAATGTGACAAGGATTTAAGAGGATAGAGCGGAAAAGAGCAGAGTCAGCCCTAGAACAGAGAGTGTCAAAACTAGGAAAATCGGTTGGAAGAAAGCTTGAACGAGTCAATTTTCTCAAGAGACCGTTAAGACGTTTACGCTCCATTGCGTTCGCAAATCCCCACCAAACAGGGGAGGCATAAAATAATCTTGCAATGGTAGTAGCTCTAGCCTCTAACAACATCAACAAGACGTTGACCATGGAGGCCGTGGGCAACTAAAACACGCAGAGCAAACATGGATTGCCGGGCTTTACAGCATATTCTGCTAATGTGAGCCTCAAAGCCAATCCGTTCAGAGATGGTGACACCCAAAACAACCATCTGCTGGACCCCTTTGGATGCCCGAGATGGGAGGAGGGAGAGCAATAGCTTTAGACCGAGGTCGCCTGATGATCATTTCACTGGTCTTAGCTTGATTTAGTTTTAGATGCCCACTGAGAAATATGGTCAAGTTCTGAAAGAGTGGTGCCAATGCAAGAAGCTGGGATCAGCAAGTAGCTATCATCAGCATATTTAGGGAGACGGTTGTATATATTTAGTCTTTGGATGGAGGCGCTAAAAATACACAAATGATAAATAATTCATTTTATTTTTATTAGCTTTGCAGTTTTCCTCCAAAGTATCTAATGGACATCAATGAATTTTGGTGTATACTGATTGACATTGAATGACTTGTGGGGCGCGGTGGTGTAGTGGTGGCGTCGTTGCCTTGAAGCCGGAAGGTTCAAGGTTCGAATCCACCTCGCCGCGTAAGGACCTTTGGCAAGTCCTTCACTCACAATTGCTCAGCGCTTCGGCGTGAAACTCCGATGCGGTGTCCGCTCTGCATTCGGGAGCGCCTCTGAGTAGAAGAGAGCTTGAAGGGGCGCTATAACAAGTACGCATACAAACAAACAAATAAAGACTCGCAAAGAATAAATATAGACACAACTTTTTAACTTTAGACCAATACTATCAGTACAAAACCTAATACAAGAAGCAGCTCATCATATGCTACGTCATATGATGATGATGGGTTTCATCGTCGACGTCTTAGAATCTTCCGAACTGTATATGTAATATAATATATGTGGTATAGACCTACGTTCAACATAACGATATGAACGTGGGTCATACAGGACCTACGCTAAATCTAGCAATGGAATTTACTGAAAACGCGATCTTGATGTCAGTAAAGTCAGTAAGTCACCATATATATAGATCATAAGCTGTTAAGAAACACTGCAATGTAGACTTAAGCTACTATATATTCATTCTTCTTTTCTTTTCCGTGCTCTGCCCTTAGGCAGGTTCGAATGTTTGACGTCTCCAATCTTCTCTGTTCTGCGCTTTCATTTTCAGTTTCTGATAGCCATCTTTCATCATCCAGTCTAACAGTCTTTGTCTTGGTCTGCCTCTCGTTCTTTTTCCATCCATTTTCCCCTCTATGATTGTTCGCAGCATCGAGTCTCCTCTGAGTGTGTGCCCGATCCATCTTCTTTGTCTTTCTCTAATTGTGTGTATCATCGCTCTCTTTTCTCCGACTCTTCTCAATACCTCCTCATTGCTGATATGATCCCTCCAGCTGATTCTTTCTATCCTTCTCCATAACCACATTTCAAATGCTTCAATTCTCTTGATGTCTTCCATTCGCATAGTCCATGTCTCTGATCCATATAACATCTGTGGCATCTAGCATCTTCCGTAATCGTACTGCCGAGATACGCAAATTCCCTGACTTGTTCTAATTCTTCTCCATCTATGAATATTTTAACCGCCTTCTGCTCTCCTTTGCTTATTCTCATAACCTTTGTTTTCTTTATGTTGATTTTCATTCCGTATTCTTTTGATGTTGTATTCAGCCGGTCCATCATTGTTTGTAACCCTTCCTGACTTTCTGCCATCATTGCTTGATCGTCTGCGAATCTTAATGCCCTGATCCACATTCCTCCCACTTTTATCCCTTCCTCCAGTTCTTCCAAATCCAATGCCTCCTTGATTATCTCCTCTATATATGTTGAACAGTAGCGGTGAAAGTGGGCATCCCTGTCTTACCCCTCGTCCTACCTTTCCTTGTTCAGAATATTCACCCTCTATCCTTATCTGAACGCTTAACACTTAATGATATATTCATTAGTCAACGCTGATACAAGCGGAACAATTCTGTCGCAAAAGGAGCACAACATGAAGAAAAAATCGATCTTGACGAAAAATTAATGTAAAAGGTCAGAGTTCGATGACAGAGTTATTACGGAGGCCATAGACTGTCCTCGAAACTGATTCCCAACTTCCAGGAATCGTTGCCAGCGCAAATTGCTTTCTATCCGGAGAGAATTATGCGGAAACCAGGAGGATCTGTGGTTAACGGCGAGAAGCATATCATAGACTCTAACCGTCTATATCGTAAACGAGAAAATAATCTGACTAAGCGACTAACGCAGGCAAATCGGGATTTATGGCACGACTTGAAAGACTGACAACCTGTACTGACCAGAAACTTCATTTCTATCTGAGATTGGTTTCGAAGAGAATGTTACAGCAGCGACTTCTGCTAACGATTAGCTACTTTTTATATAGCGCCGCGAGAAACTATAGACGTTAGTCTGGCGAAAATTAATAGGATCTCTACGCGGTAGCTCATGAAAAAAATGGTTCTTGAAATAATTAACACACCGACCAATAGTTGCACAATTAGAGAATCGCCGAGTACTTTAATATATAGGCTATATACACACATATAATATCGTCGCCTGAGAATTATCTTCACGTATCTTCACTTTTGTGAATTCCGAGAAAAACGAGGTAGAAGTTTCGCAACTTTGGAATTGAATAAAGGATGCTGTATTAAAATGAAATTGAAACCTATAATGGTTTTGTGAAATTTTGGAAAATGTAAAAAATGGATATAGGTCTACGGTGCTGTAGCTTCGAATTTACAAGGAACACTTTGGCGTATATATGTCCATCAGTTACTAGGCCTATTATGTTGTCGTATATCCAATTCTATTTCAATTAGTGGGCTGCATCTCTAGTTTATATGAACACTTTGTCGTATGTCCATCAGAATGATAAGATATAGGCCTAATTATGTTGTTTTATATCCAATTCTATATTTCAATTGCCGTATTGCAGGGGCTTCTATCCCTATACATGGCGGGCGCAGCTTGCGCCCAGTGAAAAATAGGGGGGGGGGGAATAAGAAGACAGCCAAAATTCACGTCGGTTGGGGGGGGAAGGTCGGACATGGAGGGCAGCGTTCAATCTAGGCATCACTAAAGGAAGATAGTAAAGGAAGATCCCCCCAGAAAATACTTCCCCTCCATATAAATTTGGACAAAATGGTAGGCCTAATAGTTTTTAGCAAAATGTATACACTTTATACACTTTGAGTTTTTAGTTAGGCTACTATCTGCATTTTTGAATTACATGAACTGCTATAACCGCTATAATATACTATAAAAAAATTACCATTACATGATTATAATTATGTTTTTACTATTTTAATAAATAATACAATCATATTATAATTGAACAAATAATGTTAATACAAATAGCCTACTATTTTGCACAACTAAATGGCTTCTCTCCAATGTTATCTTTCAAATTTCAGACAGTCAAATTTGTGACACTTAGTAAAGCAACATCATTATTATGTGGGCTTACAATGTATACGATCTACATTGTATTTTATTGTATTGCATTGTGCTCTAAAAATTTATGTAACGCCTCTCGAGTGCATACTGATCAGAGGCGCAAAACATAGGCCTATGGCTGCCCAATTTTGGCAGCAATTCCTCCACTGAAACAGTAGAGTAATTTTGCTAAGAGGACAGCTTAAAATGTTGAAATTGCAATGCGGAAATCGCAAAAATTTCTTATAGGGAGGGGCACATTCCATCCCCATAACAGGTCCTTTCTCGGCGCTACACATGCTTTGGCGATCGTCTGCTGAATGCTCGTTTGTCCCTCTCTAAACAAACCCTCATTCCCACACTAGAGGGGGCATGCGCTAGATTGCATTATATTGCATACATAGATCTAGAGGAAGGCCGGTCTAGAAAAAGGGGGAAAAGAAAATGGATTGCGCCCGGTTACTTAGGGGGGATAGAAGCCCCTGCCGTATTGTGTGGAATCTACACAGACTGTCATGATGTCAAATTCATGTTAAATTATAGTGTGACGCTACAAATCAGTTTCTCTTACGGCATCATCGCTCACCAGATAGTTATTGCAACTCATCATCATCATCATTCACCATGAACCGCATGCTCGTATAGGTGTCCAATGCCAACTTCGTCCGCTCCTTCCAGCCGCCACTGTCCTTGGCCAGGTGGAACAGCTTTTGTAGTGAGTCATCACATCAGTCCTCTATATGTCCTCTTTCCATTCCCGATGCGGTCTGCCTCTCCTATTAGCTCCATCCATTATTCCGAAAGCCAGAGTCTTAAGTTTTTTTGTCGTCCGACATTCTGGCGATACGCACGAAAAGCCTCAGTCTGCAACTCATGACTTTTTGTAAGATTGTTTCTGCTGAAATATATCTCTTCGTTGGTTATTTTCTGCGTCCAATTTATTATCAGGACCTTTCTGTAGCACTTGTTCTCGAATACCAGGATCCTTTTTCTTTATCGAGGTGGTGTACACCCATGTCTCGCAGCTATAAAGTAGCTTACTGTGCTGAAGATCGTGATATTGAGGACCTTCATCTTTGCTGTCATCTTGATGGTGCTGCTCCTAAAAATTTTGTACAATGATTTGAGGACTGTGTATGCTCTTGCTAGGCGGGTCCTGACTTCTGTTTCGCGATCCAAATCGAATGTGAAGTTGCAGCCTAGGTAGGCTACATGTAGATGAAGCTTCCCACGTTTTCTATTTCGGCGTCTTACCTTTACACTGTTATAACTACATTTTCAAACCCTTGATCAGTTGAGTCGGTTGCTTGTCAGCTTGCTCAACATCGAGTATAAACACCCACAAAATCCTGGCTACGGCCTTAGAAGATAACAATGTCCTTTGTTCCGCTTTCATATAATTTGCATATTTCTCATTAAAGAATTAGCTGGGTGTAGGTTTGATGGAACTAGTTTCTGCATTAATTCATCTCTAACAGTAGAGTGTATATATATTATATATATTATATATATATATATAGTAATCTACAGTGTCGATATCGTATTGCATGGGTGGCAACGTATCGTATATTAGCCTAATTATAGTATATGGCATGGCAGGTCATAAATATCGATGATATCGATTGGTCTTTTGATCACATCATTTATCAAAATAATGATGCTTCTTTCTAGATTCATGTAATCATTCATTCATGCACTATCTACCGATGCTGGATTTATATATATGACTGCACGTGATACTGCTTATGCATAATTAATGCAACGCTGAAAAGGCTTTAAAATGTCAAATAAGCTCATGTGCATGGAAAGAAACATATGCCTCAGAGGAGTTGATTGGTCGAGAAGACAGATATCTCCTTCTCCTCCTCCTCTCCTTCTCCTCCTCCTCCTTCTCCAGAAACCGCACAGTTCCTCAGCCGTTGCCTTCGTCAGCTGCTGTTGCCACCTCTTCGTGACAATAACTTTATAATTATAAGTGCCCATATCTCATAGGCTATAAAAAGGATCAGAGGCGTAGCGACCGCCCTCCGTACCTTCCGACCGGAGGGGGCCCCCACAAGGAAGGGGCCCCCTAAAAGTGGCAAAATGTAAGGTGTAACTAAGCTTATAGGTAAGTGATATTTATTGATGCTGCTGCACAATCCATGTTGGAAAGCACTGTCAGAAAGACTTCAGCAGCAGCAACTATGGAATGCATGTAGGCACTTTAGGCCTTTGTGTATATAATATGAACCCTGTATAATTTTGTTGTATTGATTTATGCATTGTAAGGGGTCCTAAGAGCCATATTTTTACCGTTGAAAATGCAACGGAGTTTTCAGATGTGCAGTAGGCCTATTGGATCAAGTCACTTTGATGCCAATTCTAGAAAAGTTCATGGAGTATAGCCTAATAATATCAGACTTAATTAGGGTTTTCTAATAATCATGAAACGAAATTACTTAGAATAAGGACGTTACAGAATTACGTATACCGTGTATACGAGTTTCTGCTTTGTAAGGGGCCCCATCGTCCACACTTATGCTTGGAGGGGGCCACGTTCTTTGTTGCTACGGCCCTGAAAAGGATCGAGGATCGGGCGCGATGAGGTTAAATATAAACTGTTTTAAAATAGTTTATAGATCTAGAGTTGTATTTACCTGTGTGTGTACGTACGTATGCTATGTCAATAAAATCATGCTTTTTACAATCTATTTCAATCGGTATGTAGGCCTAATTGGCGAATAGCCTATCATTGTAATGCATGTGTTCGTGTCAGTTTAAAGGTTACTTTCTTGTTTTTATATTATATGCCTATACGATTGCATTGAAAGTAATGACGAGCTCAGTAACATGGCGTAGCGTAGGCCTATTGTGAACCAGAATATGATGCAAATGATGCTGAAGGTAGACATAATGACCTACATGTAGTAGTCTCTCGAATATTATCATTAAGAAAATCGTTCTGTGCGAAGTAACCCTAATTATTGCGACTCTGAAAATAATTGCCACGATTTTGCAATTTGGTGTTGCATTTCCAGGTGTATACTGTACACGAATCAGGTGCCATGCTTCCCTTCTGGCTCAGGTGCCATACTAGATCGATTCATGGTCAGGCTTCTTAGCAGAAGAATATTATCACAAATCAACCAACATTCAGTAATAGATCTACAATGCGAAGGTATTTATTGCAAATCATCCAACATTCGGCAATACGATGCAGAGATATTTGCCACAAAATTCATTCAACATTCAGATATGTTGTACAAATGTCTTCACATGCGCAAATTCATTCAACATTCAGTCATGTTATACAAATAACATGACTGAATGTCATTTCGTTTCATGTGGGGCGCGGTGGTGTAGTGGTGGCGTCGTCGCCTTGAAGCCGGAAGGTTCGAGGTTCGAATCCACCTCGCCGCGTAAGGACCTTGGGCAAGTCCTTCACTCACATTTGCTCAGCGCTTCGGCGTGAAACTCCGATGCAGTGTCCGCTCTGCATTCGGGAGCGCCTCTGAGTAGAAAGAGCTTGAAGGGGCGCTATAACAAGTGCACATACATACATACATACATACAAATGTTTTCACATGCGCAAATTCATTCAACATTCAGTCATGTTATACAAATGTTTTCCCATGCACAAATTCGTTCTACATTCAGTCATGTTATACAAATGTTTTCACATGCGCAAATTCATTCAACATTCAGTCATGTTATACAAATGTTTTCCCATGCACAAATTCATCCTACCTTGAGTGATACCATCCATGTCAGTCTCGCTACAACGTTTCAGTTGTTACAGAAAAACTTGACATACCCGGTATAGCGGTTTAGCAAAACAAGTGGATTATAAGACAGCTGAGTCAGTTGATAAACCGATTTGATGGAGAATCTGTTAAGAGATTCGTTGATTCATCATCAGATTCATCATGCAGGTTTGTCTGTCATTCTTTAACTCGGAACTCTGGGATCATGCATGCAGGTCGAAATAATGTTCCTGATTATACTTGTCATTCCTTTTCGAAAACAGGTTTATATTACGTGAAAGACGAATCGATAACGGCGCTATATAAACGACGTCTGCAGGTAATGACCTGCTGAGAAGTCGTCCCTCGCATATTTGTCAATGGTAAGGCCTTGGGAATAAGAAAAGGAATGGCCGCCTCCGCCGTTCTTGCATGTCTCACGAAATATTATGCGGTCTCGACTGCAGCGACAGTCACCGGCGGCTGCTCGCCTTCAACGGGTCTCTATATAGTATAGATTATATCCATTGGTCGTTAGTCTTTATATCTGCGCTTCGTTTCGCAAGCATATATTATATGCTTGCAGTAGCAGCGCCTGGGGGCTAGGGAGGCCAAGCCCTCCCCTATAAAAGGTCATTCGGTTTTTTACATGTAAAAATGAAATATTTCCATGATTAGCCTCCCTAAAACTGAAACATATGCATGAGATGATTTCGACATTTCGACCAAATGACTATAAAAAAGGTCGTAAGAAATTTTGGCGAATGAAAATGGCAAATTTCCTCCGCGAGGATTCAGCCCCCCCAAAACTGAAATCCTTGCGCCGCCACTGTATTGCTTGCAGACAAAGCGAATGATATCATGCCACATCTGACGCACTTCCTAGCTTATGTACTGCAGCTTCTTTTCTTGTCCGTATCATCATCATTTTGTCTGTGTCTATGTCTGCGTCTATGTATGTGCCTATGTCTGCGTCAATGTCTGCGTCTATGTCTGTGTCTATGTCTATGTCTATGTCTGTGTCTATGTCTGTGTCTGTCTCCATTTACATCACATTACTTCGTTTGCACTCACAAATTGCGCAGACCTTAGTCTGTCATTTAGACCTGAGAAATTTTATTTCTCCAGATTAAGCACGGGTTGTTGTGATGTGATTGAGCCGCCAGTGCATGCCGGTAGCTGCCCGTTTATACGCCAATCCATATCCATATCCACCCACATATAAAATAGAAACCAGCGTTTTGAAAATTAGTTGAGGGTGTGTTTAAATAAAATAGCGGATAGTATTTGTCAGTGGCGTGGCAGGAATTTATGATGGAGGTGTTTGGGGTTTATGGCCTGGCCGGATGCCCTTTCTGACACCACACCAACAGTATTACAGTAAATAAAAAGGTAATAAAGTAACAAAGAAAAAAGTAAGAAAAAACAATTGTTACTACAAACAATTGTTTCGTTTTTCTTATTTAAGTGGATAAATAACCTTTAATTTTTTCCCCCTAAGCCAATAGTGGGGTTTAACCCCCGAAACCCCACTTGTCTACGCCACTGGTATTTGTAGGAATCTATTGGGATGTATTTAAAATAGTAAATAGTTCTGGGCTGTTGCAAACATTGTACGACTATTTGAAAACTTCTTGGCTATAATAGTTTTCAGTTACAGATAATATTAATAATAAAAAAAAAATAAATAATAATAATAGTAATAATATTATTACTATTATTATCTGTAACTCTCTCTCTCTCTCTCTCTCTCTCTCTCTCTCTCTCTCTCTCTCTCTCTCTCTCTCTCTCTCTCTCTCTCTCTCTCTCTCTCTCTCCTCTCTCTCTCTCCTCTCTCTATCTGTCTCACTGTGTGTCTGTCTGTCTGTCTATCTGTTTGTCTCTCTGTCTCTGTCTGTCTGTCTGTCTGTCTGTCTCTCTTTTTTCTTCTTCTCTCTCTCTCTCTAACTCACTCTCTCACTCTCACTCTCTCTCTCTCTTCTGAGTAGAGAGCTTGAAGGGGCGCTATAGTAAATTCGAGAAATTCGAGAAATAAATGACCCTTCTCTAAATAATAATGGCCTTAGTGTCGTGTTGCCTAATTTGAAATTTATCATGATCTCCCTAAACAGTAGTTGGTTCTACGACTGATGTGCAATTGCTGATTGAATGTCCAGACTACAAGACTGTAGTCAGATTACGATGGATAGGTCGCAGACGAGTAGTGACCTTATATCAATATGCTTTAATATTTACTTTGAGTTCATGCATTTCTCAACATAGGTTGACTTCGAGTCTCTCGTTGCAAAAACAAAGCTTAGAGAAAAGATAGATTAATAGAAGAGTCGCTGTCCACCGACCATAAATGGATCTTCTGATGACACGATTGTCTGACTTTCACGAAGAGATATTGCCAAAAATCGACCAAATTATGCAGAGATCGGTTGAACAAGAACGACGTTCTGCTTCTTTATGACGACAGGAATGCTGTACCGGTAAAAATCTTTACATTAACTATGGAACCTTTAGCCCAGGGGTCTCAAACACGCGGCCCGCGGGCCGCATGCGGCCCGCGAACCCGATTAATGCGGCCCGCGAACAGCTTCCTGGTTTTTGATTTTTTTAAAGTTATAAATCGGTTTTAAAGAATTTTGCAGTTCTTTTACGATTTGAACCAATGTTTAAACTGCTTTCTACTCTTTCTGATTGGACATTGAGTCCACAACAGTAGATATAGGCTATAGGCATATATGCAGTGGATTTAGTGGACCTTCAGTGCGATGCAACGTCGAAGCAGAAGAATGCACAGCAAAGTTTGCATGCCGGTGTCGCAAAATACAGTATCCCCGGAATAATCGTATCTCCCCAGATGATTAGAAGTTGAAAAATGCCACTTCCGCGTGTGTTTAATTTTGCAAATTAACTTCCATTTGCTTGGTTTTGAACAATGGCACTAGTAGCTAGGTAGCCCCGCGTTTATTCCTATAATTTTGCCGACTTTGGTTTAGAGAACTTAGAACATTTAGAACACTTAAGAACACTCAGACTCAGAGTCTCTAGGCCTAACTAAATTCGAGTTGAATTACTTTTAACACTGCCTATGATAGGCTACTTTAAAAAATTAGGGCCATTTTAAATTTTGATTACAGCATAGTTTCTTCATTTACAGTGCACGCATTTTCGATAATTGGGATAGAATGGTTTTCCTAGGCCTACCATTATAGTTACACTTAAAATATATTGTGTATGAATTTTGCAGGGCTTTATCATCATTACAGTATTGTATGCTGCAAAGACCCATAACTAATTCCAGTTTCACGTGCACGATTAGCCTATATTTTTGTGTTGTGGCCCGCGAGCCATTCAAAATTTCCAAATGCGGCCCACATGATGATTTGAGTTTGAGACCTCTGCTTTAGCCGGTGTCACGAAATAGAGTATCCCCGTATTAATTGTACCCCCCCCATGAAGAGAAGTAAAAAGTCACTTCCGCGTGTATTTATTTTGCAAATTAATTCCCATCTGCTTTGTTTTGAACAATGACACTAACAGGTAAGCCTTTATTCCTACTAGATAATTTTGTTTGCTTTGGTTTTAGGGCACTTAGAACATTTAAAACACTTAAGAACACCCAGAGTCACTAAATAAATTCGAGTTGTCTTGCTCTGAACATTGCTTAGGACACTTAAAACAATTGGAGTCACTTTAAATTTTGATTACAGCATAACGTTTTCAATTATGAGCATTTTTCAATAAATTAATTTATCCCCCCCGGATAGCTTTAAGGGGGGATAGAATACCACGTGACACCGGCGCTCCGGTTGATTATTTTATTTGGGACTGGATTGGCCTACTGCCTGGATGTAAAACCTTAGTATCTTATTGTGAGGCAATTTTTACTACGACCATCCTAAGTTAAAACATTTATCCTCCTCTGCCATGGGCAGATTTATTAAGAATTGAATTTTCAATGTTTTCAATTATCAGCGAACAACTTGTACGACTTTCATCGAAATTGACAGAAATCGTTGACATCATATTCAACAATTCTTTTGACTAAAGCGATAAATCAGGAATATCATACACTGGTCTTTGTCATCATGTTCCTATTTAGGTCTATTGAATATTTGCCAAAAAATTAGTATTCTAAGGGTGGGAGTAAAATAGTCTTCTGTTGCACAGTGTGAGACAAGTTTCAAAAAATTTAATCCACAGCCATAGAAGCTGAGAACCTAGGCTATGTCTATACAAAGCGTATTTAGGTCTAGGCTACACTCTGCATATAATGAATTATTTGTCATATATAGGCTATTAAATTTGATTAAAGCGGGTTTTCTGTTAAGCCGCGTAGCCTACTTATAGACGGTTTGCAACTAAATTACATCCATGTCGCATATAATTTGATCAGACTGCAGTCAGTTATTATTTATCTGCGGTCCTCATGAATATCGACGTTTCATACAATCGATGACTTTGAAAATCTTCAAATCGTGCAGGAAAAAATAATTATGTAGAAAATATCTCATCACTCGAAGTCGAGCATCTTTGAGCATATTTTTGTGCCTCTAATATATTATGAAAGATCCAATCACCATTGATGTTGCATGCACTGAACTCTGAACACGAAGTCATTCATTGCTACAAGAAATTAACGCCTCACAATATTCAGTTTTCTTACAACTGATTTTCTGGCTACAGTGTCGAGGCTAACTAGGTCCTATAATCGATTATAAAGTGCGCAGGCCCTATATGTAATAATTATTATTTTTAATTAGATAGCAAATGTAGTAAAACGAGAGAAGACCGAAGCACGATTGCTGGTTGACCGTGCAAGTCACGCTTTATCTTAGTCATAGGAATTGCAGCCTTATTGCATATATAGTGTATCCTTGCAAGCTATAATAGCTTGCAACGATACACTATGTAGGGGCCTATGCAGCAGATGTATATATTAGATTCAATTAGATGTTCTGCATGTCGCTCGTACGTGTAAATTTAGGTTAAGCTTACATGTCTAAAACGTATATTGTGCAACTACATAGGCCTATACTATAGTCGGCAATATATATCTCGATGAGCTCTTCAAGTATAGCCCGCAAGTACATATAGCAAGAGCCCACATGCAAGCGTGCATATACTGTATAGTCATATATAAGGTGCTGTGGTCTATCTGCGCAATGGTTATAACAGATGCAGTAGGCCTATATATATATATATATATATATATATATATATATATATATATATATATATATATATATATCGGGTCCGTATATACAGGCAACATGTGGATTCACATATATGTATAGTTGATGATTGGCAAGCGACTATAGAGCAGAGAACGTGAGTAGTTGATTGAATTTGACGCTTTCCATGTGACGAGTATCCGTTTAAGAAGCAGCTTTTAAAAGCATCGCCGGCATAGATATGCTTCTTCCTCCATCACTCGACTGCTGCTGCTACTGCTGCTGCTACTGCTGCTGCTGGAGACGAGCCTCGTTCCTCAAAGACACCGCTGTCGCTGCTGCTGCTGCTGCTGCCGATGATGATGACGATGATGACATATCTACCGATCCCTCCCTGCAGGTATAAACCATCGTCCATGCATTTACTTAGCAATTCCCTTTCAACGCGTCTCTTACCTGGATGACTGACGGTCACTCGATCTAAGCGACGAATCGGATTGCACTATGCAGGGTGGACCAAAAAAAGACCCGCCTACGGTTTTTTTTCAATATCTTGACCAAAAGTAAGAATTTCGAAATGAAATTTTACAGGTTTATAGACAATTCATATTTACACATGATGGCCAGATTTCATCAAAAATATTTCAAACAGAACAAAAGTTACATCACTTTTAGTGAGGCCACCCACCGTTTTTCGATGATTAAAAAAGTAACGCAACAAAAAGTAGCAAAACACGATTTTATTAAGTCATATCTCAAATAACTGTTTGGAAATTAACTTGATGGTGATTCACAACTTGTGTTCACAGTGCCAAGCTTCTTTTGAGTCTCTTTGCAAAGTTATTTTGATGGCTCTGTTGATGCGTTCCAAAGGCAAATATTCCCATATCAACTCGAATGCGCTCATCAATTCTCTTACCGCTCTTGGTTTTGGTTGCAGATTGTGATATTTCTCCAGCATAGCTCTCCGCAATTGATTGTCAATCCATCGAGTTCAAATACGGAGTCTTGGACCATTGGCTTTCTCAATGAAACCAGAAATTCGACATTGAGCCGATTTCCTTTCATTTTACGGCAAATCTCTTAACTCTCAGCTTAACTCGTAATTTTTTGCGCTCTCTCTGTTTATCAGAGTAAACGTTGCCCAAAGCCGCATATCTCCAGGATCTTGCTCAAGAGGTGTTTGAATATGCATTCTGGCTGCCATTGACACCTTGGCCATTTTCATTTGTTTAGAAATTTGAATTTCATTGCTTTAGTAGAAAAAGTATGAATCTGACAGATTCCTTGTTTCCCAACTTGATTGTCATCTTGCTAAGTGACTTCACAGTGGCGTGCAGCTACGCTGGTAACCTGTTTTTTTTAGAATAGTAATAATAATGATCATCTATCAATATCAAGGCTATTTCGATACAATTATTTGATATGAGACTGGATAAAATTGTGTTTTACTACTTTTTTGTGTCACGTTTTTTAATCGTCAAAAAACAGTGGTGGCCTCACTAAAAGTGATATAGGGCCTAACTTTTGTTCTGTTTGAAATATTTTGATGAAATATGGCCAATAATGTGTAAATATGAATTGTCTATAAGCCTGTAAAATTTTATTTTGAAATGCTTAGTTTTGGTCAATATAATTATTGGCAAAAACCTGTAGAGTTTTGTTTACCCACCGTGTATATCTTACATTTACGCATATAGATTAATTATTATACGCACATTATTATAAACTAAGACGTGTTTACTGGATAAAAATATAATTTATACTGTATAGTACAAATATAATTATGTATGCATATATTATATAGCCTACGTGACTATGCAGTATGCATGTGTAATTGTATATGCATAAAAAGGTGCATATAAAAAAATTAGACATCTGCATGCATTGATATAAAATTATAGACTATTAAAATAGCGCATAGGGGCCTATATGAAACATTTCAAACTGAAAAATGAACACACCAAAGACAGAGGAAAGTGGAAGAGGAGGATCCGAGTGGCTGACCCCTCCGTAGAGAGGGATTAATTCAAGCCTGAAGGAAAAGAAGAAGAAGAAAATAGCGTATATATCACACATCACACACGCATTAATCTTATGATTTTTCTTACCGTTGTCTGTCCGCAGACCAGCGTTGCGCCCTCAAGTCTTTGTCTTTCTCGCCGTTCTTTCAGTTTTTTTCTCGACAGAAAGTTTTTTCTTTCTGAAGCAAGACTTGGCTTTCTGAATGTTCATTGTGGCAGTTTTTTAACCTTCACGGCTTTCAGCCTTAATATAGCTTCCTGTGGCTGTCATCATATACTGTTCATTGGATTCTTTATAGCCAGCTGGGTCCAGGACTATTGTTCCCTTTCAACGCATTGTGTTCTCGAAATAAACGGTCAAACTCAGTGAAAATAATTTACAGACTGAATGGCCTTTGGTCAAAGCTACCAGCTGCGGTATATAATTATGTAAGCAAAGTATAGAAAGTCGTTTTCTTTGAACTCACGGGTCACCCACCATTCCATCTAAGACTAAACCTGCCCGAGACGCCAACCTCACCCAACCATCCACACAACCATTCAACCACCCATCCACACACTGATCCAACCATCCACCCACGCGCCCACTTATCTATCTAACAACTCATCCATGCATCCATCCATTAACCCATCCACCCACTCACCCACCCATCCAACCATACACCCACGCGTCCGTCCGTCCGCCCACCACCCACCCACCCACCCACCCAGTAACTCATCCAGCCATCTACCCACTCATTCGCCCACCCATTCACCCACCGATTCATCCATGTGCCTTCCACCCATGCAAAGTGTTCCAACCATGCATGCTCCCAACCAACCACCCGCCCAACCACCCATCCATCCACCAACCCACCCAACCACCCACCCAACCACCACCCACTAGCCCAACCGCCCATTCACCCAACCGCCTATCCATCCGCCCAACCACCCACCCACCCACCCAACCCATACACCCAACCACCCACCCATCCACCCACCCAACCAACCACCCACCCACCCAACCACCCGCCCAACCACCCATCCATCCACCAACCCACCCAACCACCCACCCATCCATCCACCCAACTGCCATGATGAAGACTTAAGACTAATCCAGGTATCCTCCATGGAGATGTTGCTGGAATTTCTCCGCGAACGATTCTTCAGACGACAGAACTGTGAAATAAATGGCGACCAATCTAGGAAAGGACGATATGTCTCACACTGGTCTGGTTCCCTTCATCAGTCGTTTCATCGATCAATTAAGGCATTGTTGTCTCTCGCAGACATCCTCCTCCATCCTTCTATTCCTCCTTCTCCTTCTTCTCCTTACCTTCCCTCCTCATCCTCCATTCCCCCACCTCTTCCCCTCCTCCTCCGCCTCCTCATCTTCTCCTCCTCCTGCTCCTCCTGCTCCTCCTCCTACTCGTCCTCCTTCTTTTTTCCACTCATCACATTCCATTATTCTGCAGTGCACGCCATTACAGACGGAGGTCGACCGAATATAACTCGCATTGCAGACAAAGAAACACATCATCAGACCATCTATAAATTATTGTCGAACTGTTTTACTCTGTACATCCATCATACATAACATCATCATCATTATTATTATTATTATTATTATTATTATTATTATTATTATTATTATTATTATTATTATTATTATTATTATTATTATTATTATTATTATTATTATTATTACTTTTTTTTATTATTTTATTATTATTATTATTATTATTATTATTATTATTATTATTATTATTATTATTATTATTATTATTATTATTATTATGTATGTTTATTAAAGTGTCTGAAAACGACGATAAGTTGCTTGCAAAGATCTTTACTTCTCTGCATTCGTGATGTATTTTTATAGCGCATAATCGATTGTAACACTTTAAAAACTGTTGTACTTGTGTGGCTTCGAATACGACCATTTGGCAAAATAAAAAATATATATCTAGTTTGTTTTCTTTGCTTCGCTGGTAATTAAGCTTATCTGCTTATGCATTTCTGTATGTTTAGTTTATTGAAAATGTATAAGCTTACAGTAGGCTACCTACATTATCTCAATTTATTACATCTACTGGCACCGGATTTTCTGAATGAGTGCATTATATAGGCGTTGTCGTTGTGGTCATTTGTCATCATCACCGATCATCGGTCATCATCATCATCATCATCATCATCATCATCATCATCATCATCATCATCATCATCATCATCATCATCATCATCCTCATCATCATCATCATCATCATCATCATCATCATCATCATCATCATCAATATTCATCATCATCGTCATAATCATCATCATCATCATCATCATCATCATCATCATCATCATCATCATTTATCATTTATCATTTATCATCATCATCATCGTCATCAAGATCATGAGAAACAACGACAACATAGTCAGGGCCGGCCTTAGCCCAAGTGGCGCCCTAGGCAAGGCATACATTTGGCGCCCCAGGCATAGGCCTGCATTTGGCGCCCTTAGTTCCCCACTCAATTGTTGAGCCACGTTAGAATCTAAAGATGAATTAGGCAGAGCCGGTATACGCTTACAGGGCCGTAGTCAGAATTTTATTTCGGGGGACGTTTTCTTGACCGTGAATTTTGAGGTGCGTACACGCTGCGGGCGACTTTTTTGTGCGAAATTTTCTGACGACTTTTGTTAGTCGTCGAATTTTCTGACGTCCAAAAAACATTTTTTCCCGTGATTTTCGACTATTTTCTGCTCAAAATTACATTACACACTGTCATGTGCTAGCAAATGCACAATTATTTCATTTTTACATTTCTTCATTTGGAGGGGGGACGGGGGGTGTTCAAACAACCAAAACATCCCCCTAGCTATGGCCTTGTAGGCCTACGCTCAACTGAGTAATTAAGTCTTTCAGTGTTTTTAATTATAATTTCTTTATTAGTGCACTGAACTTCTGAAGGCTGGATAATATTCAATTTTGTGGAGAATGGTATAAGTTAAAAAGTATTAAAATACACTCTTGTGGAAATGGCGCCCTCTTTATGGAAATGGCGCCCTCTAGAACTTGGCGCCCCATGCAACTGCCTGCTTCCCTATGCCTTAGGTCGGCCCTGCCTCAGCTACTGCCATGTCTTCATCGTCGTCCCTATTAGACTATTTTATTTCAATATGAATAAAGGGCAGGCTGTAATGTTGTAATATCATATTCATACTCAGCAAGGTCCACTCCCATTTCATAGATTTCATTTCTTGCAACATCTTCACTTTCGACATTGAGCGTTGCGTATTTTAACCTGTCTCCTAAAGCAAAGAGTACGGAATGTCGTTAAAAATCGAATTTTATTTGTCGATTTAAAATTTATGCAGTCCTTGAAATTGAACTATAGACCAGCCTGAACAGGTGCAAAGAATCCATAATTATTTTAAATTCTTTCCATTAGCGAAAGTTTTGAGTTTAAAAGAATATAGTGTAAAAAAATTAATTCGCCGGTGCCGCGGCGCCCCCCAAAGACTGCGGCGCCCTAGGCAACTGCCTACTTTGCCTATAGGTAAGGCCGGCCCTGAACATAGTCGTCGTCAGCGACAACATCAACTTGTTGGAATATATTTTGAAAGTCGTCATCATGACCATTACCTACAGCAGGTAGCAAAAGCAAGAAGAACAACAACCTGCGATTCTTTTGCCGATGCACATCAGCAGCAGCAGCAGCAGCAGCAGCAGCAGCATATCATACCGTCATATCATAAGCACATTCGAGAGATGAATTCATTGGAGTCTACCCAATTCCCAGCTGTCGTAGCAGCCGCAGCAACCTATGGCAGAAGTATCATCAGCATCATCATCAGCAGCAGCATCAGCAGCGAATCCGTTGGTCATTGACATCAATTGATTATGCATGTGGGTGTTTGCGTGCGTGTGTGCGTGTGTGCGTGTGTGTTTGTGGCATCAGAATTCCGACGATGCACTTCTCATAATCTCTTCGTCGCTGAAAGCGTTGAAATAAGATTTCCGTCAAGGACAGAAGCTCCTGCGCATGCGCGGTTGACGCGAGAAAAATCGGTTGCCGTTGGTGGTGGCGATGATGCTGCTGATGATTATGACGGTGCCATGCAGCAGCAGCAACCATCACCCTCTGTTCGGCAGCTGCCGAGATGCGGATGCGGCGGTGGGGGTAGATGGTGGCGGCAGTGGCGGCTTAGACATCTGATGAAGGAGCGATCGACAGACCACTGCCGCTGCGTCTTAGGCGACTGATCGAAGCCAAGAAATCCACAGTTGACCTTTGGAAAAGTGGTTTGGTGGAAGAAAGTAATTAGGACAATCAGCGATCTATTATAGATTAGACGAATTCGCAAATCTCTGCAGAAGAAACGGCGCTTCATCAGTTAACGTTAATGATATTAATTGCCATCTCAACGGATATAATATAATCGGTTGTCTGGCTGACATCGGTATACTGCAGGCGGAAGCTGTTTGTCTGGTCTGGAGTCCAGGATGCAACCATTACTATCTGCTTAATTCATATGAAAGGTCTGAATATTCAATTCAATATTATTATTATAATAATAATAATAAAAAGACTTCAGTTAATGGAAAATATAATACTGACTGGTCGCAGATTGCACTGATTTTCAAATCCCCAGATAAAGTAAAGTATAGGGCCATTAAAATAATTTTTGTGCAATATACTTCGTATTGCTATTTATTATAGCGCTATAATTGCTAGCGCTAGTAGCGTATACCCAGCTTATAACCTCAGATTCCAGTCGTAACTTTTAACTGTGTCACCATGTTGATTCATTTTACATTAATTAATATTAGGAACATCTTTATGGAATGCAGACCTTTGGTAATGAGTTCCAAGTGATTGGACCATGCACACTATGATTATGGTTCGTAATTTAATTGCGGGAGTTACTTCTAGCAAATTTGATTCTTAGAGATAGTGAACTTCTTGTTTTCTCTGGCAGCCGTTGAGTCCTCTCCAGGTACTCAGACTCTTTACTTTTTGTGTAATTAACAAAGATTAACTTAGATTGACTGCTCAGAATTTCTAACACTGCTGGTGCTTTGAGTAGAATTTTAATAATGGACCTAATTTAAATTAAGTCGTGTCTCTTGAAACGCAAAGAGGTGAGCAGGGTGATTCCAGACTTCATCCTTCCTCTGAGATTTCTTTACTTTCAATTTTGGAATGAATGACAGGCTAGAGAAGATTTCTGAGGATGTAGGCATATTTGATGCAAATTCAAACAACGAGAAACGATCGAGGATCGACAGAAGCGCAGAAGGATTTAGGATATAAGGATAGCCTATAGCCTACTAACATCATGCAACGTATAGGCCTATCGTTTGATTTTGACGAGAATCAGACAGATATTGCCAGAAACTAATTAGAATTGTTTTAAGATTAAATTAAATGGCAGAACGGTTGACAAATTAAATGAAATGGACGTACAGACCAATTAAGTGTTTTCATATAGAGCGCATAGAAATCTTAGAATCAGACAGACTAAGACACCATCTATATATAGTAAGTAAAAGATTTTTAACTTTTCAGAACCCTTATCAGAAGCTGCTAACCTATAAGTATACCGCATCTCTACCATCAGTCGCCTTCGTCATTCTTCCCACCCACCCCACCCCACCCCCCGACAGATTTCCACTTAAACAAAGTAAGCAGAGAAGGAACATCTGGTGCGAGACATACGGATCAATTTCTTCAAAGGAACATTCTTGAGCCAATACATCTCACTAGGAAATGATCTCTGTGCTCTAGGCAAACCGAGGGAACGTAGCTCATCTTCTGGGAGGAAAGGCGGGCACAGGACTACTTTTATATTATGGGGATAGACATGTAGGCTATAGAATAGAATATAGTCGGTTTAATTAAGACTCAGGGATTACTTATTCGCTCTAAAGCAACTTGAAAAATATTATTAATTCTTCGCTCATGTCTTACATAGATCATCATAAGCCTAATTACTATGTGATATGACGACATAATTGAGTCGGTAACAAATAGCAACGTTCTAATTATAAAGATGAATTGTAATGCCATTAATTATATAACAGAAATAACAGCTGAGTCCAAGAGTGGATCCTTGCGTCACTCCATGTTTGATGATTTGTGAAGCGGAATAAGTACTAAAAAGACGTTGAAATCGATTAATAAGTACGTATATAGTCTGTCTGTAAACCAGCACAGTGGGCATCTTCATCATCATCATCATCATCATCATCATCATCATCATC
Organism: Lumbricus terrestris; assembly: GCA_949752735.1. Classification (NCBI taxonomy): domain Eukaryota; kingdom Metazoa; phylum Annelida; class Clitellata; order Crassiclitellata; family Lumbricidae; genus Lumbricus; species Lumbricus terrestris. The sequence goes on from OX457038.1 coordinate 26,040,237, forward strand.
ATCCCTCGCATGGCATAAAATTTGCAATTATGACATTCGAGAGCTTATAGTTGACTAATCTTCTACTTGCAATTCACTACCATTTGGTGCATAAAAGTTAACAATGATAGCAACGATAATCTCTTTTAATAACCTGCTGTTGTTGTTGTTGTCATTAGCAGCAGCGGGAGCAGCAGCAACAACAGTAGCATTATTACAAATTGTCATCATAATCATCATCATTTTTAAAATTATTATTAATTTTTTATTTTATTATTATTATTATTATTATTATTATTATTATTATTATTATTATTATTATTATTATTATTATTATAACTGGAATGTTAGGTTTAGAATTCGATTTAGTTTTTACAGAACAATTTTAGTTAGTTTAGGGTGGCCGGTCCATGGCCCCGGGTAGTCCAGACAAGGTGCCGTGGTAGGCAACGGCGTTGTAGCGTTGAATTGTAACAGAAATGCTCTGGAAAAGGAAGCCAGTTTCGCGTAAATCTCCAGATAATTTCGACAGCTGGCGTCCAATCTCGGACACAAAGGCGAGGCCCTCATTGTTGATTGGCCCCATTGTTTCCACGGCTAAGGGGACGAAGATGTATGTTTTCTGAAGGTCTAAGTACTTTGAAATTTTCCTTGTGGCGGCTTTCTCAGCTGCTCTCCCAGCTTCGGTCGCGTTCTCGTGGACGTACGAGGCGGCCACCGTGTCCACCACGGTCGCGTCCCAAATCAACGCCCTCCCGTTGCTCCAAGGGATGAGAGTCTGGCCGTCCGGTCTTTTCCCGTCCAACCTCGTTTATTATTATTATTATTATTATTATTTATTATTATTATTATTATTATTATTATTAATTTCGAATAATTTTATAGCATCAATTCAATCAGAGGTGCAGCATGGCAATGAAAGCAATTCTTTAGACTTAGCAAGTTCATGGCGCGTGGAACAATCACTTAATTAATTATCAGTGGACTAACATAAATAAATACAACGGGGATCATTTCTGACAGAATGGCCAACAAAATTAATAAAAACACAACGCTAACCGATTGAATCGCTAACGCGAAGGACCGGGAGATCCCCACAAGAGGCAGAGCGAAGACCTGGGCTGCCAACTGCAGTATAGAGACAGAGAAAGAAAGCAAGTTCGCATAGATTAACCGGACTTGGCCTTCAATGAAGAATTGTGAGATAAATGCGCTGCATGAATCGGTCCGAGACAGAGAACAAGCGCAAAGTGTCGACAGGCACGCAATTCAAAACGAGGTTAAACTTAGGGGTTCGTCCAATGAATTAGCTGTGCTACTGTGGAATGATCGAGGAACCCGTGTAGACGGGCTATCAACGCAAGAGGCAAACCAAAGCACATACCCTGTATATGCAACCCGCTATGGAGAAGGGAAGGAATGTAAAATATTCCGCATATAAGATGAGACATGACCAAATTTAGGGATATGGCCAACAAATCGTGCCGCAGAGCGGAGGATCCGTTCCAGACAGCCAATCCGGTCAGCCGGTAGAGGAAGAGATCAACCGGCATCGACCAACAGTCATGGTCAAAGCGTCTGCTACAAAAACGTGCTCAATGGACGAACATCCTTATGCAATATAGGGAGTGAAGGATGATGACCCGTAGCTTCATGCGATGCTGTTTCGTAACAGCCACGAGTAAGCTGCCTGATGTGCGTTGAGAAGCCCAAAGTTTTTCATCCAGTATAGCGCCCAGTTCTTTGACATAGACATAAAAAGTGACACATAGAGAAAGGCTCCCCACCGCACGACAGTCCACACCGTCCAATCGCTTACGGTCGACCGCCCAACCAAATAAATTGAGTCTTATCTGCATTAAGTAGGACGCGGTTTGAGGCTAACCAGCCAGCCAGACACTGAACCTATAGCTGGACACATTAATTTTGCTGAACCGCCAAGAGAGCGCTGTCCGGGGGGGGGGGGCGAGAGGCAGTGAGTGTCTCGTCGAACATCATCAGCGTAAAGCTGATTAAGAAGACCATTATTAACATTATCAAGAAAATTTATATAGCGCCACTCAGGGAGAATAGTCGGTGGTGCTCTCTGTTTTAGCAGCACATTGTCAAATGTAAGTAAGTAAGAGACATTTCTCAGCGAAGGCAAACTCTGCTCAGCAAACCTTGAAAAACATAAGCGATCACGGTCATGACCGGCGAGACTCCCATCGACAGCCGACAGAGCAACTGAGCTGTAGATCTATGCTTTTATGCAGCAGATCTACTAACTAAATATTGTAGAAATCCTGTTTAAACGCAGTTTTCTCGTGTTTACGACAGAATCTTAGATGCAGACATTTTTTATATATCCAAGGTGTATGAAGAATTTAAGTGACTTATGAAGAATGCTAGTTTAAGTGAATTATGAAGAATGCTAGTTTAAGTGATTTGTGAAGAATGCTAGTTTAAGTGACTTAAATTATAGCATTCTTCATAACTAGCATTCTTCATAACTTGTAAATTTAATAATTTAATCTGAATTGCTCTAAAGTGCTGTAATATGCCGAGCAAATTTCTGTCCAGGGTAACGGCCTCTGCTGTCATAGACCCTGGTCAAATCGGAGTTATCCATCCATAACTTGTAGAGATCTTTTCTCGATGGTCATCGGACCTCAACTCTATAGCAGACCTCCAATCTACTATAAGCTCTGAGCAGCTTTACTGTACAAACGTTACACTTGCGAATTCTTTTAGTCGCGGTGTCGTTTAGTCTTCATAGTTTAGTCTAAACATGGAAGAGGTCAGTGTGTTTTGACCACAGACGCCATTGCACTATAGGCTACATGTGCTATAATACGCGCTCTATGATAGTATAGCCTATGTTCGTGCTGAAGCATCGCAGGGCTGTTTTTAAGAAATTTTTAGAACTGCACAACCCCTTCTTTCCTTCCCATCCTCCATGGCAAATTACTTCCAATCGGAGGGCAATGACCTTTTTGCTATGCTTTTCGCTGTACAGAAGTGCTTTTACAACTGCACATTTTGCGCACAACTGCACGTTAAAAAAAACCTGAAGCATCGTGCGTGCATCTGCCTTTCCTCATCAGGTCTGTCTTTCTATCTCGGTTTCTGCACAACTGTCTGCTTGACTGTCTGTCTCTATCTGTCTGTCTGTCTGTCTGTCTCCCTCTCGCCCTGGATTTCAGTCTCTCCATCTCTGTCTGCATCTTTCTTATATTCCGTCTATTTATGTGTCGGTCTGGCTGTCTCCGGCTGTCTTCTATCCCTCCGTCTTTCTCAAATAGTCTTGTGTGTGCGCCATACACATCCAAACACAAGCCATATACAGTTATACACCCTATACACATGCAGTCAATTTAACTGTCTGCTTGTTGATCATCCACTCATTGCAATAATGTCAACACGCATGAAAATCACATGTGGCCACAAACGCATAATATAATATGTGTCATCGATAAATTGGAAATAAAGGGGCTTTATTGTGTCGAAAAGGCATGTCTCTTGGTTAGCCATATTAACCCACTGCGTTCCATAACAATTTATTATGACAACCTGTAGCCACACTATAGGCTAGTCATTCTTTGCAGACTGCAGTTGCTCATATACACAGCACACAGATAGAGAATGCCTAGAAATGACCGCAATAAACACAAAGTCTTGTGAAGCGAAGCAGCAGCTGGCATTGATCGATATGTTCGCAGCTCTCTATGGCATCAAGTGACATAAGAAGAGTGAAAATGGTATCGTCACTCAACAGAGTAACCGCCAAATAGATTAGCCCGCTTTATGGACATCATAGGCTGAACAATGAATCGAAACAATACCAGCTATATTATAGTAGGATACATTTACCAAGATGCGAACAGAATACTCAACCGTTCTCTCTGCGTCCTCAGTTGGATTTTTAAAGCCCGACCCCCGCACGTCCGACCTGCATCTCAACGCGGTAGGGGGGGGAGTGAGCAGCCAAGTAGGGGATGCTTGGTGAGGATATATGCCATCAGGGGAGAAGGCCTCGGCCGAAGAACCTCCTAGGGCGTCACGCGAGGTGGACAGGCTAACCAAGAACCTTGAAACAGCTGGCCAACGCAGGAGGCAGGTGCTGGAAAGACACCTAAGGGCGGAAGAGGTCCGATAGGACCAACGGCCTCCTTACCCTACCAGGAGAGGAATGGTCACCGCCTGGCAAAAGGACCAAGAAACTTTTACTTGATGATTAACGTCATGTAAAGGCCTCATCGTCGGCGCGACTGGACGGAGGAGAAAAGAAGAAATTGGGAGTATATAGGCCAATGTATAAAGCCCAGAAGGAAAAGCTGCGAAGTGTCCACAGTTTTCAAGGATTGGCAATTAGGCAATTAGGCATGCGATCTTCGAAATTCCCAAACTGTGGCTGCAGAGAAAAGCGATCACTAATATCAGTGTGTTAGCATATATATAGTATACAGCGTATGCATCACACATAAAACCTAGTTGCAACTTAAACAGAGCATCATTGCAACAAAATAATCGCCATCGACAGAAGCCCAGTAATCCCCTCCATCACTGCCATCAATATGTAGCACAGCAACACAGCTTTCAACTTCGTCTTGATAAAATATTTTTAACGTGTGCGATATTCCCATCAATAGAACGTTGAGGGAACGTAGGCTACCTCATGGTTAAAGCATTAAAGCAACCATGCACTGGTGGTGTAATATAGCGCAGTAGACTGTCACAGATTCGTTTGCATGTCGCTGATCCAGGAAGTCGTTGCTATTCTCTGTACTATAGTCTCATCCTCCTCCGCAACTTCAAAGCGTGTCGAAGCAGACAGATCTCACGCACGCTCCTCTGATTCACAAATCGCTCCCTGGGCGCATTGCAACATCACTAGCAAGCAACGGCATCAACATCAGAATCAACAACGACAGCGTGCATGTGCATGTAACAACAACAGCAACAGCAGTAACTGTAACAATAGAATGCAGCAACAGCAGTAAGTAAGACGGAGGCTTCGGGAAACGAACTCAGCTTCGCTGATCTCCATGCTAGTGTGTCATTCAATGCACCCCTCACCCAGTGCCTAAAGTTTGGAAAAATAAGCGCCTGGACGGCAGTGGATGCCCCTTACATCTCCAAAAGAAGTGCCTGGACGCCCCTTACATTTCCAAAAGAAGTGCCTGGACGCCCCTTACCTCTCCAAAAGAAGTGTCTGGACTCTGGACACCCCTTACCTTTCCAGTCTGTGCTCGCCGATAAGTGGCTGGACCGCGTTCAGATTTTAAAGCAAGTGCATGGACGCCGTCCATGACCGTCCAGGCACACTTTAAGCCCTGCCCTCACTCCCAAAGTGCAAGAGCAGCAGAAGCACAAAAGTAACACCAGCAGCTGCTGCAGAAGCAACATCAGAACTGCAGAAAAGACATCACCGCCCACGCATATCATGCGTGTGACTTGGGATTAGCATAACTGCGACAGAAACGAGGACGTATTAGACATCACTGGCGTTGTTGTTGTTGCCAGGAAGGTGTGTGCTTTGGTGTTACCGTTCAAATTTAAAGAAAATAAGAACTTAGTAGGTGCTTCTAGCAGCATAAGTTACTTAGTGTCAGATCGTTTACAACGGACGAAGGAAAGGCTGTGGATGAAAGAACGGTGGCCGTTTTCTATTCGCAGCTGTCTACAATAATAAAAATCGGCAGAAATACAGAGGTACTTAATTTAGTCTTCATGCCCGACCATAGCACGTGCCGGACACATTTCTGTCTTCTCTCATTGACTGTGCAGATGATAAATGATGATTGGCATCGCGATATGATGAGATAGACTGAGAATGATGATACTGGCGATGACGTTTAGTTAAGTGCAGAGGAGATATGGAGATGATTATGACCGATGGCTGGAGAGAGGAAGGGGGGCAAAAGAGGGGCCAACGACGGCCGTTAATCATTATGTGAGGCGTGGTGGTGTAGTGGTATGTTCGTTGCCTTGCAGCCGGAGGGTTGCAGGTTCGAATCCACCTCTATCCGCCTCGTAGGGACCCTGGACAAGTCCTTCACTCGCAATTGCTCGGCGCTTCGGCGCGAAACTCCGAATGTGTCCGCGCTGTAGACGGGAGCGCTTCTGAGCAGAAACTTGAAGGGACGCTATGACAAGTGCACATACATTCAACTATGGAGCAAGAGCGTCTCAAGGAGTTTGTCGGCGATTTTCAAAAGCAGCGTCAACAATCACATTGTTATAGCAAGACAAAGCATAGCCCTACTCATTCCGACTCGAACATACAGCTCATTCAAATGCTGATCAACATATGAAAAAAATTAAGCGCAATTCATAGTCTGGAAACGGTGCTCTAAAAGTGGTACACGACCCGAGCAGATCTATCCATTTTTCAGTTCGTAATGGAGTGAAATAAGATACGGTCACACCTGAACACATGCACCGACCTGCAGACAAAGCCATTGTACATCTTTTTTCCTATTGCAGCCTACAGTACAGAGAGAGACAGAGACAGAGACAGAGAGAGACAGAGACAGAGAGAGACAGAGAGAGAGAGACAGAGAGAGAGAGAGAGAGAGAGAGAGAGAGAGAGAGAGAGAGAGAGAGAGAAAGAGAGGCTGCAGGCAATGTTGTTTGGCTGCAGAGAGCATCATCTGCAGCCAGGTAATCGTCGGCTGTGTCTGAAACTCAGGTTCAGCCGATGATGATGATGATGATGATGATGATGATGATGATGAAGATGATGATGATGATGAAGATGATGATGATGAAGATGATGATGATGATGATGATGATGATGATGATGATGATGATGATGATGATGATGATGATGATGATGATGATGATGATGATGATGATGATGATGACGACGATTAGTCGATACCATCGTCGTCTTCAGCGAAGCAATCGTTGATGCGATGTCCATAGCAGCAGCAGCAGCGGAGGAGGCGGAGACTCAGAAGAGCAGAAGCATTGAAAGGAGGAAGTCGCAGGGATGTATACGAGCTGGATTTATACGCGGGTATACTATATAGGCCTACTCATCTCATAAATAGTTGTGTTTAGTATACAGGAAAACGACCTTCACACAGGCCTAGGCAACTGCCGTGTGTATAATACTCACCTTCAATTTTGCCGCTACAGCCCTGGAAAGTAGACATTGACGCGGGATATGAAAGTCAAGAAAGAATGGGTTCGTAATCCATAATTCCGAAGTATATAATAATAATAATTATTATGGAAAGGAAGAGCTCTGAAAACGATGACGTTTCAACGATTTGCAAGGCACGTTCTCCGACATCAGATCCATGATGATTTTTTCGTCGCTCTTCTTCTTCTTCAACGCCACGACGTAGGTCATTAGGTCAAGGTGATTAGGTCAAGGTCATTAGGTCAAGGTCATTAGGTCAAGGTCGTTGGGTCAAGGTCAATCACTTCTCCTCATGAGACGGAAGTGTCTTCTACCATCCAATCTGAATTCGTCGGTGGCGTTCTGCGTGTTTGCGGGAGTTAGACATTGACAAATCTTCTAATTATCTGAAGATTGCTCGCTCACTGTTTAGCTTCTTGTTCTTGACAACTTACGATTCATTAATTAAACGCCTCGTGAAGATAATCTTCAGGGTCTGTTGAATGTGCCAAACCAAGTGTGAACTGTGATTATCTCTAGGCGATGTCTCAATCTTTTACCGTTAGACGTGTATGGCCTATCACGCGATTATTACAAAGTTCTTGATTACGTCATGTTTGATTTTACAGCGCGAAAATAAATGCCTCTAATGGATCATCGATGATATCATCATCATGACGTAACCTGCAACACAGAATCTGTTTACCTGATATATAATCAACGGTAACTGATTGCGCATTTGATGACGTCATTGCGTCGTGTCTCGGCCGCAATACGTCATGCTCACCGGTGACGACATCTGCTCACTTCTGCAGACGCTCTACGCCGACGACCGATCGCGTTGGCATGGTTACGGCGACGGATCGAACATCACCATGGCAACAGCGACGTCGTCAAGCAATGGTACGTCTGGTGAAGAGGAGAGACAAGACGGTGGTGCTCCTCCTCCTCCGAACCACGTCCTCGACGGCGTCAAGTTCTACCTGGCCGGTGTGGCCAACCCGATGATCTGTGCCTTCGGACTGATCGGCAACATCTTCAACGTGCTCGTGCTGTCCAGGCGACGTATGAAGGCGACGATGCAGAACGCCGTCGAGCAGTCGGCCCACACGGGGCTCGTTGCCCTCGCCGTCTCCGATGCGCTCTACTGCACGAGTGGACTCGTCACGGGGCTGCTCAGTCGGTCGCAGACGGCCTTCGCCGAACGCAGCGTCTGGCTCTACTCGAAGATCTACGGTCCTTATTTCCAGAACACTTTCATGCATACGGGTACTTGGCTGACGGTCATCATGGCTGCCGGACGATACACGGCCATCTGTCGACCGATCGAGGCACGACACCTGCTCAGCACGCACTGTACTCGAACGGCCGTCGTAGTGACCTTTGTACTCTGGTCAGTCCTTGAACTGCCCATCCTCTGGACATACCAGATCGTCGTTCTTGACTGTCCACCGTCCGATGTCATCTTCCTGCTCGATCAGGGACCGTTCGTCGTCAACGGTCAGCTGAAGACGGCCTTCACCTACGTCTGGGCCGTGCTCGGATTCCTTCTTCCGGTCCTTCTGCTCGCCTACTGCACCGTCCACCTCGTCCGAGCGCTGCGCGAGTCCTTCAACATCCGACGTCTGTACCACGTGAGCGAGCGAGTGACGTCATGCGGCAGTCGCGTGACCCCGACCCTCGTCGCCATCGTCTGCATGTTCCTGCTCCTCATCTGTCCCTCGGAGCTGCTCCAGTTCTACTACTACGCGGCTCATCCGAACAACGTTGAGATCGTGACGACCGCCATCGTGGCCACGAACGTCCTTCAGACGATCAACTTCGCCTTCAACTTCGTCCTGTACTGCATCGTCAACGCACACTTCCGCCAGACGTGGAAGGAACTCATCTACTGCACGGCCATAGCAGGGTGCCAGTCTCCGACCGCCGTGGCGAGCAAGGAACCAGTGGACGCCGCTGCTAGACACTGCCACACGTCGCCTGCGTCGACGGCTGTGGCGGTTGTTGCTACTCTTAGCAACAGAGGACAGTCCGTAAGGACACCGCCTGCTCTCGAAACTGCCATGTAGACTCTCTCTCACAAAGAAACAGACTGACTGATTTTATGATCGATCTATCGATTGATGAGTCAACAAAATCAATCGATTGATAAAATCGATTAAATCGTTCGATGAATCATTATGTCAATAAACCAATCAATCAATCGTATAAATTTATATAGCGCTTCTTCAAGATCTCTGCACAGAGGCGTTGTCGTGCATACAGGGCCGGCCTTAGCCCAAGTGGCGCCCTAGGCAAGGCATACATTTGGCGCCCCAGGCATAGGCCTGCATTTGGCGCCCTTAGTTCCCCACTCAATTGTTGAGCCACGTTAGAATCTAAAGATGAATTAGGCAGAGCCGGTATACGCTTACAGGGCCGTAGTCAGAATTTTATTTCGGGGGACGTTTTCTTGACCGTGAATTTTGAGGTGCGTACACGCTGCGGGCGACTTTTTTGTGCGAAATTTTCTGACGACTTTTGTTAGTCGTCGAATTTTCTGACGTCCAAAAAACATTTTTTCCCGTGATTTTCGACTATTTTCTGCTCAAAATTACATTACACACTGTCATGTGCTAGCAAATGCACAATTATTTCATTTTTACATTTCTTCATTTGGAGGGGGGACGGGGGGTGTTCAAACAACCAAAACATCCCCCTAGCTATGGCCTTGTAGGCCTACGCTCAACTGAGTAATTAAGTCTTTCAGTGTTTTTAATTATAATTTCTTTATTAGTGCACTGAACTTCTGAAGGCTGGATAATATTCAATTTTGTGGAGAATGGTATAAGTTAAAAAGTATTAAAATACACTCTTGTGGAAATGGCGCCCTCTTTATGGAAATGGCGCCCTCTAGAACTTGGCGCCCCATGCAACTGCCTGCTTCCCTATGCCTTAGGTCGGCCCTGCCTCAGCTACTGCCATGTCTTCATCGTCGTCCCTATTAGACTATTTTATTTCAATATGAATAAAGGGCAGGCTGTAATGTTGTAATATCATATTCATACTCAGCAAGGTCCACTCCCATTTCATAGATTTCATTTCTTGCAACATCTTCACTTTCGACATTGAGCGTTGCGTATTTTAACCTGTCTCCTAAAGCAAAGAGTACGGAATGTCGTTAAAAATCGAATTTTATTTGTCGATTTAAAATTTATGCAGTCCTTGAAATTGAACTATAGACCAGCCTGAACAGGTGCAAAGAATCCATAATTATTTTAAATTCTTTCCATTAGCGAAAGTTTTGAGTTTAAAAGAATATAGTGTAAAAAAATTAATTCGCCGGTGCCGCGGCGCCCCCCAAAGACTGCGGCGCCCTAGGCAACTGCCTACTTTGCCTATAGGTAAGGCCGGCCCTGCGTGCATACAGTAAGTTGACCAGTCAAGAGGTGAAATACATAATTCAATCAATCACTTGACCTACATGTATACCTACAAATCTCATCCATAATCGCGTCGCTGCGTGCTTACTTATTTATCGGTGTTTAATCTAGTACCCTATTCTGGATGAATCACGATTTATGGATGCACCCATGCAAACAAGCGTCTGGTAGAAAAAATAATGGTACACAATCCAAGCAAGAACTACCAAACTGCCTAATTTGGGAAGCCGTGTAGCCCTGGTAATGATATTATTTTACTAAGTGTTCAAGGAACAAAACATTTCTAAATTCGACAGTTTGAACTTTGAACTTTGAAAGATAACACTGGAGGGAAGCCATTTATAAGTTGTGCAGAAATAGTAGCCTATTTGTGCAAATGTTAAGAGTAAATTATACTCATTGTAGCATGATAGCATCATATTGTATTGTATTGTATTGTATTGTGCTGTATCTATAACTTTATATAATGCCTCTCACAGTGCACAGTGCACACCAATCAGAGGCGCTCCCAGTGCGCTAGACCATGCAAGAGAGACAAACGGTCTTGAGACAACGAAAAGAGACACTTGGCCAATCACCAGTTAATAAGTTCAAAATAATTATATTACAATAGTTAATAACAGCATTAAGCTATAATAACACTATGTAACACGATTTTTGTTCCTGGGCAATGAGTGTAATTTCCTGGTTCTTTGTGCCTCAAAAGTATAGGAAGTGGTGGTTATTCTGTTTAAACTTTGCTTTTGTGGACTGGAGAATGATATTTAAAAGAAAAAACCTATTTCCACAACAAACGAGCGAATTTTTTTGTTTTTGTTCACGTAAAGGCAGAATAAAACTATATAGGTCACAAGAAACCACAAAATGACTCTAATGCAACATGTATCAATACTAGAATGATAACAAAATTGACCACTCGAAATTTATAAATGCTTACTTTTTCGAGATTTACAGTTATAGGACCTACTGTAAATCACTTTCTCGAATCAGCCTCCAGATGTAGTCTCCCATGCATCATGTTCTCATTGTACTGTCCTTGGTAGCGACGTTCAAAGTCTAGTATATCCTGGTGGAAGCGCTCGCCTTGCTCCACCGAGTATGCTCCCATGCTCTTCTTGAAGTTATCAAGGTGAGCATCAAGGGTATGAACTTTCAGGGACATCCTGCATCCCATTTACTGTAGTTCTTCACTAGAGTCTCAACCAGCTCTACAAAGTTTTCGGCCTTGCTATTACCAAGGAAGCCTCTAACCAACGCCACAAAGCTATTCAAAGCCGCTTTCTCACTCCTAGAAAGCATCTTGGAGAAATCCGTACACTCCATGATTCTCTTTATCTCTTGTCCGACGAATACACCAGCTTTGACCTTTGCATCAGGCAGCTTAGGAAAGAAACCTTGAAGGTATTTGAAAGCTACCGATTCCTTATCCAGAGCCGTGACAAATTGTTTCATTAGGCCAATTTAATATGCAGTGGTGGAATCGTTACTTTCGAGGATCCATCACTGGCTTCCACTTGACGTTTTGGCTACTCACATTGAACTCGGTCCGCTGGGGCCAGTCCCGCTTGTGGTAGTGCGCCTTTTGTCTCTGATGCCCCAAAGGCAAAGGTAGCAAGGAAACTTTGCCCAACCTCTTGCAGACCCATCATGAATGGTACCATTTTGAAGTCTCCTATGACATCCCAACCGTACTCATCGAACTTCAAGGCGGCTAAAAAGGTTCTCGCGCTGTTGCAATCCTTTTTGAAGTGTACCAAGTGAGCCAGAGGAAGAGACGGATACTTGTTCCCATTATGGAGTAGCACGGCTTTGAGACTCCCAGATGAACTGTCAATGAAGAGACGCCTTTCGTTCCGGTTGCAGTCGATTCCAATTTCCTGAAAAGACCGGTCACGTTGTGACAGAAGCAGAGTCCATCTTGACAGGTAAAAAAGCTTGAAAATGCTTGATGACGCTTCCTCTGATCAGCGATTTGAACACTGTCATCCAACAGGTTCCACTGATTGAGTCTAGACGTCAAAAGTTCTGCATTGGACTTGGTGAGACGAGTACCTCTCATCAAGTCGTTGAGGTTTTATGGTTTGGATAGTACGGATTTTTGTCATGACCTAGAAAATTATAGTATGGATCTAAAACGTCTTCATCGCTCTCTGACTCTGATATACTTTGTTCTTCTGAAGGCGACTGATTTCTATCCTGAACAGTGGGTACCGGAAGCTCAGGACTGTGTGACACTGGGAGCCATGGATGAAGGAAGGTCGGGGGTGTATGATAGGAGCTGCATTCTTTCCAGTCCGACGTTTGGAAGGATCCACCATGCAGAAGTAGCAATTGCTTGAGTGGTCAGTGGGTTCTCGCCAGATTCTTGGTATTGCAAACTTCATGGCTCTCTTTTCCCCTCTGTGCCATCCTCCGCAAGAAAGCACAAACCTAGCAGAATGCGTCACCCGGATACTTGCAGCCTCTTGATGCCATATTAGTTGTGTCTACAGGCTATGCACCTAGTCAGACGCACAACTAAACTGAAGTGCATGGTGGGCTCAAGGCATCTTTATTCATGGATGGATCCGATTTGACCAGGGTCTATGACAACAGAGGCCGTTACCCTAGACAGAAATTTGCTCGGCATATAACGTTAGCACTTAAGAACATGGTACCGAACCATTTTTAATTTTTAATTTTTATTTTTAGCCTACTACTAACTAGCTATTTATAGGTGTGGAAGGTTCTCGCACATTCTAGAATATCCCTGGAATTTCACAAAAGCTGTATATATAGCTACTCCGAGTTAACACATGAATTTCAATGTACCGAAGAAGCAGTTGCGTTTCAGAATAATCAATCTCCTGGCCTCAAAAGCAAAGTCTCTGGGGTATAATGGCCATTTTCTATACTTTTGAGGCAGAAGCAATTAGGAAATAACATTTAATACCCAGGAACAGACAAAAAGTAAAATTTTGTTACGTAGTGTAATATGATCATAATACTATAATAGTAAATAATATCACGGTTTATATAATATAGGAGTCTATGTAATACAATGAAGTAAACAGCAACTGAAGACTATTACCATTCCATCAAATTTTCCTGCTTAAATGACATTTCTGGGAAACGCTGCTTCTGGAGATGTCTAGATTGAACACTGTTTATTTGTGAACCCGCTCCTACGTATTTTAAACACTCCCCTATTCTGTTTAGCCCACAAACGTAAACAGTGGTTCGTTTGCTTTGTGGTGTCCCCAGGTGTATGAAAAAACCCAGCACTTATTCTGATGCGACCACGAACACACGACCGTTGCCTATGGTATACCCCTTGCTGATAATTTACAGTGCAAGGCGTTTATAGTTGGAATGTTTTACACATATTGACCGATGATTGTAATTGAGACTTTAATTTGTGCACCAGAATGATGATATATTCAACAGGTTTAATAAAGGATATACAAACTTACTTTCCTGCTTATATATAATACTTGCATAGTTATTTCTGTCTGTATGTCTACCTACCAGCCCCGTTTATCTGTACAACCATGCACTTTCTTTCTCCAAACTGTCCCCACATAATAGGCTAGCTACTTGTCCATTAGATCAGTAGAACGCCGACATTAATAAACTTAATGACCTAAAATAGCACTTAACAACGCAGATATACATTATACGTCCATTATCTTAAGTCAACATTGAAAGTAGACTAAGTTTCATTTAAAAATTTTAAAATCGCCAGATGTAAGTCAGGTTTTGAATCGGACGTGGAATGACACGGCGGAGGTCTAGTGGATCGGTTCAACCGTTCTAGTCTCGAATACAAGAATGGAGCAGTCGTTCCAGGCGACGGACGATGACAGTTCGGCGATGAGAAGGCCGAGGAGGCTGGCCGATGCAGCCCAGTAGCTGTACTGGACACCAGCGCTGACGAAGGTCACGAGGCGGTAGGTGTCCGTCAGAAGGGTGGCAGCGATCACAGACGAGAAGCCGAGCAGACCGAAGCAGATGACGAGCAGATTGCGCAGGTGAGACACACCTTCACGCAACCGATCGATCTCTGCTTCCAAGTCATTCGCCAGAGGGCGACCAACCTCCAATTCAGCCGAAGACATTCTCCAGGTGGCGCTGCTGCTTAGCGGTTGACGGCCTTCACAGCAAATCGTCGAATCGATCGATCGATCTATCGATTGGTTGATTGATGATGACAGATATCGACTGCTGCCTGCTTGGAATACTGTTCGTTAGTTTGAATCGGCGCTGATGTCAGCAGCCTGCCCTCCTAGACCGCCTCGAGAAGTGTGATGCGTGTAGTCATGGTAACGATGACGCTGCGTATAAAATGTTGAGATGTTGTCAGTGGCCAGTTGCTATGGGATTATTTTTTCTGAAACAAAGATGACGGCATACGCTGAGCTGACCAATAGATGACACACGACAAAGCTGCTTCAGATTATGTAACCCCAGGTGTTAATAGTACCATGTAGGGCATTGTAGGGCATTGTAGGGCACTGCAGGCCTTCAGGCCTTACAATGCGCATGCGCAGGTAAATTGCAAGGCGATCTTAGACGACGATATACCTTCACGATGATGCACTTAATGTAGAACTGGACACGTAATATGTGACGTATAGGTCTACTTCAACTGCACGGTTTGTCATGACATGGCATCTTCAACTGCTGCTGCAGCTGAAGATTACAATGATGGTGGTGACGATGATAATGATAGATGATAATGACGCCGATGATGATGATGAAGATGATAATGATGGCGAAGATTACGAAGATGATGACGACGATGATGATGATCATGATGACGACGACTATGACGAATATGATAACGATAATTATAATGACGATACTGACTATGATGATGATTATGCTTGTAGAGATATTTTTCGTGTGGAACTTAGACAATAAAGTATCATCGACTTCTCAGCATCATATACCGATTCAGACCAGTCTCGAACCATGGACAAACTAACTCCGCCATTGCAATTTGAACTCTGGAAGTGCCAGTCCCAAGCCTGTATAAAGGAGGAGGGCGACGCTAAGGATCTTTGTACCACACAGCATCGTTAAATAGATACTACCAGGCCGACTACACTACTTGCAACATCGCCTCGTAGCAGAAGCGTCTTGAGCCTTAAGTTAAAACACACGAGCTGATGCCCGGGTTAATAGGTCAATCAAAAAATAGGCAAGCTCGTAACTTCCGGGACCGAATGACGACAATAACCCAATTCCTAACCATAACCGACCCTCACGACGCCTAAACCTGAGCCCACGTCGGTCCTGGATACTATAATTATAACAAAAAATAAACCAGTTGAGATTTGGCTGCACTATACTTCCATTCTTAACGCACACGGCGCGATACGATTTCAGCGACATTTTGTAGGAGAGGGAACTACTGAAAGGGCTGCAAGGTAAATTACCAAAATCGAATAGGCTAACTGGTTATTTGCAATATTATAATTAGTATTAAAACAAGCAGGCCTGTACATCGTTACTCGTGATGAATAGTTAGACCCTATAACAAGTTTACAAAGCAATTTACACATTAATTTAATTTTAATTTGTCTGAAAACGCATTGTATTATAAAGTAGACCGATGTCGTAGGCCTACCGATTTGCCATTATACCGGAATTAGAAACCTACACTAAGGAACCATAATATTCAGAGGTGTTTGAAGTTGAACTTGCGCGTTAATTAATTTTATAATTTTAGCATAACCGATGTTAAATGGATATAAGAAAAATAAGACTATAGATCGTGTATAATTGTTTTCATCCTTTCTGACGTCAAAATTGCGTCATTGCTGCTAACCAGAATCATGCGACATTGTTGCAGTGGAGCGACGTCTGTTGTCAATATAGGCATTATTGTTGACACACCAATGATAGGCTAAGTGCAGTAAGTTATTCTGCTAGTCTGTGTTAGATGACCATTATCGATACTCTCGCCCGGTCGTACTGTGGCGAACCAGGTCGCACAAGCTATCTTACTTATTTACTTAAGTATGGCCGCTATTTCTATTGCGAATTCATGGGTGCTATGCTTAGCGCGGATCGATGCGGTCATCGCTATATTTAGCTTCCCATGCATTTGTCAGTGGAATATTCCACCACCTGCGATTTCTGATTGGTTGGACATCACGCGATGTTTTTGGCGGCAGGAAGCGGCCTGCCTAGGCAAGTGGACGCGCAAATCGTCAGTCGGGCAACAGAATTTGAAGGGGTGAGATCTGCGCTGATAGAAATCGCAAATCGTGGTAAAATTGCGGCGGTTTCCGACTCTGACCGTTTCCTGCAGCCCGGAAGACCAGGTTCTTTGGGTTTCTGTTTACCGATGTGTGATGGTTGAATATTTTCGGCGCCGATTGAATAAATAATCGACTTTCTACAAGGGAAGATTGCGACATTAGCAGAAGACACAATAACTTTGTCAGGACAAGAAAACGTGGGAGCGACTGTCCTAAATATCAGGGGAGCAGGGAAGTATCGATACATTTGTCTCATGAGCTCGAACCTGAATTAAGTTGTAAACTGATAAGAGTTATATTGCTAGTTTGGCTGAAACCATAATAGAGATAAGGGCTGTCTGTGCATTGACCCGATCGACTATAAATAAAACGCAGACACAGATTGTATTAGATAGGCCTAAATAGGAACTCTCTCTGTTTTACTTGTGTGTGTAGATATGATTGCCAATTAATGACGAACCGTCACATGATTAATTCTATAATAAATAAAACTAAATAAGAGAATTGTGAATTGACTATTACTGTTAAGCGAGAATGGACTCGGACAGCGATACAGACAGTGTCATGGAGGCAAGGATGGAAGAAGACAAGGGAGGTCTTAGAGGAAGTGTTGCTATAGGAACAACAGACAATTCCACTGACTTTGACCCGATTTTAATGCATACACAGATGAAACAAATAGAGCAACTTATAGAGCGTCAGAATAATACCTTAACTAGTTTAGCCGAAGAACTGAATGCAGTTTCCATGCAACAGGACCGACTAAATTCCCACCAGGAGGAAAGTGAAGCAAGGGTGAAGTCCTTAACTGAGGGCATAGTGGGTGGTGGAGCTAGGGGAAATGTTGAGGAATCGAACCCAGATAAGCACTCATTTAGTGGGGCTGTCGTGATCTCAACAGACACCGCAGACATATGTCCAATATCGGCTCATCCTGAGGAAGAAGGTAACCAGAGAAGCTCACACCCAAGTATAGGATTCGAACCTGCCCCCATCAGTACTAAGGAAACCCTGCAGGGTAAAGTGAGGCCCATTATCTCAAAGAGCGCCTTTGGCTTAGGATCCTGTAGTCCTCAACCGCGACGGAGGGGGCAGTTCGCGACAGTACTTGGCTGAGACTTCTGCAATGGCGGGATGAGTTGCAGAAGCAGCCGCTGCTAGAAAAAAGATTATAAATACTCCGAGATCCAGACGAGATAATTAATTATAGGTTTGCTTCTGTCTAAGGTTGCGTTGGAAACGATGAAACCCTGTGGACGAGGAGGAGGGCCTGTCCTTCGTCACAGAAGTCTAGGAAACGTAAATTGGAAGATTGAGACAAAGTGTCAATGTTATTGCCCAGCTGCTATATTGGCAAGTTACCTGTACAATTCGTTGTAAGAAGTAGCCTAAGGGGGGACAATACGACTAACAAGCTGAAATCGAGCAAGGTGAATTAAGGAAATACAGCATAACTATGCTCAAGAAGTATGTTACGCCAACATTGTCACAGTTTTTGTTTAAATCCATCACGACAGTCATCATTTTATCTGGTTTGCAAAAAATAGCAGAGTCGCCTCAGTGGCCCTTGTTTATAGGCTACAGTCCATCAGAATACTATGCTCTACAGTAGATGTCTGCTGCTGCTGCTGCTGCTGCTGCTGCTACTGCTACTGTCCATTAAAGTGATAAAGGCCTTTGTTCCTACTACTCCTGCTCCTCCTCCTCCTCCTCCTTCTCCTCATTATCATCGTCGCCATCTTCATTGTCACCAACAACGACTACTTCAAACTTCATCATCATTGACATCGACACAGTCTGGATTGCATCGTCATCGTCATCTCAGTCATCATGAGTCATCGTGATTCATCATGAGTCATCAGAAGTCATCACGAGTCATCATGAGTCATCATGAGTCATCATTAGTCATCATCAGTCATCATGAGTCATCATGAGTCATCATACGTCATCATGAGTCATCATGAGTAATCATGAGTCATCATGAGTCATCATGAGTCATCATGAGTCATCATGAGTCATCATGAGTCATCATCATGAATCATCATGAGTAGGTGTATGGTCCGAAGGCGGATGTCATGTGAGCTGCTGCTGCTGCTGCGTGATGGCTCAGCGCCTGGTGACTGTGATGATGGTGATGGTGGTAGATGTTCGACCCGGGAGGACCAGGCCAGTACGCGGGGGGAGCTGACGGTAGAAAGCCACTGGCTGGACCGGTCGGTGAACCTGGGTGCGTCTTGATATTTACAAATCCGAGGTTAGCGGCGGCGGCGGCGTTGTGCGTGTAGGCTTGGTGTGAATAGAAGAGATCGGTCGGGGTGGGACCCTGCGAGTGGTGGTGGTATTTGTAGGCAGCACCCGTCTCCACACCGACCGCCGCCGCAGCCACAGCCGTCGTCGTCGGTTGGATGGCCTGAGCGAGTCCAGCGAAGTCGAACTTGTAGGCGTATCGTTTGCCGTGCACCTTCGTCATGATGTTCTTGTCGTAGTAATAGCGAAGGGCTCGACTCAGTTTGTCGTAGTTCATGTTCGGCTTGCTCTTGCGTTCGCCCCAGCGTCGGGCAACCTCGTCCGGGTCGACGAGTTTGAACTCACCGTTCGTTCCTTCCCAACTGATGCAGCTGATGTTGGAACCGTCGGATAGAAGCTCAAGCAGGAACTGCCATAACTGGATCTGACCACTGCCTGCATCACACGCACACAAACAAACATCATTTACAAACATCATTTTACAAACATCATTTTACAAACATCATTTTACAAACATCATTTTACAAACATCATTTTACAAACATCATTTTACAAACATCATTTTACAAACATCATTTTACAAACATCATTTTACAAACATCATTTTACAAACATCATTTTACAAACATCATTTTACAAACATCATTTTACAAACATCATTTTACAAACATCATTTTACAAACATCATTTTACAAACATCATTTTACAAACATCATTTTACAAACATCATTTTACAAACATCATTTTACAAACATCATTTTACAAACATCATTTTACAAACATCTTTTTACAATAGAGTCTAACTTATACCGATTAGGATCTCTTCAAACCATTTCTAAGTTCTGGGCACGAAGTTTTTGCTATGCATCCACATGCAGGTTTAATTATATATAATTATTGACTCTATTGCAGGGTCATCCGACAATGGTCTTCCTTTCAACACGCACCAAAGAAAACAATCTATAGCTTCCTAAGACCTGAAGAAGTCTGTAAATTATATTGCCATCATATCAGTAGCCATTATGTCAATGGGCATTATGTCAGTAGCCATTACATCATTTACATAGATGTTAATACCATCGCCATTATACCAATAGTCATCGTGTCAATTACAATTACATCAATAGCCATCATGTCAATTGACATCGTCTGATCAGTAGCCATCGTGTCAATTGCCATCATATCAGTAACCATCATGTCAATGGGCATTAAGCCAGTAGCCATTGCATGCATGTCAATAGCCATCATATTAATAGCCATTGTGTCAACAACCATCGTCATAATTTAATAGTAGTCGTCATGTTAATGATCGTCAATGACAATTTCAAACCGGTTGAACACAGGACGCAAATTACTGAAATCAGTCGCCGACTCTTTACTCTCATCTCTGCGACTTTAGCGAACTATCATCTAAATCGTTAGATTACGTTACACGACACCAAAACACAGAAGTTACAATTACTACGCGATCCAGTTTGATGGGTTTCAGAATCGTCATCATTGATGTACAGCAACGACTACGACGACGACGACGACGATGACGACGACGATGACGACTATGACGATGACGACAGCGTAATCAGTGGGTGACAATGGACGCCGGCTGTAGGGGTATGGGGGGATGCGGGGGACCGGTCGCCTTGCGGTGATTACCGTCGGTGCATCGATGAAACAATAGCACGGACGGTTGGTTTCAGGCGACCATCAATCACTTGGACGGATTTGCTGAAGGTAGACTGCATCAGCAGCTGACAATGCGTATCAAAGAGCGTCGGGCATCGATCGAGCGCACGCACAATGCCATGGCTAATGCACAGCTATAGACGAACAAACACAGGCCGTTCATAGACGTCGTCCGTGTGGCCATTACGAACCTTTGTCTCCCAATCGCCGCCATCACCCTCGCCATCGTCGTCCTACACCAGAGCTACTGCTGCTGTGGTGCTGGTGCCACACAAAACCCGCCAACAACACTCTCTGTGAGTCGAATTATTCTGACCGAACGCTGTCGATATCTGTTAACCGGTCTTGTTGTTCCGCACAAGATTTATGCCCAGCGCTCGCTCGCCAAAAAACACACTAAAGGCGCATTCACCGCCGACGCCACAGCTCACAGCAGCAGCATATTATACGCTGAGCGCAGCCGATCGACCGAAAGACACCGCTGAATCCGCAGACCGGAACTGCCGTGCATACGGAACCGATTAAGGTCCGGTGCTCGGATGACATGCGCGCCAACAATGACGTCATTGTTCCGCGGCACAATGGCGGTCTCGGTCCATTTAACGGTCCACGTCATTCGATTGGCTTTTGTGATTGGGACAATGTGTTCGGTCGTTACTCGCCCGCATCGCCTGTAGTGTGCGCTCCATCAACAGCCATCAATGCTTACACATCCAACCAAACAAACAAACACGCGCCGCCGCCGCACACCAACGCCCCACTGCACTGCACGCGCACTCTACAACTAGTGTGGCTTAGAGACATAAAAGTGTCGTCATTGAAAGACACTATACACTCCTGCAGCGTCGACTCAATAGGTCGAGGATATGACAGGCTGCAGGACACTTTGGTTATCGTTCATGATTTTTGGTTCACTGTAGTGTCTGCCGGTATGCCAGACATTAGGAGCCACAGTGTAAATCTGACCTAATGATTCGCTTCCGTGGATTGTGTGGTCGTCGTCTGCGGAGATTCAGATGACGGCAACCGGACATAATACGATGATGCTACGCTTCACTGCGGATATGCTTCATCGAACGCATGAACCTCGTCTCCTGCAGCAGCACTTTCTCTTCATAAGAATGGAGGAATGCATGCAGGTGTGTTGCTATCTCCGATGGGTGGGTGGGTGGGGTGGGGTGGGGGGGGGGGGTAACCTGCTCGCTTAGGACAACAGGACTTTAAGCATTGTAAGTTAAAACACCTGAGCAAACACGTTGAACGGTCGTAGTGATATATATATGACTTGAATTAATTTCATCTTCGACAATTAAATTCGTGAACCTTTCAGTCGGTCACTTTCACCAGTATTTCTGTGTTCAAATGTATAATAATAACCAACGTTGACACCTCTCCTCCTTTGCCCTGGATAGAACTTCGTCTCAAACCTTCTGTCTCACCTCGTCAAGAATTCCAACCCCGACTCATCTGACCTTCAAACTTCCAATTCTCGGCCTAAACGACAACCGCCTGAATAGCTATACTCCGCACGAACCGCTGACCCTCTGACTTTCTGACCCTGAGTAGCCTATAGCCTATATATTGCGTGTACAAATATTATATTTGTACAACTAAATGGTTGAAATGTCAACACGTTAAGTTTCGTTGTAACAATTTCTGCTAATTGTGTCCTGGTCAGTAATTCAGTACGCTCTTGAGCAAATTGAACGTGTTTCTAGTATTTATATTAATTCTTAGAAATGTCTGGTTTGCAATTGTCTGCAGTCAAACTAAAAAACGACTCCAACTATACATCTCATAACTATTAACTACAAAGTGGCAGATAGTAAGTTGCTGTTCTGATCATTCAATGCAATGTCAAGATACGCTCGTCACAAGTAACCTATAGACTATTATCTTGACGCTGCACCAGAGCAGCAGCAGAACGGAGTTGCTGAACTTGACGAATAAAGAAATTACATTAGAATAAGTATATTCTATTCAAATCTTTAACCACCCTTATCAGCACTGTAAGAATAGAGCAATTTTGTTAAGATGGCAGCTTAAAATGGTATCTTTACAATGTGGAAATTCAAAAAGGAATCATCATTATGATTATAAATATATTAATCCAATCATCTGCAGAACTGAAATAGTAGAGCAATAATTTTGTCAAGATGACAGCCTAAAATGCTTCCATTGCAATGTAATTTTTTGAAATATTCTATATAATTATGCGAGAGAGTGGCACCCAGAACGGTTCGTCCTCCCCCCAGAAACATTCTTGTTTTTTTCACGGGGGCGGGGGGGTGGCTAGATTGAACATTCACTGCATATGCTTGGCTTTCAAATGACGCTTTGAAGTTTTGAGGTGACGATTACGTTATAGAGAACTTCTGAGAGATCTTTGTTAGCATTTTCCACTTTCGTCTGTTCATAAACCTTCCTCCGATTCTTACCATGCATGGCTATTCCAAGCTGAACGTTTCAAACTATATCCAGTACTGATTCCTACTTGTACATCATCCCACGACCACCGATGCCATCATAACCCATTTTCGCACAGTTTTTGCCCCTCATCTTGACCCTTCTGGCCTGCAGGCATAAAAAAAACTGCCGCTGAAACCTGGCTTTTACCGACTTCGATTAATCTGCATACGACTACTGCAGCTGCAGTGGGCTAATTTAATTAGACCACAGACTAACAAATATACTGGACAATCGTTGATGCTGTATATATATATATACCTTGAGGTCTCCATTGTGAATGAAGTCCCTCCATTCCGGCGGACTTCGCCAACGACAGCGCACTGTGAGGAGGGTAACCTTCAAATAACAAATGCATAACATATATAAGAAAACATTTAATTTATTAATAATTATTTCCTTATCAATTTAGTCGTCATTGTTAATTAATAAAATATATATAATAATATACGCACTTTCGTCATCTCACTTCCATTAAGATCAGATGCGATGGTCAAGTTCATGGACTAAACTATATATATATATATATGTGTGTGTGTGTGTGTGTGTGTGTGTGTGTGTGTGTGTGTGTGTGTGTGTGTGTGTGTGTGTGTGTGTGTGTGTGTGTGTGTGTGTGTGTGTGTGTGTGTGTGTGTGTGTGTGTGTGTGTGTGTGTGTGTGTGTGTGAAGTGCCAAAGAAAGTTCATTCCAGGTGGCAGGGCCAGCGACCGAGAAATCCCGGCTCTGCCTCGTGGAGGTCCGCCCAGCGGCAGCGAGGGACAAATTAAGATTAGCCTGAACAGACGAACGAAGGGCATTTCGACGCTGGACATTCAAGGTACAGAGCAGCTAAGTTTCCACAGGTATGCATGGGAGCTGAACCCTCGATGCAGCGTCATAAGATACCAATGCGGAGAACCGGAATATCCGCTGAAGGAAATGGAAATGAAGGAGACATCCCGCATATGTAGGCCTATACTCAGAAACATGGCCGAACTTATAGGATGCAGCTGATCACGCGTGCCGCCGTGCACAGAACCCGATTCAAGCACCCAATCCAACATACAGGGAACCCGTCATAAAGAGCGTTGCAATAATCAAGGCGAAAAACAACGAAGAATTGGACAAATGTTGCGACAGCATTTTGGACAGAGAACAAGATATGCTTGCGCAGCTGATAATTAGTAATCGCGGCAAGATGTGAAGGCAAGATTTGGTCCAGGGTTACGCCACGGTCCCAGACAGAGGATGAAAGAACAAGCCCAGGAACCTCAGAGCAAGGGCTTCCATGCTAGTTTTGGCTAGCTGCTGGCGAGTTTCGAATCAGATAAACTTGGTTCTTCGATTGATTGAGTCGCATGTATGTAGTCAGCTGGACGAATCCAGGCCTTCAACATGTCTCTTTCTGCATGCGACGCTGAAAGAACACCATCGTGGAGGGAAGAACATAGAGAATGTATGTATGTATGTATGTATTTATGTATGTACGTACGTATGTATGTATGTACGTATGTATGTATGCATGCATGCATGCATGCATGTATGTATGTATGTATGTAATGCATGCATGACTGTAGACGCTTATTCCATAGTGCCTTATATGTGCGGCAGTAAGTACCTCACAAAGTAGACCTATATTGTCTTAGAGAATAAACAAGTATAATACGGTGGAGATCTTACTTTGACAACTTTGCGGACTTGGCTGCGGCGTCCACGGTGGTTTTGTGTATGCATCTGCAATAGATTAGCGATATTTATGAGCATATGATTATAGTTAATTAAAACTCGATATAAATATAGCAGCATTTATCCGTGCAAGAATATCCTACTAAACGTATTTATACGTATACATTCATACTTCGATTTAATCATGTTTAAATGCAGCAAGTAGATATACAGGGTGGACCAAAAAAGTAATCCTTTACGGCTTTTTGTCAATATCTTGGCAAAAAATAGGAATTTTTACAAATCCAATTTTACGGGCTTGAAGGCAATTCATATCTACGTACAATAGCCAAATTACGTCGCCATATGTGAAACTGAACAAAAGTTATATCACTTTTAGTGAGGCTACCCACCGTTTTTTGACGATTTAAAAACGCGACGCAACAAAAGGTTTAGAAAAAACCATTTAATTATGCTGGCCAATATCTTGGCCGGAAGTAAGAATTTCGAAATGAAATTTTACAGGCTTAAAGACAATTCATATCTACACATGATGGCCTGATTTCAGCAAAATATTTCAAACAGAATAAAAGTTATGGCACTTTTAAGAATGCCACCCACCTTTTTTTGACGATTTAAAAACGTGAAGCAGAAAAAAGTAGCAAAAACACGATTTTATTAAGTCTCG
Source organism: Lumbricus terrestris (assembly GCA_949752735.1). Classification (NCBI taxonomy): domain Eukaryota; kingdom Metazoa; phylum Annelida; class Clitellata; order Crassiclitellata; family Lumbricidae; genus Lumbricus; species Lumbricus terrestris. Next base: position 26,065,725 of record OX457038.1, read on the forward strand.
TCTCAAATAATTGTTATCAAATAGGCTTTGATAATGCCAGATGATCATTATTATTGCAATTTAACAAAGGAGCATGGTGCCAGCGTAGCTGCAGGTCACTGAGAAGTCACTTAGCAAGATGACAATCAAATTGGTAAATAAGAAATCTGTCAGATTAATCAACAGGTCCATCAAGAACTTTGCAAAGAGACTCAAAAGAACTTTTGGCACTGGTGGTGGGCACATTGAACACACGTTGTGAATCACTATCAAGTTCAGTTCCAAGCAGTTATTTGAGATATGACTTGATAAAATCATGTTTTTGTTACTTTTTGTTGCGTTACGTTTTTTAATCGTCAAAAACGGTGGGTGGCCTCTCTAAAAGTGGTATAACTTTTGTTTTGTTTGAAATATTTTGATGAAATCTTGCCATCATGTGTAAATATGAATTGTCTTTAAACCTGTAAAGATTCATTTTGAAATTCTTACTTCTGGCCATGATATTAGCAAAAAACCTATTTTTTGCATTTCGTTTTTGAATCGTCAAAAAACGGTGGGTGGCCTTAATAAAAGTGGAATAACTTTTCTTCTGCTTGAAATATGTTTTGTGTAATTTGACCATTGTACGCAAATATGAATTGCCTTTAAATCTGTAAAGTTTCATTTAAAAATTCGTATGTTTGGCTAAGATATTGGCAAAAAATCTTAGGGGACTACTTTTTTGGCCCACCCTGTATGTATGCAATGACAAATATAGATATACCTACACTACAGCATTGCCTGGTTTATAGCAGCTGTCTCCTTTCTGTGGAGATTTGGTGTTGCGGATGATATATATCTATTCCATTCATTGACATATATCTATATAAATACCGGATTACTAAAGATTTGAATTAAATAAAAGAGATGTAATTTCTGGACAAAGTTTGTGTTTGTGCACAATTGATTTTATTTTAGACTACGACATGATATAGGCTATCAAAAGCCCGTCATAGTATACGTTCCTATGTATAGAGGTGATCCATTGCTGTTCGAATTGTGATTACTAATATTATGGTCGGTTGACTCGGTTTAGTCGGGTATTATTTATATAGTGCGCTAAGCCTTATATCATTACAATTAGCATCATAGTTTCGGTTTCAGTTAGGCCTACAGCTTCCGACCACAAGTATAGCATCAAGATATTTTTCTATGATAACTGACGTCATATTCGACACAAATTCTGAACTGTTAGCATAAGTCAATTTGTCATGAATTTATATGTCTGGTTTATGATTTTAGAATACATAAATTCGTAATTGCTTGTAATGTGGAATCATCGAGCTAACTGTTTAAACGAGCGCTTCCTTAATTCTTCTTTTGACATGCATTCGCTATAGTATATATATATAGCATTCGAGCGTATAAGAATGTAAAGCGCCACATGCAGTCACTATATCTAAAGATGCATGCCACGTAAGCAGCCTGCAGCTGTGTCTCCCGTTTGCCATTGTGACAGATTGCGTGACATGTCCTTATGAACAGTCAGCACTTGTCAGGAGCACACAGTGCAGTCCATGTATAATGTCAAATGGAAAAACTTCCTGGTATAATATACACAATGCCAAATGGTAAACTGCGCTCCATGCATGCAAGGCCATTTATCTATTATAGGCAAAGTTTAACATCAAGGTCTACATGAAGATGCAACAATTTTTTTATCAGATATTCTCTTTCAGTGGCCAAAGAGTTTGAAGTACATTCGAAGTACAGGGAAGACTATATATGCCGCATCGTGCACGCATTAAATTTTTTCAGATGCCATGCATTGTAATGCATTGAATGCGCAAGGTGTATACATATACATTGAACACATTAGCATGCATTAGCACATAATATATATATGGGTCGAAGAAATAATGATTTGATCATTGTTATTAGGCCTATATATACCATTGCTATTATTTTTATTACCCGAGGTACCGTATCAATTATCCCTCTCAGGCCTCAGTAGGCCTATTTATAAAAATCATATTATAAGAGTAAAAAATGACTCTCTGACAAAATCTATCAGGCCTCGTTCACCGCATCAATGTTGGTGGCTGAAATCCGCAGTTAACGGCGTGCGTGTGACTTACCTGCGGAAAACATCATTCCGGAGAACTGGAATGAACAGGGAGTCCGATAGAAATCCGTCGGTGGTTTTTGAGTCAATCCCCTCATCGCTGATTTCATCGATCGCCAATCCATATCCACCGTTAGTTTCGACAAATCCAATCCAGTTTCTATCTAAAAGAACTCGAGAATTTCTCTCCTCCTCCTCGCTCTGCAGGATGACTTTATTGAATACTAAGTACTAGTGAATAATATTGAAATAATATTCAATAGGCCTACTTAAATACTAAATTGACGACGAATCATATGTCTCACATAATCTTTCACCCGTAAACTGTTATCACTCGGTTAGTAGTAAATAATCGCTTTTAGATTGCAGCGTTCTGCGAATCTTTCAACATAATTATACTGTACAGATAGTGTTGCCGTTTTACGTTTCTCGCAAATTTTTCGACCAGAATTCAGCTGCAAATTATAGGAAATGAACGGAGCAACAGGAAGCCGGATCAGGTCGGAAGCCATAAACAAAGCCGGAAGTCATCTTATAAACAAGTTAAAAGCTGCTGTTGTCACTTTTTTGTGGCCGATTCATTGACGAAGTTCTGCTCTTCTATCAAAGAATTCTGAATTGTCTTTTCCGGATTCGACCAAATCCAATCAGGCGGAACTGAGATGAGGAGGTCTCTATGGTCGTCGTCGTCTAAGTTATCTAGCGCTATAACTTCACGTCGTCGCCGTTGCATGCACTGAGACCGATGCAGGATATTACTGGTCGGACGAGGCATCCGGTTGGCTTTCACAGTCGCCGGCCATTATTGCTTCCGTCGCCTCTGTCTCTATAATATGAAGCAGCGAGCCACAGTCGCACTTTTTACTTATATATATAGGACTGCAGCAGCGACGGCACGCAATCGATAGTTATTTCGTTTTGTATAAACAGTCGCTAGATTCGTCCGTCCTTCCGTCCTTCCGTCCGTCCGTCCGTCAGTCAGTCCGGCGTCCGGCCGACGAGAGGCCGCCTCTGGAGGGCGCCATTGTTACACGGATTTACCCATCCGACAAGAAATGACTCGGCAACGGCGGCGGCGGCGGCGTCTGCCTTCAGCCTCCTCTCCGAGCTGTGCTCAATAAATCGGCGACGCGCAAATAGGGATCTACGGCTGCTGCAGAGTCGTGTGGAAGAGGATAGCGAGACGGCATGCCGTTGGGCTGAGCTGTGATTGGTCGAGGATTAGAGCGGTGACCAATGGCGTGCAGACCGACTAGATGATGTCACATGGATGGACGAATGATGGGTGAATAGACGACGCGCGTCATGCATTTGACGTCATGCATCGGCAGAGTTTCATGCACTCTTCTTCCTCTGTACGTAGTAAACCTTCATTTGCATTGAGTCATTGACTGAACTGATATGGAATCCGCAGATGCATGGTATGCATATGGATGGCATCCTCTTGCCATTCCGAACATTTGCACGTGGAAATATTCGGATATAGACGATTATCGTCATTAGTCATAATACTATTACTAACGATCTGAGCGATTCTATTGTTCCAATATTATTTAATATTGTTATTACTGTAGGCCTATTATTGTTAATCAAGTACTTTCTTCAGGCATTATTTTACGATTTTTGCGCGTGTAGGGTAACTAAAGAAAAAGAACAGCTTCAACCTTTCGTTGAATAAAATAATTATGCGAGAACGAGATGTATGTTGGCCTATACACTACAGTGCTCGCAGTAGTGAACTTCATTGAAAATGATCAATATATGCAATCGGGGATGAAACTAAGCTGCTTTTTTGTTAAGTTGGAGTAGACCGCTGACCCGAGGAAGTTGATAGTTTGTCCTTCATGGCTGTTGTAACTAAGGGAATGTGCATAGAATAATCAACCGTCAGCACGGTAGATCAGACCACTATAAGTGCCTTGCGCGTAACAACGGTAGGCTATACAGTTACAACTTTTGAGTTGGTTCCTGCAGCTGGAAAAGGATATGCCTATCCGTGTAACGGGTGTAGCTTTAAAAGACGAGTTGCTGCATGCTAACTTATTGCAAGACGACATAGAATATAAAAGCATAAAGTTGACGAAGAACAAAATAATTATTGAGAATTAATAAATGACTTAATTAATTATCTATGTATTGTAGGCCCTAACTATTTCTATTTCTAGGCAGGCCAATTTGGAATAGAAATTTGTCTATTGCAATGCCAATTGGGGAGTGCTTTCGCAAACTTAAATGATTATATAATTATACATGGATGTTGATGCTGCTTATAGTATTTGCTTTCTGTAGAACGCTTGAATATATATATATATATATATATATATATATATATATATACAGAGAGAGAGAGAGAGAGAGAGAGAGAGAGAGAGAGAGAGAGAGAGAGAGAGAGAGAGAGAGAGAAAGAGAAAGAGAGAGAGAGAGTCACAAGTAACTAAGTAAACACAAGTAACTAAGTAAATCACAAAAATATTAATAGAATCACAAAAATATTAATAGAAATTATAGAATCGAGAAAGTTGGAAGACGATAAAGTATAGGCCAGTGATTCAGGGCTTTTTTAACGTGCAGTTCTACACAAAATGTGCAGTTCTAAATGGATTCGTGCAGTTGTAGAAGCACTTCCGTCACGTTCCGTGCAGTTAAAACTAGTGAAAAATAGGTCATTTTCCTCAGATTGGGAATAATTTACCATGGAGGATGAGAAAGGAGAGAAGAGGATGTGCAGTTCAAAAAATTCCTTAAAAACAGCCATGCAGTGATTTTCAACCGGGGTTCCGCAGATCACAAAAATATTAATAGAATCGAAAAAGTTGGAAGACGATAAAGTATAGGGCAGTGATTTTCAACCGGGGTTCCGCGGGCGTCGGCCAGAGGTTCCGCGGCAGTTTGATAGAAAGTTTTATGCCGCCAACTGAAATCACAAAAATATTAACAATGAGTAGGCTCTTTCCCAGCCATCAGTCATTCTTGCTTAAAAAACATTATTACGTGAATGTATTGTTGTTCTCGTTCACCACTAATACGGAAGGCACATTTATCAAATGGGAATCAATTGGCTTATAGACTGTACGTTTCCAGCTGTACAGTCGGACAAACAAAATTAATTACAGCATTTTCATAATTGGTCTTTCAAACTGTTTGGACGCTCAATAGGCTATCTGTTCTGAATAAACAGATTGTGTTGAGCATTAGGCCAACGACTTGTTTGGTTTATCGCTTTTGATAAGTTCATTTTGAAAAGCCTGTGGTCAAATTCCTCACCCATGGCAGAAGTAGCGGATAATTCGAATTTTTTTAAATGTAAAGGCTGAACTTTAAAGGCCAAGGTTTGGTCCAAGTTTTCTCGGGGTAGAATGGGCGTGACCTATAGAGACCGGCTTGTCAATCAGCGTCTGCTTCAAGTGCCCAAGTTTGGCTGACAGAGCGGTCATCGTTGCTATATCCCCAAGAGGTTAATCTGGGTGGACTGTACAGTGTACACCTCGGGCTGACTTGCTGGAGTCATATGCAGATTAGCTTGGCCTACGTCTGGAGTGCCTGGTTCTGTCTTTATCTCAGCGTATGCCATGTCATGTGTACCTGTGTTTGTATACATATTGCAGGGATTCGCCTGAGAGTTGGCCATGTTATATTTTAGTATATCAGCTGGTCAGCTCACCATACAGAATATATATATATATATATGCCTTGTATAATACTTGTTCCTTGCATGGTTGCATGTTGTGCATTGCATTGATATGCATCACAATCCGTAAGGGATTTTATATTATTAGACAATGGCTAAGGCTCTAAGCCTTGTAACTACTGCACCCCTACTCCACCAGTCAAATCAGTCCAGTGTTCATTGCAATGAAGGTGCACATTATGGCTATAGCAAAACGCTTGGAGTTTGTATTGTTGGAACCATGCAAAAGTACATCCACTGTCATCCAGGCCCATTTTGAGGCGCATTGGACGATCAAATACCGGCGGGCGCGCGAGCACACACGCACACAAGACACAGACATGTGAACACAGGCCGTATAGGCGGGGGTAAAGACAGAACCAAGCACTGGAGGTAGTACAAGCTAATCTGCATACAGATACCAACTCAGAGGAGTCTATAGATATTGGGTGACAGAACCAAGCACTGACACCAAGACTCCCTCGAGTGTACATTATGCAGATTAGCTTGGTCTACCTCGAGCGTATACCGCCTGTGTGTGCATGTGCGTGTACCACTGACCGCCAAGATCAAACCTTGGCTGACCACTGTTCCAGGTAGCTAGGCTTTATAAACTAGGTCGAGGATAATTGTCCCCAAAGATCTGTATACTCCCAAGGTTCTTTCAATACACTGCTCAGTGGTATCTGTATGCAGATTAGCTTTGCCTACCTACAATACAATACTGTGCTTTGCTATGCTATGCTATGTTATGCCACGATACACTGTACTATTTTTGGATTTATAAAGCGCCTCTCACAGTACAACTTTGGAAATGATATCAAGAATCATGATGCAATAACAATGATAATAATCATAACATGCATGATATACGATAGAAAGAAATTTCATCTTGCGCTTTTAGTAACGTCACAGGCCTACAACAACACACGAAGAACGTAGACTCTTGATTCTTTATGATGCAATGAAAAATGGGAAAATTTCCTAAATAATTGCTGCAATAATAATGATGTTTAAGAAACTTATATATCCAGCTGAAACTTTTTGGGACAGAATATGCTTTTGAATGAACTTTTACTCATATCTGATATTCTCTGCTCATCCTATCAGTCATGTTTGGCGATTGTTTGTATTGCTGCGGAGTGACGTCCAAAATATGCAACTATCCAATATTTCGGAATAAAGTCTGCAAACTACGCCGAGCTATTATAGGATCCGGTTTATCAAGGAGCTTTATTAAGCCTCGGCGTTGGTCTAAGATATGACGTGAAGTTTCGAATTACATAAATTGACGACTAAATCAAATATGCATGGGGTCTATGTTCGGCAAGGCCGTAGCTAGATTTTTGGAGTGTTTGAACACTCCCCGAAATGAAATAATGTAGAAATGAAGTAGGCCTACTACATTTGCTAAAACACGATGTAAGACCTAAGGATGATTTAATTTTGAAGCTCTACTTTCTAAGTGAAATTTTATGTTCGGTCTTGAAAGCAATGACTGTGCAGACGCATTGTTTGTGAACTCTTATCGTAAACTGATCTTAATATGACGATTTCATTTAAGCCTATAGATCTATATATATTTATAGGTCGCTGCATCATTTTCACAGCAACAGCCGCTGTCGCAAATCAGTCCTTACGTTTTTTCCGGTCGATTAGCGTATACACGATAAGCAGACAATCGCAATTCGCGTGAGACGAGTTAACTGATCGCGGAGGAAGCAGGCAGAGTAGGCAGGCCGGTCGGTCGGTCGGTCGGTCGGTCAGCGGCGGCGGCGGCGGCGGATGTCCGGCGAGTCGTCGACATGGTCGCTGGGAAAATCGATGGTCGGCGTTAAGAGGCGTGCGCCGCAATGAAATTAAATCAGTTCATCGCGTCGTTTAATGGTGACTTTTGTGCGGCGGGCAGAGATCTTCGTGAAGCGACGACGACGACGAGCGACGACGACCGTTGCCAACACTCCTGGGAAAGTTGATCGGCGACAAACACGCCCCTAAAAGCCCCGACGGTCGATTGGGTCAACAGCCAGCCGCCGACAGAGACGCAACAACGCCGCCGACGCCGCTGGATTCAGACGTCGTCGCTAATGGCGCCCGTCAGGCAACGAACAATGGCGTTCCCACGTCATTGCAAGGGACGATGGATGGATGGATGGATGGATGGATGGGTGGATGGATGGTTGGATGGATGGTTGGATGGATGGTTGGATGGATGATGGATGGATGGATGGATGGATGGATGGATGGATGGATGGATGGATGGGTGGATGGATGGATGGATGGAGGGATGGATAGATGGATGTTTGGATGGATGGAGGATGGGTGGATGGATGGATGGGTGGGTGGATGGATGGATGGGTGGATGGATGGATGGATGGGTGGGTGGATGGATGGATGGGTGGGTGGATGGATGGATGGATGGATGGATGGGTGGATGGATGGATGGAAGAGCAGAAGCTGACGATGGATGCAAGGAAGTGGTGGTGGTGGTGGTGGTGGTGGGGGTGGGCGGGCGACGTTGATCGGTGGCAGGAAAGTCAGTTCTCGAAGACTTCCGTCAACGTTCGAGTCCAACAGACTCTTAAGTGGTCGTCGTCTTCGGTCGAATCGGTTGCAGATGAAATAACCGCAGGGAACCATGCAGACAGATTAAACACTACAACGACGTGGATAGAAGGAAATGGAGCAAGAGAAGAAGGAGGAGGAGGCGGAAGAGGAGGAGGAGTGAGAAAGGAAAGTGGTGGTGGTGGTGATAGAGAAGGAGGAGGAGGTGGAAGCGGAGGAAAAGGAAGAGGAGGAAGTGGTGGTGGTGGTGGTGATGGAGGAGGAGGAGGAGGAGGAAGAGGAGGTGGAGAAGAAGGAGGAGGAAGAGGAGGAGGAAGTGAAGGAGGAGGAAGAGGAGGAGGAATGAGGTAGGAACTATGATGCAGAATGAAAGAAGAAGAGCGTAGGAGAATAGATGGAAATCGTTGGAAGGAGGAAGGGAGGGCGGGAGATGGAAAGAGATGGGCGATCGTAACCGGAAGCAGCCGCTTCTTGACTTCCGTTTCTCTTGACATAAACTGCGACGATGGGCGGTGACAAGAGCCCCCTCCCTCGACCAGTCGATCGACGGATACGCCATATTATTTGCGTAGCATGACGTCTCCATTACGCAGAATATCTATTATATATATATATATATATATATATATATCATCCAATATGACGACACGTATACATGCATGCTAACCTATAATATCATAGTATTATTTTGTTAGTATACATGTAATATAGCCTACATGTTATGATTTATAAATGCTAGGCTATATATGGACAACGGAGGCAACGCTGCTCGGTGTTTAATCTATTGTATAGTCCCTCTGCTTTAGGGGGTTGGAAAATTTAGGTCTCTAGTGGAGAGGGGAGGTAGTGGGAAAAGCAGCCGTCTTGGAGGACGGCAACCGCTGAAGTGGCGAGAGAGGACGCCCATTGTCACAAAATTTCTGTTTAGTCCTTCTCTTAGAAATTCTAAAAAGTATCACTAAAATTTAGTGATTTAAATTTATTTGTATATTTAATATACAAATCCCGGTATAGTAAATTTCCTAAAATTGTCATCTTTGAAATCTGATGAATATCTATTATATACTTTTTAGTAGGCCCAGTCATCCTTTATTTCTTTATTCTCTTGACGGCCATCACTCTATAAGTGGAGAGCCAAACCGTTCATGTGTGCTGAAGTAAAGAACGATTAAATTAGCCCTGACTCCTCAATCGATAACATCTAATTATAGCCTTCGCACGGCTTTCGATGATCGTGATATATGCCAACAATGATACATGGAAGAATGCAATGAAAGTGGCAACAATATAGTTATAGCCTAGGCCAAAGGCGCAACCACCCTATGGGACCCACGGGACGCGTCCCCCAACTTTTGAGTGGTCCCATTGACTTTATCATTATGGTCCCCCAACTTTTAGGACGTGATTCATTATGGTCCCCTCCAACTTTTAGGACGTGATTGCACCTATGGCCTAGGCTATGACATACAGGTTATATTCTCAAGCACAGGATTCGTGCGATCACAAGAAGAAACAACTCTTCCCATCATCAACGATTTTCACATGAATTAGTCTAGCGCATTAAAAGCGAACGCATTGAAATCTGTTGCTCTCTCTCTCTCCCAGTTATAAACGTAAACCAATGTCTACTGTAGTTATTTAACTATTGATGTTCGAGATTCTTAGACACCAACGCAACCGTTGCAGAACATGTCTAACTTGTCATCAAGACACAATCCTCATAGTCGTGACAGCAGCAGCAGCAGCAGCAGCAGCAGCAGCAGCAGCAGCAGCAGCAGCAGCAGCAATCATGCGCTGAACGTATAGGATCCATTCGAATTTCAGAAGACGGGGTTCTTGATGAGGGTCGGTCAGAGGCGAAGGACAACCACTTCCCCAGCGGGGGCAGGGGTGTGGGCCCTGTGGGGTGTGGGCCCTGTGAGGGTATGGGCGCTGTGAGGTGGGCGAAACATGATGACGCTAAAGTGGATCAACACTAATCGACGACACACTCCGTTGATCATTGATTTCAGTTCCTAGCAGCAGTCGATCAAGCGTGACGAGGCGTCGGCAGCGTCTGCGTCTGCGTCGGCGGCTGAGTGAGTCGACTTCAGGCGACCATCCATTAGCCAAGTCAACAGCGGCGGCGACGGTCGTAGATTAAAAGAAGTCCTCTCCTCCTCATCATCATCATCGCGCCGAATCGTCGTGCAAACGCAGGTGCTCCGATCGATGATTGCATCGAGAGATCGATCGATGCATGCCCGTGTGCCTCCTCCTGCAGAGCTGCTTTCCTTGTCTACGGTCTAATGCATTCGTGGTTGACTTGCTGCTGCTGCTGCTGCTGCTGCTGCTGCCGCTGCTGCTGCTGCTGCTGCTGCATAGGTTTTCAGCCACTGTCGCGGTTCAGTAGCCCGGTAACGAGCGATCTGAGTTTATAGATTCTAGAGACACCTGCCGACCACGCAACGTATGCGTCGATGCTTTGATGTTCGCTCATAGAAAGTCTTCCAATGGTCCTCCTACTGCAAAGGCCGCCTTCTCGATTTATTTGGCGCATTCGTCTGCCGACGACGACGGTTTCAGCCGCCTTTATAGTCTATGTTTTTCTAGACATCGTTATTCAACAACTTGGAAGCTGAGCTAATGATTGGCATAACTAATTTATTTTCTCACTCAACCAAACGTTATTTTGTGAGTCTATTGGATCATGGTCTGCTGATAAATTGTGATATATAACATATAATTATGTTGCCATTGAATGTCATGGTCCAATAGGTGCATGGTCATCTGGCATAATACATGTTTATGAAGATTGCAAGCCTTTATTAGGCTAACTTATCTTAATCGAAACCCTATTCAATTTTTGAGTACATAAAATCTGCATGAGAACACTACTTTTTTATCCAGTTAAAATAAGAATTAATCAGTTTCATTGCAAAAAGTTGCGTCTAAGTCTAAGACAAATTGGCCATTCTGAATAGACGACTGATTTAATGGCCCGATAAACTAGACATGAAATAATTAGGCTAATTATAATAATGAATGGACTAGACATGAAATAATTAATTAGAATTATGAATAGACTGGGTTTGATGAATTTACTGGAATAAACTGGACTGGGATATGTAAAATTAAAGGAATAGAAATTAAGGGCTTATTTGACTAAAAGAATTTAGCCTACGTCGAAGCCGCATTTCACTTTCTGACAACTTGCATTTACATCTGAATTAAATGAGTAGGAATATATCCATACAGTGTGGGAATTGCGAAAAATAACGGGGGGTTGACTATGATCCACGTGGAATTGGGGTGCGATAAACATTAATACATACCTTAATTACTATGGGGCTCTTAAAGAAAGACTGGGGGCTGAACCCCAGCAATTCTCACCCTGAAGATATCGATATGCCAAAGGTAAAACTTCTCATATGCATAGAACTGATCGAGTGGGTCTAAGTCCATCAATACGCCTATATACTAGATAGGGTTGCCAGGCAGCCTTGAGTAAATTACCGGACTATGGCGAGCGCGTTATATATATAGGGTCATCCAGGGGGTTATGGACACCCTGGGTGTTATGGCCACTGGTCTTCTACAGCTTAATGTGATAATATCATAAACTCTAATCTGTTTATAGCTCTACGCGCATTCGTCCTTCACCTTTCAACTATAATCTGATGTCGCGATGGTAAAATTCCGATTTATACGCGCTGTTTTTTAAATTATCCGATTTCTCTATAGTAGCTGACCCTGGTTATGAAAATTATATAAAAAGGTAACTTTGGGATGTAAAATTTTGAAGTTGGCAGTTTTAAATAAGGGTTATTTGGCAATGTATACGTGTCTTTTATTTCACGTTATGTGATTTCTAAACGTGAGAAAGTAACGATCTGATATACCATTGCTATTGGGGTGATATGGACACTGAGACACCGGGGTGATATGGACATTGTCCATATCACCCCGGCTGAATGTCCATACCTCCCAAGCTGTGTTTTTTTACGTAAATAATGTTTTAAACAGACTGACTGATATTGGTATCGTTTAATTGCTTTTTTGATCAGAATTATTGCAAACAATGCCATGAGAGTTCCAAAATAGAAACATTAGGGTTCAGGGGTCTTTAGACAATGCCAAATTAGCAGGTGCAGCAGTGAAGCGCTGACTCTCATGGCATTGTTTGCAATAATTCTGATCAAAAAAGCAATTAAACGATACCAATATCAGTATGTGCCACTCAATGTAGGCCTACAGGAAGAAACATATGGTATATCCCCATGGGATGTATGGGCAGCTTAAATGTACCGGCGATGGCATTGGATCTATTGCCTATGTCTATGCTACTCAACGAACCAGAAGATCTCCCAGCGCCAGCCCAGCATCCTTGTCCGATTGTCCGTGTCTTCAGAGATGGACACAAAGTGTTGCCTTTTATTCTGGTTACCAACGTGCTCATAAAGTCGATGATTGTTTAATGTTTCTTGATAACTTTCATATCATTGAGGTGCTATGGGGTGATATGGACATTAGTGGGGTGATATGGACACCCCATGTCCATATCCCCCCAATCACGGGGTGATATGGACACTAAACAAAAATTCAATTTATGAATTTTCCACAAAAACCTGTTTATATTTTCCAGCATTTAATAACGTTCCAAGTACCTCTCCTAGAGTACTTTGAAATAGAATATTCACATTGTAATATTTATTCAGACCTAAGCATATAATAGCCAAAAGGCTTAAGGGGTCCATAACCCCCCGGTTGACCATATATATATATATATATATATATATATATATAACAATACCGTGGCAGCTGTCCAGCTTAATTTGGCCACGGACATGTAGAATAATTGTAGATAAAAAGTGTCGTCCGTGATTTCGCTTATTCGCCCCTTGCTTAATGACGTAACGGCTCATTTGCATAATGGCCTGCGCCATATTGGTTCGCAGGCAATGCTTGTTGACATTGGATACGTATGCGAATGATTTTCTGTGTTTTTACTGTTTTATCTGCGGCAAACTTACTGATAGAGATAAATGTTCAATTAGAGAAGTCCAAATACACGAGCTTGAATGTCGAGGTTAACGCGAGAAGAGCATCGGCGGCTAAAAACTACAGCCAGAGACATGCAATCGATCGCAAGCAAAATAGGCCTAATGTAACAAATTCTGTGTCAGTCCAATTATACGATCTAACCTAAAATCTACAAAAAGAGTAGGCCTAGTTAATAATCTTGTAGATAAATTGCCAGAAGACAAGTAGCCTAAATTTAGGATTAGAATCGACGTCAAGAAGGGATTTTTTAAAAATAAATGTAAGTTCCAGTAACTTGGGCCTACGTATACCAGAGTAAGTAGACTCATGAGCCCAGCACGAGCGATGTTGAAAGTTAACCTACAAAATTATAAGCGACATCGTGCATGCAGATTACAAAATTTAATGTCAATTTTATGAAATTATTAGGTCGGCTGCCGGACAGCAGAACTTAGCCCGAACGATTTAGGCCTACTTCTGCTGAGCTTTAAGCAGTTCCAGAACACTGGTCACAAAGTCGTAGAAAATAGCACATGTCATGTCGAAATTGATGCTTAGGCCTAATTGACAGTTCCGCTTTTACTAGCTCAGCTAGGTTTAATTGCGATTGCTAGACAACAGGTCGTCCATAATGCTGAACGCTCTCTCGTAAAAAGCATAAGGCCTAAAACGGAATGGGAGAATAGCCTATAGGCCTACGAAGGACAAAATATGCTATACTGAGTATCAGAGGTTTGTAAAGTTTTGAAGACTTCAAACCAGCGCTGTCCAACATTTGATGTTCAGCCAACAACGTCAAATTCATCGAACAATCTATTAAGTTTAGTGTGCAAAATAAGAACAATATTGTGGAATGTGGGTCTTAACAGCAAATTCCGGGACAATTTGGGATCAGTCCGGGACACGGGACGCACAGGGCCAATTCCGGGACTGTCTCGGCGAATCCGGGACGGTTGGCAGCCCTATGTACGTTGGAAGAAGCCCAGCCATTTACAGTCCGTGAAGCAGCAAAAGGCATCGACCTAGGCCTACTTGTTAATTATAGCAGATTTGGGCTGCGGCTGAAATTCGCTTCAGGGATTCGGGTCGATCCAGGCTGGATGGTGTTTAGACCGCTATATCTATTAAGGTATAGGTCTATGGATAGATCAATAGGCCTATGACGATAACTTTATTCCATCAACTAACAATTCACCGTGTAACGGCGTGTAGCCTACGTTGACAACAGTTCACAGCTGTACACCAATATGGCCGACCACATAGGCCACGCCCTTTTACAAAAAGTCTATGGGAGGTCCGTAGCCTATGCCTATCTAGAATGCAACGGCTAGAAATTCGATTTATTGCAACTCTGTCGTTATGCATGAAAAGTTGATTGTGCGTGGTAGATTAATAGGCTGATGAGAGGCGTCACCCAAATTCTGATGCTTGTGATGTTGGTATAAGTCTTGGGACGGTGGGAGGAGGCGGAGCAGTTGGCGATGGGCCGAGATGAGTCGATCGAGTGGATTGATGCGTTTCCCGATATGCAGACCTGCGCGGGGAGGACTAAGTAGCCTACTAAGTAAAATGTTGGGAGGGATCACAATATGTCGGGTACGACTAATTTGAGATATACATCATGCATATGAAGAAATCTGGAGCAGTGAGTCAGTGACATTCATCATGTTGGTTGGCCTATATCGTATAACTTGTACAGCTGAATGGCTGGCTTGTCTCCAGTTGTATACTTATGTATAGCCAGTCAAAGTATGCAGCAGCATCTCATCTATCTGTCTCAACGTGTATACCTACCACGTATCTCAGGCTGACTGCACTTGAGGAGCTAGAAAAACGGCAATGTAATTGAAAAATCGCAAAAAGACGTCGTTTATGGACCCAATAAACTACACTCCAACACTTGTTGCTAGCAATAATTATTTACCGGACACCGCCATGTCCGGTAATGCGTGAAATTTCTAACCGGACGGATTGTGCAAATACCGGACTGTCCGGTTCATTTCCGGACGGCTGGCAACCCTAAGTAATACTAGATGACGAAACTCCGGTGACCTCATGACAAAATTGAACTAATTATAGTAGGGTCAATTAGGCCTATAGGCCTACTAATTGCTCCACTGTCTTTTTTAAATAATAGAGATATGCGATCCTAAATGTTTCTTCCGTAAATTAATATGCCTATTTAATATTTATTCCTTCGAATTTTTTCATCAAATAATAATCTGCATCTAGAGTGAGGCTGAGTATGGACAGCCGAACGTTCATATAATGTTCTCATATTCGCCTTTAATTGCAACGAATAATCTCGTCCTCTGTCTGGCCTACGTTCGTCCGTTCGGCAAACGTTTGCAGTGCGTGCTTCGCGGCGGACTATTAATTTGAATCCGTGTCTCGGGTCCCTCAGTCCGGAAGGGTGGCCAACCGGCGACGAGAGGGAGAGGGCGGCGAAAGGGTGGAGGAGGAGGCATCGTCGTTCCAAGTGGGGACGTCGTCGGTGGCACGCATCCGGGACACGAAACCTGTTTCCGGGCGCAGGAAATTGGAATCTCAGTCGCGTCGGTTGGCGGCCTTACAAGACGGGAGACGACGACGACGGGGCAACATGGACGGTCACGATGAGCGTCAAAGCCTAAGAACACACATACGCACACACGCGGTAGGATATACCCCACCGGAGGCGGTGGTGGGGGGGGGGGCGGTGGCATCAACGCCAGACCAACAGTCAACCCATCACTCATCACCAACTATGACTATTGGCTGTCATCACAGGGAGCATCCAACGACACACTGTCTGCTTCAGTCTGTCTGTGTGTTTGCTTCCGTCTGTCTGTGTCTGCTTGCTTCCGTCTGTCTGTGTGTCTGCTTCCGTCTGTCTGCGTGCCTGCCTCCGTCTGTCTGTGTGTCTGCATCCATTTGTTTGTTTTGCTGATTGTCTCTGTTCTTGTAGATGTCTTTATCCGTTCGCCTGATGCATCTCCTTTGGTGCATTGTGACTAGCTTTCCATCTCTATATATACACCGCTCGACTGTTCCCCCATGCAGTATGTGTTTGTGCCTCTGTCTGTATCTCTGGATATGTTAGAGCCTGCATCTGTGTCAATGAAACGAGAAATAAAATAATAGAAGCGCATCCATGATTCTGCACGCAAGTTAAAGTACGTGTCTGCAATCGTGAGTTTTGAACAAATGAAGAATTATTTGAACACTGGTCAGTAGCAATTAGACCTAACAATCGATATCAGTCAATAAAATGAAGGATGTCAACACTTGATACCCATGGCTGCCTCAGGGTTAGCTTAAATGACGGCGAAACTTCCTCTGGCAAGTAACTGCATGGGTGTGGATTATACGATTACCTGCGATGGCTGACCACATCTTTCATCTTGACCACTGCATGGAACATGTGAAGAATGCACCATCTCTGGATGGATTTATATCCAGACTCAAGACGACGTATCTGTTTAAACAATCTGCAAATAACGTTCTGAACTTGTGTACAGCGCCCTTTTCTTCGGCCTCGGCTGAGCTACGACGCTAAATAAATCGTCTTTTTTATCGTTATTACTAGCTGGGGTACCCGACGTTGCCCGGGAATTTTAGCATTCGCCCCGTTCCCGGCCAATGCCCTACTTCCCACCCTCACTTCGCCCCATTCGCTCCCTCCCTCCGTCCTTCCCTTCCCCTCCTCACCTCCCCCGTCCCTGCCTCCCTCTGTACCTGCCTCCCTCCCCCTCCCTACGTCCGTCCCCTACCTCTCTCACTCCGTCCGTCCCTCCCCCTGTCCCTCCCTTAAAGTATTTCTTGGTAGGGTATTATCGAAACTGATATTAACCCAAAGTACATGGAGCTGAATTGATGCAATTGAGGCGTGCAGTGTGTGTGTGTGTGAGCAGGTGCAATTTGTTGAAGTTCATACACAAAATAATGTCAAGCAATTAACATTTAATAAATTGCATTTCAAAATAAAATGGAAATGATCAATTATAAGTGAAACAATCAAGAAGTGTTCCGTAATAGAACAAGCAGAGGATTAACACAAGAAACACTTTTCACAAACAATCACAACACTCCATCAATACTTTGATTGGTTTTCGTGTGACATTGATTGGTGCCTCATATACACCGATGCAATAAAGGTCACAAAATTACAAAATGCATTACACTGTTAATTATTCCAAGTACAACTGACGCCAAGAAGTTTGTAAAAATGAGGTTAGTAGATAAGAAAGTATGTAAAGAAGACATTCAATAATACCGAAGTCATTGTAGGCCTACATTACATACAGTTCCAGTAGTGTAATAGCTAATATAAATTATTTTATTTGTCAAATGCATGTTCTGCTTGCTAATAAATTTTTTGTCTTGATGATATTTTACATTTTATACCTTATCTATTGTCGCCGGTAGTTTTTACATGAGGTACTTAAAAGGTATCATACAAAGTATAGTGATAACACACATCAATGATGTTAAGTGGAAGAGAAACAGGACTCACTAGGTACACACAGTCTTGCTGCGTACACACAGTCTTGCTGGGTACACACAGTCTTGTTGCGTACACACAGTCTTGCTGGGTACACACAGTCTTGCTGCGTACACACAGTCTTGCTGCATAATCAATAGACATTAATTGCAAGATAATTAATCATCGCTACAATCATATAAGCAACTAATGCAAGGAAATTGAGTGGAATCTGATTTTCTCGTTCTGCTGTTATTTCAGTCTCGACATAAACTGGTTTCTTTCAATCTCCATCAAGAAGGAAATGGAAAAACCTACCAGCATTTAACATTGACATAAGCAGATTTATTTGGTTGTTATTGCAGTAATCATTGTTAAAAGTTAAACCTGACACACTTCAAACAGCTTTAACACAAAGGATGCTTATAATCTAAATTCATATATTTCTGTAATACAAAATCGACATTTCATTCATTAAAGGTCATCACAAGGTCACACTGTTTCCTCCACAACCTGCCTAAGCCAATTCTTCACATAATATTTCTATTCTTGTCCTAACTTCAAAAGTTAAAAAAATTATCTTGCATGCAGAAAAGTCCCAAAATGTACCCATGACTAAGCACAATATTCATATCTCAAATTTCGAACATTTAATCTGCCTTTGAAAAAGTGATTTCTTTAACGATTGAGGTAAGGCACAGAGAGTCATGACAGCAATTGTTTCCAGGTCCAAAGAGTCGAATAGATGTGCTGCACCAAATCAAGAATTTGCAGCTATTGTGGCAGGTCTATACTTCAAAACTTACTATCCCACAAAAGTGCTTTTAGAATGTGGATCATAATTTACAAAAGCTTTTTAAAATCTGTGCAAGAATCACCAAGCACTTAAACATCATTTAACTAAGGACAATTCTGTTTAGAACGAACAATTGCTCTTTATCATTGCTATTAATCAAAAAGTTGTTAACCAACTTAAGGTATATGATTCAAAAACTGTTATGCTTTTAACAAAATATGCCAATACCTAATAATATATGGCAATAATTATATCGACTATATTCACAATCAAAATGATATATAGGCCTAATTATTTGACTGCCTACACTGCAAGCTGATTTTCATATAAAAAAATACAAAATTGGATTGATGTGAAATTGTGAATGACTATGATGATCATACTTAATTAAATACTACATCAGTATTTCATTTAACATAACTAATTATATAAACCTGTGGTAATGAATTCCTCTTTGTATGAACCAATACATAAAATAATAATACTTACTAAATTCAAATCCAAATATAAATTTTCACTCATAAGTTCAAAGCCATGAAAAGCTGAAACAATAAACTACCCAGAACTTTTAAGTTTCTAAAGATCCTTGCATTTTCGGACACAGAGCACAGTTTAAAGAGAGGCAGGCGCTAAAAGCAGCTAAAATCACTTGCAACATGCACTGACTGACTTCTGGCATGATGATGCGACGATTCCACTCTACGACTGACGCCAACATCTCTACTACTTGACGCAACAAGAGATTTAGGAACTCCCGATCCAGCCGCTGGAATGCTCTCCCTCTTTGACATCCGATCATACGACACTGAACACGAACGGATCAAAGTCGTATTTGCATCCGACGTTGAACTACGATGGTGAGAAGAAAAGACGTTTGAGTGATCAACAGTTTGTGAAATGTTACTACACTTCCGGTGATTAGCGGCCTTGTGAGAATTGACCACCATCACCCTATCACCCGAAAAAGTCGAAGAAACGTCTCTTGACGAATGGTGACGTTGCTTGACGTCAAAGGGCGACACGTGTCGTCGCTTGACTTTAGGAGTTTGCGCCGACGTAGATTGGCGATTGCTGCGCGTCTTGGAATAGTTTTCTCTCTGACAGTGACAGCAGCGTCTGCAGCATTTTCCTGCTTCATGGGAACAGCGTTCTCTCACAGCACTAGGACAGCAACTACAGTGTTCGTTCTTATCGCACGAATGTCTGCTACTAAATTCCTTTTTTATAGCACATGAACAGCTAGTGAAAACGTCTCTTGAGCTTGCACTGTGAGCAAATGACGATGCTGCTGCCTTGCAACATTTACCACAATCGTTCATCTTTTGCCGGGTCTGGAATGCATGTACGCCGCCTGGCTCATCCTCATCAGCAGGATAGGGAAATGCGCCAATAGAGGAACGGCCTAGCGGTAGGACACCGTCAGAAAACAGCTCATGACATTCCAAGCAACCGCTTGATAGGTTTCTGTCCAAGCGCACTGTCACCGCTCCACTGGATGTATGAGTTCCCCCCCTCTTGTACGCACCTTCGAGACTGGCGTGTTTCGAAGGCCACCTGTTTGGGCCACGATCAACGCAGCCACCTGGCACCAGAAGTAAATTGATGTCGCTCGAGCCGTCGTAGTTGGTCGTCTGGTGAGTCTTGATGTTGTAGAGGGCGGACATGTTGTTCGCTGAAGCCCTGTTCATTGACGAACGCGATAGGTAAGGCAAACCGGTTGTAGCAGATGGATCGGCCGTACTATGTCTACAGAAAGAATGCCATTTATAATTAACATAAGCATAAGTTGGAACAAAGACCACAGTAAATTTACAAGCAGGCACCTCAACTTGTTTGAAGTAATTATGAAAATTTTATGTTGTTTGAAACTCTGGTGGCACATCAGCACAGCTCAGGTCATTGATTTGCTAGCTAACTGGCCTTTAAAAATTAATATTTCAAGTTATTCACAAAAGTTATGACACCTTGAATGCTACACTATATATGAATAAACTCATGATTCTTCACTTGCAATCAGCTGCAGTGCTGAGAACAACAGAATAAAGTTATTGCCGGATCCTAGCTTATAAAAAGTTTAAGAAACACTGGTCTGGACATTCCAAGACAAAGAGGAAGAGCTGCTATTTTTACACATTTATTGCTGGAACTCACTAACTGGTCTGCTAGACAGAAATCTCAAACATTGTGAGTCAGGTTCTGAAATTTATTATTGAAACTCGCCACTTTAAAACGACACAAACCAGCATAAAAATGTCCATAAGAATAACAACAACAACAAGATGAACACATACCTTAGATGCCTACTTAAATTAGCAGCAGCACAAGTAAATTAACTTAATAGCAGTACTGTTGCAAGTTAAATGAGTCAGCTGGTGAGCAAAGGATTATGAAGCTACCCTATAAGCAGAAATGAGGCACTGACTGGTTTAACTTTGAGCAAGTGCAGACATCCTGAGACTGTGCATTCGGCCTGACAGACATCTTTGATTTAACGTGAAGTCCAGCATCACGACTGCTAACAACAACACTTGTCAAGTCTGGAGAGCTGCATGCTGATGGTTGCACCTAAAAACCAACCATATATGCACAACATTACTACACTTACCATCTATGTAAACTATGTTTAGCTTGCCCAGCACAAGAAAACTAATCATCACTGCTGCCAATTTACTTTGTATGACTTCATCAAGGCCACTAGCCACTAATTGATACCTTAGATGTTCAAACATGTTTCAGATTCTGATTTTGAAACAATTGAAATGAAAATGTTCATTCTGGAATTGAAATTGAAGCCAATTTAAAATTTATAGAATTACTAATAATTTAGGACACAGCTGGTTGGTCAATAACTATAATTGCAGCTAAAACCTGATTATAAATGCCTTAAACAGGTATTTACAGAGTGACATAGAATGCTAAGTTACATACATACATCCAAATACTACCTACTCGTATTTTGTTGAAAGATTCAATGGCACATACCTTAGATGTACTACACTGTGGCTCTAAAAAATAAGAAAATATCTTTAACAGTCTCAAAATTACACACCAAGCAACAATGAAAAACCCTTCCTTTGAACAAAGTAATTTAAAGCAAATTATACAACTCAAACCTTATTCTGAATTACATGTAACACCATACTCCAGTATATCCCTTTGAAGTCTGTTCCACAGAATCCGAAGGGGGTTCTATGGAGGGTGGGAGGAAGGGGACAACAGTTCGGAGAGACAATTGGATAAAAGCATTGTTGGGATGAGTTTTTCTAACATTATAAATCAGATTCCAAGGTGAAGACAAGGATTCCGTGGGAAAATTCATTTAAAATAATTTATAATATTATTTTTATGGATTCAATCTGTATATGCATCGATCACTCTTATTAAACTGTAACAAATTAAATATAGAAATCCACTGAATGATAGCGCTCTGTCAATGCTTGCACTCTGGTAGTGCCAATCCAAAGCCAGGGAATGGAGGAGGGTGATGTCAGTGGCTGCATGGCGACATAAAAACCAAGACACCACTATGATTAAATGCTGCACCTGCTGGTATCAGAATCCAACTTTCTAGCATTAATCCAGACATACAAAAATATGTCATGAAAGAATCAAAAGCGTCAGACACATGTTTACTACAATTTGTATGCAATTCAAATTAATCCAGGCTTTGTACGTACAAATTAAGCTATCTGATACCAAAGACCTCAGAACCAATTACATAAGCTCAAGTTAACTGGAGACTACTAAGGCCACCTGGAGAAGCCATAAACAGTGTTTTGAATAAAAACAGAAATATAACCTAATAAAAAAAGTTAACAGCAATTAGCTAACGCACCATTCTGAAGAAGTTGCTCTCCTGCTAATTGATGACAGTTCTGCAGTTTCCTTTCAATTTCTTTCAGCTGAAGTAAAAAAACCAAAGTGGGTGGTCTCACTAAAAGTGATGTAAGTTTTGTTCTGCTCTAAATATTTTGATGAAATCTGGCCATCATGTGCAAATATGAATCATCTTTAAGACTGTCAAATTTTATTTCCAAATTCTTACTTCTGGCCATAGGGTTTTTTATGGCCCACCATGTATATCCAAAATTGTCTCATATAGATCCCTCTGTAAATCACAACCATGGCAATCCAATGGCTGATGAGTTTTTTTACATTATAACTTAAAAGTCTATATTCTTATATCTTTTGAAAATTTTGAAGCCTTACCTTCTTCAATGCCTTGCGATGTGACTGTTGTCTTGACTTGTGGATCTGTTGTTCAACCAGCAGATCATCGACCAGATTCTCGTACGCACATACGATTCGCTTCTGCATCCGAAAATCCACTTCCAGCTTTTCCAGCATGACCTTCATGCAGACACAACCAAAAACTGTTTTTACAAACCTTATTTAACAGAACACTTATTTACTGCATTTTATGCTTCTCATTCCCTCCGTGTATTGGGGGCCCCTGTTCAGCCGAACATGTTGAACATGCCTTAATCTGGCCCTGCCTCAGATGTCACTGGCAGAAAAGCAACTCCATTTAGAACCAGACACTTAACAGCAAATCCAATCCGTTCACAGCTAGTTCACACTTGTCATAACTGGCTGAAGATGAAAGATGTAGGACAGTGCAACAGCTCAATATAACAACACACGACATCTGTTACGCTTAGACGTTGGGATATGATACCTATAGATGCAACACTGCGACAACTTGTGACCTACTAAATAATCTACCTAACTATAATATACCGATAATTATGTAAAAGCTATCAAAAGTGATGAATGTCTTCCACCACATTTGCTTTAGCAGCATTTTTTTGAGTGACCATCAGTTGTTCCACAAATCTATTGCCAACAAATTAACATTTTACATAACTGCACCGTTTAAGTAATGGAGCATTGGCTCCTGGAAGAAAAAAAGAATTGGTAATTTCTCATCTTAAGATCTTAAGACCAAAACACATCTAAATATATTTACCTGCAACTTTGGATGATGACATTTTTGCTACAGTCGTAAAATGGAATTGATTAAAAGACTAATAATTAGATGTAAACTGCTTACCGAAACATTGTGATCACTGACATCCGAGTTTGCAAAGACAGCCTCCTCAGTTGTCAAGGTAACGTCCAACTCTCTAAGATCATCTGGGGCATCATCAGGCAAGCATCCGGTAATAGCCTGATTTCAGACACATGATGATAAGCATTTATATTAAAAATTCTTTGTAGGTATGTATGCCATGTTTGTATCCAACTGCTTGATCAATGTACATGCACATATTCATGTACAATGAGGGACACGGTTGTATCTGACACTGTAAAGACATGCTGAAATAAAGTGCTGCTAGCCGCATATGGCTGACTCTTTTCATTTACACTACATGGTCATCGTCCAAATTATTATTTTAAATGGAAACCATTTCAACTGGACATGCAGGAAGCATTGATGACATCACAGGTAAGTATTTCTATTTCTATTTCTGATGATGATGCTCAATAACCCCAATATAATAACCTTATATCTACTCCATTAAAACATACAAACCGCTTCCTTAAGGCAAATCTCCTTAAGAGAGTTAAGTTTCCGTTGCAATTCATCCTCAAGAACTTTCTTTCGATCACTCAGAGCATCACAAACCTCCTTCTTCGCTAATTTGCCAGACACGGGAGGGACAAAGTCAGCTGAAAGCAAACATAAAATTCATTCCACCACTACAACTCAGATTTAGTGATGTCGCATACAAAACATGGACCTCCTAGTAGACTTTTAGAAAAGGTTAAAGCAGTAGTTACCAACCCATGACCCGCAGGTCATAAGTGGCCCCCAGGCCTAAAAAAATGGCCCTCATCTCTCAAAGAATTAACAAAAATAATGAAAAATTGACAATTTGGACAGGATAGAACACATAATTTTTCTATTACAACTTACTGTTCACTACCATAGGGACTTACAACACTTAAAAAGTAGCAGCCTTGAAAAAGATGTTCCTGCAGCTGTATGTTAGTAAAATAAGAAATGTATCTTCTGCAGAGAAATCCATACCATCTGAAATGCAGGCTGACATGCTTCGAGCGTGATGTCCACATCTGTTCTTTCTTGGCTGCCCCACAGAATTTCCACTGGTAAAATCAATGGCCGTTTCATGCACTATTCTTGTTAAGGCCCGCTGTAACAGATACCAACAAAATAAAGAATGCAAATGAGCACAGATAGATAATTACAATGATTGGCAAGGAGAGCGAAGGACAACTGAGCACCTGCATTGGTTACCAATGTCAGCAGGACACACCATGCCACCACGCTGGCTGATCAGCAGGTGAGAACCAACAAAAGTCCAAAGTAATTAAGTGTGCTATGCTTTTGAATTGTCATGTTTGGGGATGCAGATCCAAGGCGCGGATTTCAACAATCGGATGATCGTTTAAAGTTTCAAGACCACTCTTTGCTAAGTTGTGTAGAAATCTTACTTCAGTGTTTAATCTACTACACCTGCTTTGAGGAGGGGGAAATCAGGTTACTGGTGGGGTGGGAGAAATGGCCGCTCAGCCAGACACTGATGATACCCATTGAACGGACGAATCTGATGACCCTTTTTTAGTCTTTTCGGCCAAAATTTCCTCTGAGAAACATGTGGAATGTCATGCACTTTTAAAAAATCTGATAACCATTTTCAGTCTTTTCATCTAAATTTCCGAGAAAAATGCAGCAAATAAAATTCCATATTTCTAAATTTGATGACCTTTATGTTTAGTACTTCAAAGTGCTGCTCAGTCGAATTCTTCTTCTGACAGGGAACTTGACATATGAGGTGATCTGGCAAAACCAGGTTTATGTCGCATGATAGCATTTTGAGATAATGGTCGACTTTACTGCACTGGGGTTCGAGGTCGATTTTTACTGTTTTGCATTTTCGTATAGTACGGTACACTGTCTTATCTAACTATTCGCCAAGTATCAAAGCTAAAATCCGTCTGGAAATATTTTAAATTAATTTTATTTGTGAATGTTGAACTTCGCCAAAGCCGGTCCCAAGCCCGGTTGGAAAAGGAGGAGGTTGGGGCATGGGGTTAGCAGCCCCATCCCTGCAAAAGACCTTAACGCTACAGAAACGACGAGAAGGAGCTATTCCGGTGTGTCGACCAATGCTCCGATCGGAACAGGAGGAACCAAGTCTAAGTAAGTGAGTGTGAATGTTGCATCTTTCCAAAGTGCCAAAATCAAACTTTGTATTGCATTTCCAAATCATTGCAGTCGGTCATATAACCTTTTACCCCTGTTGAACTTGGCATCCTCTGAAAGCTGAGACTGTGGGCTAACAAATGGTGGTCACATAAATGATGCTAATTATTTTCAGGCCATGATATTAAGCAGAATATAGATGCAGCCTTAGTAAAGAAACGAAACAAGGGTGATCACCTTTACCGTGCGTTTCCCAAAAACTGCATTATTCCAGTTTTGGACACTAAAATATTCATAACTCGGTCAAATATCAAGATATTTGATCAGAATAGGGCAGGACTTGTTTTAAACGGAAACTTCTACTGTTTAATATGGTATCAAAATGTTATTTTTGATTTTTATGACAAAAGCCTGGTTTTGCAGATCGCTGCACATATATGTATGCAAACAGGAGCTATCGAATCTTTCTGGGGAGGGAAATATTGCATGTATCATTTTTCAGGGGGATAGTACGCATTTAGTATATATATTTATAAATATATGTGTGAATAACACCACTCAATGTATTCAGGGGTGGGAGGGAATTCTGGGGGGATAGTGGGACTTTCCCCTCAGAGACGTCTATATTAAACACTGGTCTTACTCCTCTACCATTAACTACACAGCTCAACATATCAAATATACAAATAAAAACTTTAATGAATGTTGCTAACCTTTGATTTTTTACAATCCAGGTAGTACTGGTGCTGAGCTATTGCCATTGTCCACATAGATTTGGTCAGTTGTCCACTTTCTGTTGTCCAAGAGTGGACATTAACATTGTTTAGGAATAACGCACGGCGAGTGATGGAGGCGCTGTAGTGAAAAGAAAGCAACAATGCTAAATATAATAACTTGCTTAAAAGGTCACATGACCAGCACAAAAGTAAAGAATAAACCCAAATGACACAACATATTTGGAACCTGTTTCGTTTCCTGTTAATAAAATCATTAACATATTTTCCTGTAACAACCAATCTTCTTTTTAAGTTTTGGAGTGCTTTTATTAATCCTTTACACGTTTGCCCCGAGTATATCCGCTGAAAACGGGCTCAAAATTTAAAAATGAACGGGTAAATGGTTAAAGTCCTGTATTCCCTCGTTTACAGCATTTAGTAAATAACTATAATCATCGTAATTATACTCTAATCAAATGACTTTTCAAACTCCAAAACACAGATGGCATTGCCAAAAAAACTACTCATAGCACAAAATAAACAAAATCACAAAAACAATATCCGACCGTTTCACATCGTGAACTTCAACGGAGAACTTTCGATCACGGAAATAAAGATTCTCCAGCTGATTCCATGGAAAAACCTATAACAAAAAAAAAAATAAATCAACAACAAAACATGAAAATGCAAACTGAAACAGCATGTAATGATTTATGAAATTCACGAAAAGATTTCATTTAGAATAAGCTTAGTTTCTTATTTCTTATGTGACTCTGACATGACTTGTGACGATTGGGAGGGCAGCGGTAATCAATTCCGTGTTCGTGCGCTCTTCCTGCCAGAGTATCACTCTTACCCTAAACCATCCTTCCCCCCAAGGCTGGGGTTATTATGAATGCTGAGACTAATATTTAAAAATTATTCAAATAATTACTACTATAACAGTAGTTAATATACTAAAAGCTGCAAAGCTTTGGGAATGCAGAAGCCAATTCTCTCTATGTATGCATGTATGTATATATTTGTTTACTGAAAAATCATTAGGTCAGACTGCAATCTTTTAAACATCATGTAAGAACTTCCCACCATCCCTACGCTTTCAGTCAGCCAAATTCAAACAGATCAAAACACTAGAAATGATTAACCGCAGCGTTTCACGCCGAAGCGATGAGCAATTGTGAGTGAAGGAATATCAGTCTTACGGCAACAGTAACACTCTGGCACGAAGAACACAAGAAACACGAGGTCAATTCCCGCCACTCTCCAAAAGTCGGTTCAACTTTCCATTCGACATTGGCAAAGTTAGCAGAAAAACATTAAAAGTGCCTTGCATGGTTGCTAGACAGCTGAATCATGTGATAACTTGTGATCATCTGTTTCTGCCATGACTTGCAATCAAACTGCGGTCGCGTCAGTTTGAAATCAAACGAAGATAATCATCATTATATATTAAACGGTATATATTCAAAACAAGCAAATTGCAAAAGCTTACCCTGCGTGGAACGTTCTTATCATTAAAATCGAAAAGTGAAATTCCTTTGTAGCCGATTCCTAGCCACCACGGCAGACCACTTCGGTCCTGAAAATACAGGAAATTCAAACACGTCAGTTAAGTTTAACATCATCAAACAATAATTATGATGATAATAATAATAATTGTTCATTAATTCAAACTAACAAGAATGAAGTAAAATCACATGATATGGGAGTAACAGATGACAACAAGTTTAATGGGAAAATAACTGGAGAGACACTGCAAGGCACCCATCTGTCCTACTGATCATTCAACAGCCGCACATACGGAGTGGAATGCTGAGTCCCGGGGCTGAGTCTTGAGCCTTATTGGGCTAGAGGGTATCAAACCCATGTCCTTCTGATCATAATTTGTTTGTATGTGCACCTTTTTGTTTGTATGTGCACTTGTTATAGCGCCCTTTCAAGCTCCCTACTCAGAGGTGCTCCCGACTGCAGCACGGACACTGTATCGAGTTTCACACTGAAGCACTGAGCAATTGTGAGTGAAGGACTTGACAAAGGTCCCCACGCAGCGACTTGAGGTGGATTCGAACCTACAACCCTCTGGCTGCAAGGCAATGAACATACCCACTAAATCACTACGCCCACGATGCTAGTGTGTTGCTATTCAACCATCTGCCTGCACCGACATCACCAAACATCTGAGAATGTTTTACAGGTGAAAAATGAAGACATGATATCTATCAATGATCTAACAGCCACTCTCTTAGTAGGTCCATCTGCAGTGATTGAGTTGTTGATCAAAAGTATCGACATCTAGGAACGTGTTAACAATTTAATGAAGAAAGAGCGACAAGAGCAACTGGGAAACCATTACAGCTTGCTGCTAAAGTGTTAAGCACCATCATAATCTAACCCAGGGGTCTCAAACACGCGGCCCGCATGCGGCCCGCGAACCCGATTAATGCGGCCCGCGAACAGCCTCCTGGTTTTTGATTTTTTTTTATTAGAAATCGGTTTAAAAGAATTTTTGCATTTCTTTTATGATTTGAACCTAGGTTTAAACTGTTTTTCTACTCCTTTTGCTGTGGACATTGAGTCCACAACAGCAAATATTATAGGTGTATTAGGCTATGTAGATGGATTTATTGGACCTTCAGTGCGATGCAACGCCGAAGCAGAAGTAAGCTACAGCGAAGTTTTATGCCGGTGTCGCAAAATGGAGTGTAGACTATACGTAATAATTATATCTCCACAGATGAGAAGTTGGAAAATGTCACTTCCGCGTTTGTTTATTTTTGCAAAATTAATTAGCTTACGTTTGCTTGGTTTTTGAACAATAACACTAACAGGTAGGTTCTATGTTTATTCCTATAATTTTGGTGACTTTGGTTTAGAGGACTTAGAACATTTAGAACACTTAAGAACGCTCAGAGTCTCTCGGCTTAACAAAATTCGGGTTGAATTACTCTGAACATTGCTTAGGATACGGCACCCAAAAAAATTTAGAGTCATTTAAAATTTTGATTACAGCATAATTTCTTCAATTATAGCGCCCACGCATTTTTCGATAATTGGGATAGAATGGTTTTTCAATTTTGTTTTCAATACCATGCAGTTACATTTAAAATATAATATTATGTGAATTTTACAGGGTTGTATCATCATTACATTATTTCATGCTGCAATGGCACATAACTAAATCTATAGTTTCACGTGCACGAGAATATTTTTATTTTGCGGCCCGCGAGTCATTAAAAATTTCAAATGCGGCCCACATGCTGACTTGAGTTTGAGACCCCTGATCTAACCCTAACATTACATCTTTCGCATGCATATATAATTTAATGATCCCAATGCTTTTCAAAAGTCTTCAAAAACATGATAAACAAAGGTTCTGAAAAACAGATTTTAATCAATTTTAATTCCAAACTAAAAGCATCAAAAATACAAAAGAATGTGACAATAGTGAATTGCTACCTATAGCAAAGGTTACGGTGAATGAAAGAGGAAATATAATACGGCCAACTAACCTTAACCTCGTAGTAATGCAGGCCATACATAGGCAAACGTTCAACGATAGACATGTAACTAAAAGCAATTTATGAGAACCATAAAGAAAATAGAATCACTATAAAGAAAATAAAACATGAGCAATGATAACAAAATCATTCAGTAGCAAAAACAGATCGCTAATAAAAGCTTAAAACAAAGTCATCAAAAGAATATTTAAAGTAGAAACAAGAATAATCTTAAAAAACAGGATTTGAAAATTTTATTTATGCTAATTCTTGAACAAAAGCACAGTGGATCTATACTTAAAGAACTTTACAACTTATGCCTTAAGAATAAATTCAAAAGGTGCAAGAAATAATGAAACTGCCAACAATGCACATTACAACAATGATTCATTCATTCATTCATTCTGTTTGCAGGAAGTTACGCCACCCATCCACTTCTACTTGCCATCATCAGGAACTACATAAAAGTCAAAAAATTAAACTACAAAAAATCAGATTTTTAAATAATAAACTAGTCATTAGCAATTTTAAAAATCTCAAGAACTGTATACAAAATCAATAAAAGAAAATAAGTTCACAGAAGTCCTATGGCAGAGAAAGTGAACTCATTCTCTAGACATACTAGCCTACTTTGTTTGCAACCTTAACCAAATGCTCACCTGACAATAGCTGATGTTTTTGTATATCCCTTTAAATTCCTATAGATGGTTAGAATTCTGTCCTCACTGAAAACAAGAGAAGATCTATTCTTAAACACATCCAAATTATCAATAAAATGTTGTTCAACTCTTGTAGGCAGAATGGCATAGCAGGATACAGTCGAGTACACAGGGTACATTCTTATGTATGGGGCAGACATACAAGTCCGTGCAGATGGCACTAGTTGAGGTATGTTGCACCAAACTCAAAAGAGGTCACTGATGGGCACTATACATGGGCGGCAGAAGAAATGGATAGGACACATCTTAAGGAGTGACAACCCTACTAAGAGACATCATTGAGGGAAGAATGGAAGGGAAAAGGATGCGAGGTAGACCAAGAACAATGCTGCTGGACTGGATGCTGACAGAGGATGGATACAGTGGACTGTGTGAGAAGCACAGAACAGAGAAAAATGGCGTTATTGGACATACGAATCTGCCTGAGGGCAGAGAACGTGAAGAAGAAGCACCAAACTCAGTAGAAGGCACTAGTTGAGGCATGTTGCACCCAACTCAGTACACAGTACAGGTAAGTGCATAGGGTAGAGGAGTTGTTTGTACCAGTGAATAGGATGTCATCAAGAATCTAAAGACCCAGGAATGTATCGTATTCTATAAATAGAAAACAAGTAAAGGAAAAGGCATATGAGCTGGCTTAATAATTATCATACTAAATATTCTAAAGCAACATAATAACAGTCATGACTAACCAATAGGATATGGATGGAAATTCCTTCAGCGTTGCCATTGGTAACACCAATAAGTTCTTTAAATACCTTTTGGCAGTTTCTTCGCTAAAAGCATAAATCAGTACATATCTTTATTCATATTATATAGATGGCTGAATCACAACACAGTGGCACAAAAAGACTTAGCATCATAAGGATGCAGGTCTGATGCCTGCTAGCCCCACCTGACCTCTTAGTCACGGTATTAGAACCGCCATAACTCAGTCCACGTTATCCCAATAAGTTCTTTAAATGTCTTTTGCCAGTATTTTTTCAATTGGTCTTTCTATTTGGATGTGTGTTCTCCTTCTGTTCACTCTATAATTCTGTCTGGCAGTCACTCCTCTTCCTTCTCTCTCTTGAAACCTCTTCTTCTCGCAGTACCTTGCGCACTAGGAGCGCTGCTGAATGGTTTTAATAAAGGCGCTTTACAATTTATGCTCAAATACAATATTTACAATGCAATACAACAGAATAAGGACAACTCAACTTCACTAAATTTATTGATACCATTATATCATGTAATCTCCTGCATTCTTGACAGTTTGAATTACTTAAGAATATCATCATTATTAAAATAATTATATTCTCAACTTATTGCTTCGCAAATGATATGTTAGCAAAAACATGTTCTCTCAAGCTGGAGCAACATGTAACAAAAAGCTAACTATAGCAGTATAGCTTTAAAAAATCATAGAAAATAACTCAAATCGACAACAATTTGCATCAAGACAGAACACAATTAAGCCACAAGTATCAAAATGAAACAGAAAACTATTTAAACTGACTAAAAGTGATCAAGTGAAGAATTTCACTTACTCAATAAAGCTGCCATTTGTAGCTTGCAGGCCATAGGCTGCCAGCATAAAAATATTGTAGCTGTCACAGTCAATTTTACCCTAAAAACAGCAGCAAAAAGTATCTGTTATCAGGGTAAAAACAATTTGAAAAGCAGATCTCGACTGTAAAATGAAGTTTAGCATTTGAGGATTTCTACTTAGGTACTATTCGGAATCAGATGTAACAGCAAGTTGAATGCCGAAACTACCTTAAACACAAGTGAATCATAGATGTCTTACCTCATAAATGGCTTGCCTTGCTTGGAGGTAGAACAGCTCAATTGTTGCATTGTTTTTAAGGAAGGATATGCTTTCGACAAAAAATCTGCATTGCAGTCAAACAAAAAAACACATAGCACTCATAATTTCCAATAAAGTGTTAATTTCTAAAACAGTACAATTGCAAATAACAACTGACATAAAAACCTTTTTAAAAATCACTATCAATTACTTTTTTGAAAATAAAATAAAATAAATAAGTCAAGTTAGAGATAAAAATACATGATGCCTATAATATCATAGAGATCTAAAACTTATTTTGCACTATCTTCCCAACTCTGATGCTTGGAATAATAGAAGGCAAAAACAAAAGAGGAGGGTCTCATCAAGAGTGGATGATTGACATTGAATAATGGTGTTGATCAGATCTACGGACCGGTTGGCACAGAACAGAATCGAATGCAGAGACAATGTGAAGAAGGCACCATATACCTAGGGGCTTAAGACCTCGGCTGCAGATGATTAATGATGATTTTTTCCACATAAAAAGAGTTAACATAGCAAGTGTCTATTATTTCTTAATGGTTATAATAATACTGAAGATATTTTTATTTCTTCCTACCTTACAGCAAGATATATAACAAGTGGTCCTGCAGATTTGAGAAAGCTGTGGTCTAGAACAGAACGATCCAGCTGCAACCAATGGATCTGGCCACTGCAAGTCAGAGAAGCACACATGATAAACGTCCACGCTAAACGTCCGCACATCATCCGTAAACAATAACACAAACTCAGCAGTTACACTTAAAGAAAACAGACGACATAAATCAAGCGAACAGTGTTTGCTGAGAACCAGGCAGATATACAAAGTCATATGCATTGGTAAATTACATTATCCACAGTTCAGTCCATTACTATGTCCACTCAATTATACACATCTTTATTAAACAAGACGAGCATCTACAGGTGCATATTATCATCATTTTCACCTGCTGTTTGTCAATTCTGTTTAAACCAATTGATAGAATTTACCTGCATGTTCCACTACTGTCAAACAAGAATCCTTTTTCACTGAAGACAAAAGACAATCCATTCATACATAAACAACTACTTCAGGATTTGTCAGTCACTCAAACTAATCTATCTTTGAAGATTGGTTGGTTTTTAGAAGCAATGATTTCAACTGAGCACTGGATTAACTTACAAAGAGTCGTTGAACTGTAGACCGAAATATTCTTTCTCTTTCAAACTGAAGTGTGATGCAGCCATGTCAAGCAGTTCACCAGCATACAGCTTAGGCTGTGAACGTGAACAAAGAGCACAGTTATACATCAAAGTAAACAGGCAAATGCACATTGCATTGTATTTAATTAAAACATTTATAAAGCACCTCTACTAGGGTGAACTGCTCAGAGGTGCTCCCAGAGGGCAAAGCCACGAGAGAAGAAATATAGCTTTGAGAAAAGAAAATGAGGAGGAGGGATTACTAGCTAGAATCTGAGATGGAGTAGATGGAGATAGCGTATTTCAAACTGAGGCAAAGAACCCAGACTGAGCCATAGCCGTATAATATACAATTATATATTAACTACAAAGAAGCTGTGATATCACAAAAAGTTTTATATGGAGTTGGAATTGAACCCTATATCCTCATTAAACTCCACTGCATATAACGATCTTCCATATTATTACTCCCTTTCACCACCAGAGTGTCAACTTAATTCATTATCTGCATTGACTTCAAAGGCCTCTGCCCGCACAGAATAAACACATCCATCCGCCACTACATCATTAGCCCCAGATGCAAAGGCTTGCACATGATGGATGAATATATATTTACTCTATTCTAGGAATTCAATGAAAGCTTTCAGTTGAAGTATTACTTCTAAGATGACACAGCCAGGGGCGGATCCAGGAATTTTCGAAGGGGGGGGCCAAAAAATTTTTTGGGCTGGGGTCGGAAAATTTTTCGTTGATCTTTCGCTGAAAAATCTGATGAACTTTTTTAGTCGTTTTTGGCCGAAACCAGAGTTTAATTTAGCCCTCACCTCTGGGGGGATTGAGGTTTCGGAGGGGGAGATAATTGACCGTCTGGAAGACAATCTTGAGGCGCGCAGCGCCGAGAGTGGTAGGGGAGGGATGTGGGGAGGGGATATGCCCCTCCCCACGATAAACTTTTTGAATTTTCACATTGCAATGGTAGCATTTTAAGCTGTTATCTTAACAAAATAGCTGTACTTTTCAGTGCTTTTAAGAGTGCCATAAGGTCTCAATAAATATAGACTTTACTTAAAAACTTCTTTCCCGAAAACTAGATGTTCTTTTTTAAGTAATCCGCAGGAAACCTTCAAAACGGGTGTTCAATTTTCCTTTCCAAAAAACTGATGACATTTTTTGGTCATCCTTGGGAAATCTTAAAAAAGGTGTTTAATTTTTCGTCTAAAAAGAGTGATGACTTTTTGGTCTTCCATGCGAAATTTTCAAAAAGAGGTGTTCAATTTAGAATCCAAAAAAACTTATGACTTTTTGTAGTCATCCGTGCGAAATCTTAAAAAAGGTGTTTAATTTTTTGTCTAAAAAGAGTGATGACTTTTTATTCTTCCGTGCGAAATTTTCAAAAAAGGTGTTTAATTTCGCATCCCAAAAAACTAATGACTTGTTGTAGTCATCCCTGCGAAATCTTTAAAAAGGTGTTTAATTTTTCGTCTAAAAAGAGTGATGACTTTTTATTCTTCCGTGCGAAATTTTCAAAAAAGGTGTTTAATTTCGCATCCCAAAAAACTAATGACTTGTTTTAGTCATCCCTGCGAAATCTTTAAAAAGGTGTTTAATTTTTCGTCTAAAAAGAGTGATGACTTTTTAGTCTTCCATGCGAAATTTTCAAAAAGAGGTGTTCAATTTAGAATCCAAAAAAACTTATGACTTTTTGTAGTCGTCCGTGCGAAATCTCAAAAAAGGTGTTTAATTTTTCGTCTAAAAAGAGTGATGACTTTTTGGTCTTCCGTGCGAAATTTTCAAAAAGAGGTGTTCAATTTAGAATCCCAAAAAACTGATGACTTTTTGTAGTCATCCGTGCGAAATCTTAAAAAAGGTGTTTAATTTTTCGTCTAAAAAGAGTGATGACTTTTTATTCTTCCGTGCGAAATTTTCAAAAAAGGTGTTTAATTTCGCATCCCAAAAAACTAATGACTTGTTGTAGTCATCCCTGCGAAATCTTAAAAAAGGTGTTTAATTTTTCGTCTAAAAAGAGTGTTGACTTTTTAGTCTCACATGCGAAATTTTCAAAAAAGGTGTTCAATTTAGAATAAAATAACTGATGACATTTTGTAGTCATCCGTGCGAAATCTTAAAAAAGGTGTTTAATTTTTCGTCTAAAAAGAGCGATGACTTTTTAGTCTTCCGTTCGAAATTTTCAAAAAAGGTGTTTAATTTCGCATCCCAAAACACTGATGACTTTTAGTAGTCTTCCGTGCGAAATCTTAAAAAAGGTGTTTAATTTTTCGTCTAAAAGGAGTGATGACTTTTTAGTCTTCCGTGCGAAATTTTCAAAAAAAGTGTTCAATTCAGCATCCCAAAAAACTGATGACTTTTTGTAGTCATCCGTGCGAAATCTTAAAAAAGGTGTTTAATTTTTCGTCTAAAAAGAGCGATGACATTTTATTCTTTCGTGCGAAATTTAAAAAAAGGTGTTCAATTTCGCTTCCCAAAAACTTATGAATTTTTAGTGAACCGTCAGAAATCTTCAAAAAGGTGTTCAATTTTTCTTCTAAAAAACTGATGACTTTTTAAGACTAGAATAAATAAAATACTTCCCACTACTGAATGAAATATAGTAAGATATAAATATAAACAAGGAGTAAACATGTGTTATCATTCACCGCATTTTCTTGCACATATAGACTAAACTGAAAACTTAACATGTTTCGCCCTGAAATTTTTTGGCATCTGTAAAAAATAAATTACATCCCAAACACTGTTGTTAGTGTTAACTTGATTTGTAATTAATAGTTAGTTGTACTTAGTTATTATTGTGTTTATTGGTGTTAATGCTTTTAAAATTTACTACGAATATATACACGAATAACATACATTGCATGTCTTAAGTCATAGTTGGATACTGTTGAAAGATTGTTTCATTTCGATGCTTTATATAAAGACAATGCAATTGCGTGAGAGACTTAGATTAGATTTTAATTACATTTATACATTATTTTTATTATAGATTTTAATTACATTTATACATTAATTCTCCTGTGCATGACTGACACCCTGAATTTTTTTTTTCGGCCACCATGGATGGGGGGGCCACGTCCCATGGTGATTTGAAATGGGGGGGCCATGGCCGGATTGGCCCCCCCTGGATCCGCCCCTGGACACAGCCAGACACTAACCGCACACGAGAGTCATCAGTTGATCAATCCAATACAATAATATATAATCCATCAATTGATTAATCCAATACAATAATATATAATTCATCAGGTGATCCAATACAAAAATAATATATGATCCAATCAGATTAATTCAAAACATGGAAGCAAAACCAGTTGCTTATTTTCTTCCATAATTTTGTGATTTCTTACATTTGCGACGTTTGTGCAACCATCAACATTGCACAGAATTCTTCCATTACCCATTCCTATTACTCCAGAAGACATCGCAAATGTCTAACGCACAAGACCTACACTTATATGACATGTTTTTCGATTCAACAATGAATTCTGCAGCTGGTGAAAATATTAATTTCTTTTACTTTCATCGCTAACTCATCATCATGCTGGCCGTTCTTTTCTCCACTCATTCAACCTATCATGCGTTGACTTCTGCAATCATCGGCTGTATTCCGAATCTGATTTACAATAATTCATCTCACACAGTTGACTGCATGCAACTGCTTTCTCTGTCCTCCAGCATCTTCCACAATCTTTAACCACTATATGCTCGGCTAAAGCTGTCTGAATCGCAGATCTATGTTATCTTTTCCAGCTGCTATTTAAAGCTGATGTTTCGTGCAAATGATGCACTTCATGGTCTCACACTGAATTACTTTAACAGTGTGTTTATTCAATAATTCAACTCACACTTGATTGATCATGTCAAAGATGTGATCAGCTTTTTTATGCAGCTTGCGAAATTCTTAAAAATAAGAGTTGACCATTTGTGTTATTTTACAAACTCAGCCATGTGAAAGCATTATCGTGATCATCATGAGCATCATAATCTTCAACATCAACTAGAAGTATCTTGGAAGATACTATATGATGTATAGATATATCATCATCGGCAACAGCAGCAGCACTATATACAGACAGACTGATACCAGCAGCTGGAACTAAATTTGAGATTGCTGATAGCATCACATATAGTGTCATCGTCCAAAGACGGTTTCCTCATCTTATAGGAAAGACTATTTCAATGGAAAAGCAAGATGGGAAGAAGGATACATCCACAAAAGGGAAAGGAGGAGCCATTAATCAGCAAAAGGGGAATGAGGATCAATCCATCTGCAAAAGGGGAAGACTTATCCATCCATCAGCAAAGACTAATAAAACAGATTAATGAGAAGATGGGCGTATATATATATATATACGAAGCACATCAAAGCAGCTTTGAGAAGAAGACGAAAATAAGGAGAAGATGTCAATTTGAAAGTCTGGACTGGACATAGTTTACAGGAGGATAGTAAAGTGATGACAGCGCACTGCATCTAATCTGATGGAGGTTTGAACTAAATGAATCTGAAACACATTTTCCATCAATCCCATTCACCTGTGGATGAGATTAAGCCATCACCAAGTAGAAATGAAATGATCACGGATATGAGACAGACATGCTTGGCATGCAAGGCCTGTCCACAGAGGAAGAGCTTGGAAGAGGAGGCGGAGGAAGAAAGGACAAAGAGGAGGAGGATAAGCAAGAGATGGAGTGGATGAGAACAACAAAAATAATTAGACTAAGTAGAAAAGAGTAAAACCGTGAATGGCTGATTCATGGGTGTGAAGCATTAAATTTCGTGTACTTCTTTTGTTAGCCTCAGAAATCACGATGCAGCAGACATATTCTGTCCTCTCAATTGCTACAACCAATACTCTCCATGGATATCGTATGGTCAGTGTAATCACTTTATTGTCAGGTTCACTGTGAGGCAGCTGTGGAAAAGAAATCTGAAAATCTTTCTTCCCTGTTGAGGATCGTTTGAATTCCGACAGCGTATCCAACAGCAGTCCCGCATGTTAACCTCTGAACCATCACACACTATTCAGTATGAAAAATTAGTCCACGTGCCACAGACAGTAGACCATTTGGTCACATCAATCAAAGATCAACCAGTCAACAAAACATCAATCAACAAAAACAATCAGTCAATTTTATGCGTACAACTGGCTGCACTGCACACAAACACACACACACATACACACACACACACACACACACAAGCAATTCAAAGCAAGAACAAAAGCTGACAGCACTGATCAAGAATTGTAGACAATTACCTGAATGAGAATGCAAAATTTTCTTCCATCAACCAACACAACCTCTGTTTTACGTCCTTCGCTCATCTGAAAAGTTTCATAAAACTTTTATGGCAGAAAACTTTATCTCTGTATTTATCATTTCTACAGACGAAATTAAAGTCTACTTCAGTTAAGCTAATACCTGGACTCCATGGCTGCAAAAGAAAGTTGGAGTAAAAACAGAGCCTATCTGATTGAACACTGAAAGCCACAATCAGATGATCAGGCTGATCTTGGCCACACTCCATGCTGACAGGAACAGAGTTACACATGTGTCTAATGCACGAGACATCAACTGATGGTTCACCATGTATACCAGAG
The DNA here is from genome assembly GCA_949752735.1 of Lumbricus terrestris. Classification (NCBI taxonomy): domain Eukaryota; kingdom Metazoa; phylum Annelida; class Clitellata; order Crassiclitellata; family Lumbricidae; genus Lumbricus; species Lumbricus terrestris. The sequence continues at coordinate 26,105,027 of OX457038.1, forward strand.
ACATCAATACCATAAAAATCAGTCCACTTCCACTTAGATTGTTGAAGTAGATGTGATGCATCAGCCAGGATTCAGTCTGACTATGATGCAGTTATAAGAACGTAAAAGACTAAAAAAATACGAGACATTACAGCTGGCAATGAAATCCATAGCTCCAATACAGAGTCGTGCACAACAGACAAGTTCAGTAAAAAGTTTCTTATGGAAAAAAGTTACAAACCCCAATTGTTTCTCCCTCCCTCCATCTCTCTTCCCATCTAGTATTAATGTGACAACCTGCACATTATATAACATTTATTAATAATCAATTTCTGATTGCAGAGACATCCGTCCCATCTGCATTTGTCAAGTGATGATTTATTATTATTAATTAAACCTTCCTTGTTATTTACATCTAATATCTACAAACTGTTAGCTATGCATCATTTGCAAATCTCTTCTAACTCATTAATCTCACCCGTTCAGTCTCGTCTGTGCAACTCTTCACTATTCTTAAGATATTTCAATGGCTTATCTGTGAAACTGGGTGACTCATCTGCCAAGTTGTCTGATGCCACAAGTTGTAACTTGGCATTGCTGCTGATTTTCAATTCTCATATATCTCTCACTTACCATTGCAAGCAAATGGTATACATGTGCAAGTCGTCACCTTCACAATATACCAAGAATTAGTCGTTGTCCTGGATTCTTCAAGGCTATCTCCAGCAGAGGCATTGGCAGCTGACTACTATAACTTGTCTTATTGGTAACAAAAAGTCAAATATGCTGCAACGCTTAATAGATAGGTGTTCTGTCCAGAAAAAGATTTATTCTGACAGTCATTAGACTTTGGTCACTCACATAATACTAAACTTCCTTATTCCCCAGAAGTATCAGTATTCATTTAACAAGGTCATCTGATTACCTTCTGTCCATACCTAAAAAGTCTAGAACTGTTCTGATAATCTTCTGTTCATACCTAAAAAGTCTAGAACTGTTCTGATAATCTTCTGTTCATACCTAAAAAGTCTAGAACTGTTCTGATTACCTTCTGCTCATACCTAAAAAACTAGAACTGTTCTGATCACCTTCTGTAAGTTCTGTTCATACCTAACAAGTCTAAAACTGTTCTAGTTTTCAATGTTGGACACATATTCTTCCAAATTTTTTTCTTTCTGTATCTCTCTGTTTTGCACAGTCACTATAAATGTCAATTTGTTCTCAATTTAATAAGACTTGCTTTTTACAGATTGCATATCCACTAAAGCCACAGCTCAATCCATCCTATAGCAGACGGATAGTTTGGACGTTGACCTGGTTTTGGAATGCCATCAGTTGAAACTGTGCGCCTTAAATGACACCAGTGTTATAGACATTGTCAAAGTATACAATTACACACTGCTGCATGACATCCTGCACTGGTTGCACGTTCAACTATAAACCATGTCTCGTTGCTTTATAAAAGACACCGAATAGCCGAATCCTGGAAAAAAACCTGACGTCTGCATTTGAAAATCAGGCTACAACCCTCATTTTTTAATCAATTGCATCCTCCGCAGTTTTTGTTCCACAAAGTTTAGCAAATGTTTCTTAAAATCTGTTATTCACTGTTGGAATATTCCTCTCACCCATGAGGAGAATGCACAATTTCTTCACAATCTCACTTATCCTAGTCATGCTCAAAGTGCATCCTTTCAATTATCACACATAAAAAAATTCATTTTGAGCTCATGTACAGCGGTCAGCACCCTTCAAAATAGACATCATAAATCATAATTATTTAATATCACATGTTATCCTCCTTTCTCTTATCACTCTAAACAATCTCAGTATCAGGACAAAATGCAGAGCACTCAATCTGAAATATGGCAGACTGTCCAACTAGAGTTCTATGCATCCTCAAACTTAACCATGGATCATCAGTACAGCAACAAGTAGACCCTGGACTTTGTAGTGGTCTGGCTCAGGCATCACTTAAGATGAAGTCTGCACTCTGCACTAACTAACAGACATGCAATGGGTGCCTCCTATAGGTCAAAGAAGCCCTCTGCTGTTTTCTAAGGGAAAGCCTCCTCTGCCCTGATAGGCAAACACATGGTGCCTCTTATCTCACAATATATATGTAGCTGGTTGTTCAACCAGGTTACTCCAGAACACTGATAACAGGAAGGCACATCACTAGAGTGAGTAAGAAATACATGATTAGGAGCATGGTAGTACAAGCCTATTGCATATAAGTTGTTAAATAGTTGTTAAATAATTAACATTCAGATCAGAAAGCAAGAAAATAAATTATGTACTCAGTCTAATTGGCAGTGACCTCTCCTCTTAACAGTTTAAATAGCAATACGACAACATAACAACAGAAATCCTCCAGCCTTTTTTACTTTTTTCTTGTATTGTAACACTAAATCAAGCGCTTTATCAGAACAAATGTTGCAAGCCTTGTATGCATGTCCTCCAGAGTACATTCAGAACGGGCGTTAAGCAGACACAAAACCAAATTCTGTTTTTAAAATCACTGTATATCTCTATCAGCCTTCTTCCCTTCTTCAAGGTTGTATCCTCACTATCATTTTTCTTCAAAGTAGTACAACATATATGTCCATCAACACCACAGTGAACCATAGAGACATTGATTCATTTATACCACTGCCCCTCAGACCCAGACCATTTCAATCAGATTCAACAGTCAATTAATTCCCACAAATCAAAACATCTGCAACATATTATTTCAATGCAAATAAGTTTCATCAAAAATAATATTAGTATTTCTTACTGTTCTGTTACAACTCAAACTCACATTCACAGCAAATAAGCATTTATTATTGGTTCCCAACTATCAATGTTTAACAAACGAAGCACCCTCATTGGTCGATCTAAATCTTGTCAGTCTGAGAACAGGAAACAGATAATCTTCAAGGGGTCAATAGGGTACTTGACATTTGGGGCCACAGTACCATCCACTCAAACACTAGATCTTCCAAGTGCACACATTGGGCCTTAAACTGTCATTCTGGGACACAGTAAATGATTCTATCCACTGACGAGACAGTCACCTACATGTACCTTATGGAGCATGAAGTTAAACAGACCCTCAGCCTGTTCAAAGGTCACATGTTGTCTATCCAGTAAAAACAGACAGGAAATCACTGAAATTGGGTCAAGAAGAGAAAGTAGAAAGAGCAAATATCCTGAGAAAGAAACCAGACTCAAAACAGAGCAATGGACATTCACAAGCATTGCCCTCAAATAAGTTAACTGGCTCAGCTAACATTACTGGGTGAAATGTACTTTGATTTAATGGCACCACGCAACTTGCAGTGACAGGCACTTCCACTCAACTGCCGACCATTGGCATAGCACTACAGAGTAGGATGTGTAATGTGTATAGTATTGATTGCACTATACATAAACATGACAAATGCACAATTACAAATTGATCAGCCTGTACAATGTGTACATAATGCTGTTTGAACTGCATTGAAGGGATATTTTTATCCTGCACAGCACAAGCATCTGTGATCCTAGTAAAGACACCACCAGTCAACGGACTCTACAAATTCCTCAACAAAGACAAAATTTAACTATCACAATGATGCTATATTTAAAAACAATGTCTGCTATGGCTAAAAAGCAAAAAAGAGACGTCAGTTGTCAGGAAAACAACTGAAGTCTCCAGTCATTATACTTTAGTTATGTTAAACAGATCAAAATGCCGAATTTAACACAATAATAATTACACTACAAACTGGTTAAAATGAAAGACAGAGCACCACAGTAAACATTTTGCCTCAACCCATTTCAAATTAACTGTATTACTAATAAGAGTGACTGTCACTATTCTGAACCAAACCTAAAGACTGCACAGATGATGGGCTTGGAAAGTAACTAGGGGCTGACTACATGAAGTGTGTAGGCCTAAGTCCATTAATCAGACCATTTCACATTCAAACTCTGATAGGAAGACACAGCCCTTACAAAGGAGGTCAAGAAGCTGCAAATTATACATGAGTACACCCTACAGTTGCCTAGGCCTGTCTGCAAGCCATTTTCGGGTATAGACTACTACACATGAATATTTATGAGGCAAGTACATGCTGTATAGCAATGAGCACCATCGATTACAGCCCAGATGCACCCTGGAATTTTTTATGCATTACATTCTGTATATCATCATTAATATCTTACAATGATATATCATTAAAATACAATACACATGCATTACACAACACATACAGCCGGTAACAGCTGATCAAAGAGTGCTGACTAAATTAAACCTCCATTTAATCAACAAAAAGAGAATTGAACGTAGACGAACATACCGTCTGCAGTTCAAACAGTTTGACCAACATGTGTACAGAACTTATGGATCCAGACTTCATTGCACGCAGTTTAGTCGTCAGTCGGTTCCCAGAGGAGGAAGAAGAAGAACTGACTAACCCAGCCGCCATGTTTATCAAATGTCGCTAAGAAAATGCCCAATATATAATCTGCTGAATGTGCTTTCTGTTCAGATGGTCTGCAACTGCAGCAACATTACGAGTGACACTGATATCTCAACATGTCTTCAGCTGATTTCTAAGAACAGTTCATCAAAATAATTTTCTCTTCATAGTTCAATGGAAATTCTCGTACAGGTCAGTAACAACTCACAGACTTCAATGTACTGACTAAAAAGGCTGCATGTCATGTTTAAAAAGTGGATAGAATAAGCGGCCATATGATTTTCTCACCATGTTAGGTTTACGACAACATTTCTTACAGTTACAAATACCCGTCAAGCACATTGGTTACTGCATGTCTACACGCCATAGATAAAACTTTCTGATAGTCAAGTCCGATTTGTCTAAAATGCTGTGCAACTTTTACGCCAAAGACAGGCTGACCTACATGTGCTACACAGTTAAGCAGTCGTTAAAAAAGCTAATCCTAGGAAGCAGAGAAGTGACCCAGAAAAACTGTGCAACCCTGGCAGTGCCCGACTCTTATCCTAGAACTGCCAGAAGGCCACACAAACTGCATTCGACTCATCGGCCTCTGTTCAGCTGGATCTGCTCACACACTCGTCGGCCTACAGCCAGACTGATCTGAAATATACTGCAGGTCACTCACTGCACTGCAAACATCGCTATTACCTCCCAGGCGTCCAACTATCCACCAATCTACGTGCCTCCTCCTGCTCTGAGAATTTTAATACACGACACGTGTGTCCGAATTATTTGCGAAGCATCGGGGATTTCTGGCATGCCTCAGTGACAGCCACAAGATACAAAGCACTTGAAGAAGGCAACAGCGTTCAGCAAATCAACTCCACTTGAAGACGTTGCTCAGCAGGATATGTAATGTATGACTCGTGAAGACCACAAATGTGATCATGTGGTTCTAGCAAAAAATAGAACATTGCTATTCCAAGGATGCATGACCTCTTGGCAGACTGCACTAACCTAGTTTAACACACATCTTTGCCTAAATAGTACATTCAGTAATCAAGCTAAAATTAAAACAGCTCCATAGCAGTATCTACAAACCACATGCTCTTTCATTTGTGTGGGTGTGGCTCACATGAGTGCGGGCGTGTGTGTGTGTGTGTGCGTGTGTACAATGTACATGCATGCATATGTGATGCTGAGGTCTACAATGAAATCATGCAATACAAGATACATGTATGCCTTAATAGTTGCAAACAAACTTTGGTTCTGCCAGGTTTCGAAACCCAGAAGTACTCTAGCACACATATCGGATGCATATAACTGAACATATATTTGTATGATGGGTTTGGAACTGATTGCATTTAGATAACATGCACAACTGGAAGGTTTCTGAGGGCAGGGAGAGAGAGAGTGGGATGGCCAGACAGAGGAAAAGAGATATTGCACACCTACACAGAGACACACGGAGAAGAAAGAGACGACAAAACGCAGACAGCAGCTGCACAGCGTTTGTGAATCCCTAACAGAAGCCAATCAACAAGGTGTGTCTGTCTACAGCACTAGAACAACGCTGGCACTAGAGCACTGGCCGCCACCAAGGCAATCAGAGCAAATGCAGCGCATCAAGACACCAAATGAAATGCTTCAGCACCAGCAACCCGTGAAGGCTTTTCCCCGCAAACCATGCATCAGCCTATAATGTGTCTGCAGAGCGTGAATCTTTAGCACTGAAGAGGAGTTTGGCGCCAATTCTTATCAGAACACCAACAGAACGAGAAGAATACACTCAGATTATGACTTATAATACTCAGCATTACGAAATTTACAGAATGCCATCTCTCTATGTATACCTGTCTTGAATTCAAGCATTTGCTTAAACAAGGGGCATAGATTTCTTGCAAATTTATGCATTTGTGCGAATTTATACATCTGGAAAATTCTATGTAACCTAATAGAACTTTGTTAAATTTATAAAAAGTCTGTTTTCGTTCAACTGAATCATTTCTCGAGCTGCTTTCTATGAAAATTTTAATTATCTGTGGAAGATCAGTTGAATGCATTTAAGGAAATACTTTGGTCTTGAGATATCAACTTGAATTATTTTCTACATTGCCATTATAATTATGTAGTTAGGCAACACACACTGGCTGCACTTCAAATTAGTGCATCACAACAGTGCATGCACTCGAAGGTACAGCATTCACTGACTGAATGGAAGTCATGTATTTGGAGACTTGTACAATGCAAAGCGCTATAAATCGCCCAAAGACACTTAACACAGCTGCAGTCAACAGTAGCAGTTCGAAGAGGTGCAATGGTGCATCTTAGATCAAAAGAAATGCCTCGTGTTCATGTTGGCCGATCATGTCTGGACGACAGAGTGAAATAACCAGGACAATCATATGGACAAATGGACTGGCAGATGGATGGTCAGCCACATGGACTGACCGCTGGATAGATGGACTAATATAACCAGTCACACTGTGGATGGCCGAACTGACCATCGAACCATTGGAAGGAAATGGATGGTGAGATGGACAGATGATTGGATACATAGTTGTCTGGATGGATCGAGGTTTGGATGAACAAAATGACGGTTGGATGGACAACCAGCTGGATGGACAGATACTGTGGTCAGACATACGGATTTGGCTAGACAGTCAGCTATTTCTACATTGGTCCATTTTACATGCAGTCCAGTTTTAATACGCAATATGTGGATAGCTTCATTCTGAAATTTATGCTAATGGAAGTGAACTGTACTTCGTCAGCAAAAGGTTTGATATGTGAAACATAAGACACAATAATTTGAATAATGTTAATAGAGTTGAAATGTAGAGTATGGTAGTAACACAGAAGGGCAAGTTGACATGATCACTGCTGTGCCTCAGCATCTCCTCTGATTGTGGAGCTGTCAACACCGGTTTCCAACAGTTTAACAACCCATACCATGTCAATAATATCATTTTATGCACAAAAACTTTAAAATTATCTTAAAGAAAAACAGACTATATATAGCAATGAAAAACCATACCATGGGCCTAAACTTGACTCAACCAAAAAAATTTCCACAAAAAAGTCAGCAAAATAATAAAATTCATGGACTGTCTTTTAGTCTAATCGAACCTGTCTGCAAAGCTTGATGAGATTAGGAATGGCCATTGTGTGCCATCGACTAATGCCTATTATTATCATAATAAATAATGTCTATTATAACAATGGAGCCATAGACGTCGAGTGATAACACGAGAGAGGCAGACCCAGGGTGAAGGCAGCACAGAGACAGGAGTCAAACGGCCGTCACTGCCATCAGTAAGTCTTTTTTTCACAGCCATCCTAAATCAGTTCCACCAAATTTGTATCATTTTATTACTAATGTCCCACATAAAAACCCATCAGCATAATCGAATCACAAATCACACAGTGGCCTTGTCAGAATCATCCTCGACTTCCTTTAAAATGAACATATCATATATCTATGCATCTTCAATTACCTTTTGCCATGAAAGTTGCAGCTGCTGAAGAAAACCCAATTCAGGCTACAAAATATCTGCACTCAGCATGGTTATATATCATCACAACAGTTCCACCTAACTGTAGAAGAACGGCCAGCAAACGACTGACTCATCACTGCTATTGCATAATATGAACAGGTCTGGCATGCTGGAGTCAATGCAAGGCACCCACCCAGATCCCATTACTTCTTGAATGCATTGCACATACATTTCAGACAAGACTAAAGAGAAACACTCAAACAAACATTCCAGAAAGGAGCTACAAATGTTTGTCTTAGATTACAGTTTCAACAAACCCAGCAGATGTTGGCCCAATTAAATAAGAACTGGAACAAATGAGAGTCAAGAATAAGATGGTGTCTTCTGTACATGCAAACTATGTGCTTTCTCAAGTAAATGATAATTCTTGAGAAGAAAATTGATTATGTAAAATAGGCAGTCAAAGCCAATATAATAGCTAGATTTACCACAAAAGCAGCAATTTCACTCAAATCCATGCAAACGAAGAACATTCAATGATTTCATGGAAGATAATAAATTTATAATGCACAATGCAACTAAAGTAGAGCAGTCTGCATCTATGGAAACTCTACAACAAGGACATTTGACGCAAATATAAATCTCTTGCAGGTATCACATGATCTACTGAAAAGTTTACAAAAGGTCATGAGGTACTGCAAGAAGAGCTAAAAATCTGTGGAGTCGACACAAGTCTGCATTAAATTAGCAGACAACCAGAACAGATGTTGGCTAAGATCTTTAACAAAAGTTTGCTACAAGTCTTGTGGATTTCTATGAGGTTTGGCCACTGTTCTATCTCTGACCCACTGCATGGAACAGTCTTCCCAACCATGTGAAGAATGTACCATCTTTGGAGACATGTATTCAAATCATAACTCAAGAGCTATGGACGAACAACATAAGAGGATTGGTGCGGATGCCCACTACAGGAACTGTTCCACCTGGCACATTTTCTGTAATGCTATGGATGGAGAGAGAAGACGAAGCTGACGCTGGACACCTTTGGAGCACACGGTTCGTGGTGCATGATGAACTGATGATGATGATAATGAATTGTTATTAACTAAACATTTTTGCACAATGCCCTTTTAAGTACCGGTAACTCTCTATGATACATTGGTAGGACAGAGTGGCATATAAACGGTTAACTGTATTCTCCTTGTCCTGGGCATGACGTTAAACTGCATCCATCCTCTGCCACAGGGAACCAGCAACGTCCCTGTGCCGGTCCTAAGCCCGGACAAAATGAGGAAGGTTTGTCAGATGGGTGGCGATACACTGGCAGTAAAAGACCAAGACGATTGTAATCCGCAAAAACCACGGCACAAGTGACATAGTGGCCCAGATGCCTCAAGGTGTCATGATGTGGAGCAGACATGCACAGGCCGGTCAGGACAGACCCGTGGAGAGAGTCGGAGGAGAGAGCATGGGACACATACGGGCTTTGACCCAGGTTGTCCTTCATGCCTCTCTCCCCCAATATTCTCTTCATTCAGACAAGGTGGTCTGGCTGCTCCAAGATGTTAATGGTATGGAGCAGACCTGCTGACCGGACCGGTTGAAGCTGGGTAACATGACGCGAGACAAACTCAGACAGAGAGTGGCGTCGAACTCCTATGGGCATTGAGCCTAGGGATGTTGATGATGATGATGTATTCTCCATAGAATACTTGTATCTATTCCAACACGCTCAATCCCAGAAACGCATTTTGGCATAAAAACATGACATCTTACAATTTACGTGCGACCTGATGGCTTATCGGTAATGCGTTTGCTCACGGAACGGGTGGTTGCGGGTTCGACTCCGGGTAACGACCTTGGGCAAGTTGTTTATGCACAAGTGCCTCTGTCACCAAGCAGTATGATTTGGTACCGGCGTAAGCTAAGAAGCAAACGAACGGCAAGTCCTGTGATACACTGGTCCAGTGGTCCCGTGTCCAAGACCTTGGGATTCGTCCATTGCCGGCTCAAGGGCCAAGAAAATTAAATGAGTACCTCACCCATGGGCCTTCAGCACAAGGATGACTTTACTTACCGTACTTACAAATTAAGTGGATTGTCAGCTATGGTTTGGATTAATTATCATCCCAACAGATACCTCAAGCGTAGAAGCCATGAATTTCGTTTTTCAACTTAGATCATAAAAATATCGGCCAAATAGGCTGAATAAAGCTAACATTTGCAGGTTTAATCGTGATATCATCTGCAAATATATATATATAAATTATATATATATATAATATATATATATATAAATATATAGATTAAACATGAATTACAAGATAACTTGTCAGTCTGGTCATTGATCCCAAAACTAGTTTGAACAGTGTTACAAATGACCTCTATAGATGTAATTGCAATCATGACAATTTCTATAGCACCATCATCATCACCAAGATAGGAAGCTTTACGCATACACTATTACACATGCACTGTCAACTATCAGTGCAAATGCTAAGAGCTCGACAGCAGGCACAGTTTTAAACTGTGTTTTTAAACCAGAAAGCTCTTGATTCTATGGATGGATTTGTGGAAGAAGACTGTTCTAGGCAGGTGGATAGAAAAGATTGATCACCAGTTTTAGTTTTGTTGCAGGGATGAATACATTAGCGAACTTTGATGATTCAGTCATGATTAGGATCGTCTGCCAGAGGTCTGATACTGTTTAGGAAGTGCACAGTTGTTGAGGCATATATGAGAAATCAGGCACATGTCACATGATACATTTTCGAGATAACAACTAAAAATGACTGACCGGATCAAAATTGTGTGCTTTGATTTTGAATCAGATTCGTGTAACATGTACCGTAATCACTACAAGAATCTGATTCAAAATCAAAACACACAATTTGGATCCAGTCGGTCGTTTTTGGCCGTTATCTCGAAAATGGGAAAAAAATTTAATCGCAATACCAATTGCTTATAATAAGGAAATTTGCATTGTGAAGGTTGCATCACTCTATTCTCGCATATACTCCTGTATTAGCTACAAACCTTAGAATTCCATGATGTTTCAATGTTCAAAGGAGACAATCTAACTGTCTCACTGTGATCATAGACTGCACAAACATCTACACTGATTTGGAATCTTGTCCTTCTCTGGCCATGTTAAAACCATAAGCAAATGAGATCACTTTCACAAACTGGAAATAGCTTAAATCGTTGCACAAGTTGCATTGATCTCACTCTCAAAGTGCTCATATTTGCTTGTCATTTTAATTACTGCATCTCAATTCTCATTGAAATTGCTAAAAACATGTTTGCACAAACAAAAAATGGTTGAACTTGAAACACTCTCTGGCATCAGCAAGAACAAAAGCACTTGATATCAACCTATACAGATACCAATATTGAGTTCATTACAGAGGCTGCACACTGAACACAATTTAGATAGTACTTTAACACTTTGATTCAGTGAAACAGTCAGTATTAAAGTGGTGTATTACTCAGAGTTGTACCGAACATCTGCTTCGAATTCGCTTAGGGACAGAATAGTGGGCCAAATAGGTATTCGGTATTCAGCAGAATAGTAGCAGTTAAACTGAATACAAATAGTGGTCACGCTAATCCATTTCTACATTTGCAACTGCTATAGAGAGTGGACTGAAGTAACTCTCTCATTAACATTATATATGCTGTGGTTGACAAGTTCTAAGTTTAGTCAAATTATTTCCATTCCTAATCTACACAGACTAGCAGAAGGATCAAAAAATTACAAGTAGTAAACTGCTTAATTTCAGCTTATGCATTAAATTTACCGAATTGAAACATTTGCTTATATTTGAAATTTTAAATGTTGTCGGTAGACCTATTTTGAACACTATTCATATTCGTATTGGGCCTAATAGTTGGTCCAATTATTCGTATTCGGCCGAATAGTGATAATCACCTATTCTGTATAGCCCTTGTAATTGTTTAAATCAGTGCTCATGTACATACACCAAATATAACAAACCAGTGCTTATGGTGATGACTCAAGACAGTAACGTTTACAGTGTCAAATAAAAGTCAGCACATAAATTGATAAGAGCCAGTGTAATTATTTTACCATTTTCCATAGAGCAGATGATGCAATTGTGGATTGTAAGGATATTCTTGCAGTAGTGGAATTTGCAAAACGCATTCTAGAAAGGGTAGACGAGCACATAGGCTCGGTCGCCAATAAGCACTGTGTAAACAAATATGGCCGTCGCAGATTTGGGGCAGAATAGGCTTATACGTCGCAGCGCTCTACTGTAGCGATTTCTTGGGCGAACATATTGTTGATGGACAGGACCACAGTCTTAGGGATTAACAAAAACTGTTCATTGTTAATGGCTTCTTTGTAGCTGGGACGAAATTTACAACTATAGCTTTATAGTCTCACAGCTGACGCCGTCACAGCACACGTAGGTCAAACTTCGTATAACGTGTAAGCGCAAAAGCGGAAACAATTTCACTATATGCTTACCTTATTTCCAACGAAAGAAAGGTAATTTAGACTGTATATGTTGCGTCCCCTCTTAGTACATGAACGCCGAAAGAAATTAGTAGCATCAATATGCACAATTCTTCTTATTACCATTTGATTGCAATATGCATATAAATTTTTCGCACCGTCAACCATAATACATTATATGTTTTTATTTGAAAACTCGAGAGGCGCCACCAAAACTATTCCGGTCACGCCTCCATAGATCTGTTTTCGAAAACATGATTCCGTCGAACTCGGTAAGTAAGTTAATAACTTCATCAGCTTCTTTTAGCTCTTAATTATTATGATTAAATGTCAACCTCACATCGTCAACTCAATATATTAGTTGGTGTCCCTAGACAGTGGGATTATTTTATCCCTTTAGGACCTCAACTTTTTGTAACCAATGAACAAGATGTGTAAACCTGTTATGTAAGCTTATAGGCCTACTTTGGTTGCAAAATAAAAATATTTGTATCATGTTTTTGTTTTATATACAATGTATTCTTGTAAACCAGAGTGCGTTTTGCAGCTGGTACTTTAAAGATATACTTACTTATTATTACTAAGCTTTATTATTACTACTGTGTATAATTTTACATCTCTGACCTGTAAACTTGGTGCGGTATGTCACCCTGATTGTCTTTGAAATTAAAACGAATATACTGACTGATTGATTGATTGATTTATAACGTGCCTTAAAAAAGAATCTTGCACGAAAGCGCGTAACAGGAATGTCTACTCATAATACAAATAAGTCTTCAAGTGTTTATTGGAGAACGATAAAGAAGATGATTTGCGAATAAAGTCCGGATGATTGTTCCATTCAGTTGGCCCGGCTAGTGCAAATGCGCGGTTTCCAAATTTCCGAGGTGAACGTGCGACTACAAAGTTACCTTGAGATGAAGATCATAGTCCTCGTCTGGATTAGATTATCTCGATTATCTCTTCCGATAGATGTGTGCCGACGATGAGATTTTTTATACGGTACGTGGTTTCATTTCTTTCTATCTCTGATCATGTCCAGCGTCATTCTCATGTCCATGCTTTTTCTCCATGATCGTGTCGAGCAGTGTTTTCTTATTCACGTCTACAGTTACTGTAGCCTAGCTTTATACAATCTTGCTATTTTCCTCATAGGCGCCTTGATATAGACCCTGCGGTTAACCATGATTAGGAGACGGCGGACGTGGCTTAATAATTTTCGTCTGGTATCTTCTTTGAGACAATTACCAAGTAGGCCAGGTAAGGATTCTTGACCGTGAATGAAGTCGAAGGTTTGAGGGATGCTCTTGTCTTTTCTTGTCTTGTCTTAATTGTCTTGTCTTAATTGTCTTGTCTTAATTGTCTTGTCTTGACTTGTCTTGTCTTGCTTTGCTTTGCCTTGTCTTGTCTTTATTGTCTTGTCTTTATTGTAGTGTCTTGTCTTTATTGTCTTGTCTTGTCTTGTCTTGTCATCTTATCTTATCTTATCATCTTATCTTGTCTTATCATCTTATTTTATCATCTTATCTTATCTTATCTTATCTTATCTTATCATCTTATCATCTTATCTTATCATCTTATCTTATCATCTTATCTTATCTTATCTTATCATCTTGTCATCTTATCATCTTATCTTATCTTACCTTACCTAAGTTACCTTGCCTTATCTTATCTTATATACAGGGTGCGGCCAAAAAAATAATCCATTACGAAAATTGCGATTTCTCGAAAACCGCTGAATATTTTATTACCGAACTTCGCCAGTCTGTTTGACACATAGGCTATTTATCTACAGCTTGGGTAAATCTAATGAAATTCGAATCATGAAAACCAAAATGGTGCAGCCCTGAAGTGAAAAAATGTTATTTTCGATTCAACAGGCATTTTCTGACAGCAATAACAAAGTAACGACGCAAACAGTAACGTAAGAAGGTTCCAATGATTAGGCCTACCACTCTCATGCAACCAGAACATACCAACTATAATAGGCCTACTTTTTTCCATTGTATGATTTTCCATTGTTTGTATCTATAGACATAATTATTTTCATTGTGACTTCTTAACCAATCTTGGGCTAGCTTGGCGCCGTGAGCGGGCGCTCCATCTTGCTGAAAAGTGAACTGGTTTCCCAAGACAGTGTGACAGTCATCGACAAGCTTAATTAGGCAAAAGATTCTCCACGTAATACTTAGCATTGACTTTGACCTTCTCGTCAATGAAATGCAAGCGTCCTTTGCCCCATAGCTGAACCAACAGAAACCATGATGTGTGGAGAGAACTTGGCTCACTCGACCAACAGACGGATATCGGCTTTTTTCTTCGTCGCCCAGACTCGGTTGTTTTGATTATTAATGGGTGGATTGATGTAAAAGATTCTTTCATAGGTGAAGAAAACCTTGCAATTTTATTCAAAATGCAAACAAAACACCGTCTGCAAAGCAGAAATGACGTAATTATGGCACACCACAGGCTACTTTATGTAAAAATATGATTTCTTATTTCGTGAATGCTGTGTTCAGTTGAAAAAACGCAGTTCTTTCTTCTGCCTGATGTCACGATCACAAATAGGCCTATGAAGATACTGACATCAAATTTTCACACAATATGCAAAAATATGTTACGAAGAAGAATGAAAATATTTGTAACAAAATATTCAGCAGTTTTCGAGAAATCGCAATTTTCGTAATGAATTATTTTTTTGGCCGCACCCTGTATATTATGTGAATATATATATGTATATATGGGTTAGTGGCGTTGTTGGTGGCGGCCGCGGCCGCGACGACGACGATATGATGATGATGATGATGATGATGATGATGATGATGATGATGATGATGATGATGATGATTATGATGATGATGATGATGATGATGATGATGATGATGATGATGATGATGATGATGATGATGATGATGATGATGATAATGATGATGATTGATGATGATGATGATGATGATGATGATGATGATGATGATGATGATGATGATGATGATGATGATGATGATGATGATGATGATGATGTGATGAGTTTGATGACCGTAGGCAGGTCTGTAATCACGGGTAGGCTATAAGAAACGGATCCGTATACTCACCTCCGAAAACCAGGGTAGGCCATATATATATACTCACCTCCAGGCAAAGTATTTAGGTGTAGGCCTATCTTCATTAAATTCGGAGCGAATGGCTAAGAAAAAGGTCATCAGTTTTTCCGGACGGGAAATTGTTGACATTTTCAGAAGATTTGGGCCGGATGACTAAAAAAGAGGTCGTTAGAAATTTCGGACCAAATAAGTCAGTTTTTCTTCCGGTCAGCGTGCAGGACCTATATAAATATAATATATACTCACCTCAAAATTTACCAGTGGGCCACAGAACTGATATTCGTAGGCCTATACTATTAGCTTATCAGACGCTTCTGTTTAATGTATAAAGTTGACTAAGGCCCATCTTATCTTCCTCAATATTCTATGATAATAGGCCTACGGTCATTATAGAGATTCTTTCCTGACGTGACACTAGGCCTATAATCTTCCACATGATCGACGGCAGAGATCCCGAAGACTATATATATAAGCATGGATTGCGTAAGTCTAAAACAACTATCCTTAGGGCTTAGGCTTTGTTAGAGAATTAAAAAACCGAAGTGCATTAATTTTCGCTTTATAAATGCGACCTGGTGGCAGACCGGTAACGCGTCCGCTCACAGAGCGGAAGGTTGCGGGTTCGACTCCGGGTAACGACCTTGGGCAAGTTGTTTACGCACACGTGCCTCTGTCACCAAGCAGTATATAATTTGGTACCGGCGTAAGCTGGGAAGTAAACAGCAAGTCTTGCGACACACTGGCCTCGTGTCCAGGACCTTGGGATTCGTCCATTGCTGGCTCAGGGCCATGGAAAAGGAGATGAGCGCCTCCCTATGTTCCTCATGGAACGGGATAGGACTTTACTTTAGCCTACTTATAAATTCACGCCTTGAATCAGCTCATCCCCGCCTTCCCACTCTCGCCCTTAATGACAACCACCACGCAGACGGGTATAGCCTATACTCTACACCTCGGACAACCACGGACTCTGTACCGGTACGTAAGCCTATAGACCTGCCTCCTTTTGATTACCGGTACCTCCGGACCTCTGACTTGATGTAGCGTTCGTGATTAAGCTGGTGTCCTGCACCAAGTCTTCGAAGTTCGAATGGCGCTTTAGAAGTTAGGAGATTATTAGCCTATAGCCTAGTTACTTAGACCTACGATCATTTCTTGCAACATCTTCGCCATCAAGAACAGCACTTACATGACATGTGTAGTCAGTTTATAAGCTATAGCACTTACATGACATGATTGTGTAGTCAGTTTATAAGCTATAGCACTTACATGACATGTGTAGTCAGTTTATAAGCTAGCACTTACATGACATGTGTAGTCAGTTTATAAGCTAGCACTTACATGACATGTGTAGTCAGTTTATAAGCTAGCACTTACATGACATGTGTAGTCAGTTTATATGCTAGCACTTACATGACATGTGTAGTCAGTTTATAAGCTAGCACTTACATGACATGTGTAGTCAGTTTATAAGCTAGGACAATGCCCTTCTAAATGTAATTTATAAACAAAATTAACGAATGAATTAAATCGGCTACTTGCATATAGGCCTATGCTACAATAATATTATATTAATTATAGGCCTAGCTCTATAGCTTATGCGGTCGTATGGATCGTATACGTAGGCCTATACAATACCCGGGTTGTCATCATTTCAATTTGTTTTATGCACACATATAAACAAGCATGAAAAGAGTGACCATGCACACATGCGGTGCAAACACCTCGTTAAGAGGAAAAGAGTTAATGGTCAACGAAGTGCACCTCACGGTGGAATGGAATCAATCAACGTCATTGTAGCCAGTGGCGGCGCTAGGGGGGACTAGGGGGCTAAGCCCCCTAAAAAAGGTCATCCTTTTTTTCCCATGTATATAAAATAAAAAATTTGGACGATTTACCCCTTTAGCCCCCCCCAAACTGAAATCCTGGCGCCGCCACTGATTGTAGCTTATGTACACAGGATTACAGGTGCATTGCAGCAATTTATTTAGTCAATGCAAACTAAACTACATGTGGTGAAATCGAAGTTCAAATTAAGCCCAGTCTCCAGAAGCGACGTTTATGCTACTGCATGCATGGTGACTATAAATATATGGTCACTTTGAACTTTAGGGTATTCACAATGTATAGCCTACATGGAGTAGGCCCTATTTGCAGTATGCGCAATCACACAGTTAATGGATCTTATTATACCGTTATATCTGAACGAGTAAGCTTTGTATACACGCGTGACAATGTTACAGTAGTTTATGTAATCGTAATCGTAATCGTAAACTCGAAATTTCTAAAGCGCCACTCGAAAGCCAAGCGCGGGGCACCAGCTTATTCACGAGCGCTGCGTTGCGTTAGAAGGGTTGTCCGTGAGAATAGTCCGTGGTGGTCCGGGTCGAGTTACCATAGGATCAGGATCAAATGCGTTGTGTTAGAAGGGTTGTCCGTGAGAGTAGTCCGTGGTGGTCCGGGTCGAGTTACCATAGGATCAGAGGGGCGGAACAGCTACTAAGGTGGGTGTCGTCTGGGCCGGAAATTTGAGGGCGGAGGATCAGTTGAGATAGGGTAAGAGATCGTGAAAAGGAGTGTCTTAAGTTTCGAATGAAAAGCCCGAGGTGTGATGGATAGAGGAGCCTGAGGAAGGTTGTGGTGTGTGATTAGAAATGATGATGAAGGGACTGAAAAGGATCGGAATTCAGGAGGCAGATCATTCCAAAGGCGTGGTGCTGAGATGGATATGGCTCGGTTGGAGAACTTGAGATGACTTGTGACCGGGGGTCGAGAAAGTGTAAGGCAGGCGGATGATCGGGTAGAACGGGTAGGCTGGATGGTGAACAGTTCGCGAAGATAACTGGGCTGGGAGCATTGTAAAGAGTTGTACGTTAAGGAGAGAACTTTGAAGTGGATTCGCTCTGGAATTTTCAGCCAGTGAAGAGACTTGAGGACAGGGGTAATGTGATGATGTCTGGGTGTTCTGGTGACGGCTCTAGCTAGAGAATTTTGAATGAGTTGGAGGCGCTTAAGTTGTGTGGAATCAAGGTTTAAGAACAGGGAGTTGCAGTAGTCAAGCTTTGAGTGGACGATGGACGTAGCAATTGTGGAAGCAGTTTTGAAATCAAGCATGGGTCGGATGCGTCGGAGGTCCCGGATGTGCATGAAACAGGAGCGCGATAGGCTAGAGATGTGGTTAGAGAAGGAGAGATGCGAGTCAAACATTACACCAAGATTGCGAACAGGAGCATCGGAAGTAAAGGTGAGAGTTGAAGAGTTAGTCGATAGGTGTATTGAAGGGTCAGGGATTTTCTTGATTTGGTCAGGAAGGCCAAGAATAATGAACTCTGTTTTTGATGGGTTGAGGCAGAGGAGGTTTGAGGACATCCATTGAGAGATCAGATTGACCACATTGAGAAGTTGAGCAATGGCGGTGGAGAAAGAGCCTGGGGAGAAGGATATAAAGAGTTGGGTGTCGTCTGCGTAGAGATGGTGGTCGACAGACGAGGATTTTATTAGATGACTTAAAGGAGTGGTGTAGAGGATGAAGAGCAACGGACCCAGGACGGAGCCTTGAGGAACGCCACAAGATAGTGGAAGGGGTTGTGAACAGTGACTGGAGGCTTTGACGGAGAAGGACCTGGAAGACAAATAGGACTGGAACCAGAGTAGAGCGGTGCCAGAGACGCCAAAAGAAGAAGAAAGTCGATTTAGAAGGAGATTGTGATCGATGGTGTCGAATGCAGCGGAGATGTCAAGGAGGCAGAGGCAGGAGACTTGCTGATGACTGACGGCAGAAACCAGTTTATTATACAGAGAGACGAGTAGAGTTTCTGTAGAGTGGTGTTTGGTGAAGCCGGATTGGTGGGGGTTGAGGAGTGAGTTAGAAGCGAGGTAATCGTTTAGCCGGGAAAGGACAATTCGTTCGGTTAATTTAGATAGAAAAGAAAGGTTGGAGATGGGTCGGTAATTTGATAGGTTTTCCTTGTCAAGATTTGCCTTTTTCAGAAGAGGAGTGACGAGAGATTGCTTGAAGACCATTGGAAAGTTGCCAGTGGAAAGTGAAAGATTGATAATTTTAGTGATTATAGGAATGAGGACGGAGGCGCAGTCTTTTAGGAGAGCAGTTGGGATAGGATCTAATTCACACTGTTTGTTAGGAAGAGAATTTAGCAGGAGTGACACTTCAGCTTCAGAGGCGGGATGGAGTATTGGAAGGGATGACTGAGAGACAGGAGGAGTAGGGTTTGGAAATGGAGGTGGATCAGTGTTGGAGGATTGTGAATCAAGAAGAGACTGCAATGTGAAGCGAAGGGAGGAGATTTTGTCAGAGAAGAATGAACAGAATGTATCGGCCATAGAGGGGGGATGGAATGTAGTTACACAGCTCGATCACATCGCATTTTTGATTACGGTACGTTACATTGCATCAGGCACGGATATAACTGGTTACTATACAGAAAGGTGGGACTCATAAGTTCATAACGTCTGTATAGATCTATAGGCACCTTAATCGGAGGTTCCTTATAGTCTATGTGCACCACAAACCAACGTCTATGCGTATGTATATGCACTGCAAGATCATGATTTTTACATTTATGCATGCATTTATAACGTGGTTATAATAAATGGCGTACATGACATTGTGTTTGCATGAACATTTAACAGCCCCCTTTTCTAAATTTGGGGTGAATCCCTGTCTGCCCCTCAACGCCCTCCCCACTTTGTCGCACCAACGCCTGAATGCATTCGGAAAAATCCGGTGAAGCACAATTAATGGACCTCGATCCTTTCCTTGAAGCACGATTCTGATGGCCTTCAATTTATGAATATTAAGGCTCACAGTTTTAAGTCGATCTTATCAGCTGCGAATTCAGATAATGTCGCTGGCATAAGCACCTAGGGGCCTACGCTTAACAGTTAACACCGAACCTGAATGGTGACCTCAACACCGCATGTCTCTAAATTTTCTTTCATCGTTTATGCCACAGGCCTCACATCACTCTGCTAGTGCTGTAATATGCCAAACAAATTTCTGTCAGAGCAACGGCCTCAGCTAGTTGTCATAGGCCCTCGTCAAATCTGGATCCATCCATCTACTTACTTCGAAAAGGCATAGGGCCTATTATACTGGATCGGCCTCTGGTTTCATTGTATATACGAAAGTATACAATTATCTGTGCAACAATTCAGCAACAGCCAGAGATATCTAGAAACTTGTCTTACAGTGCTGTCTTAACTCCGGTCAAGACCAGCTTCAGCAAGCTCATTCGCTGTTCATAATAATTATAGCCGATAATATCAATTTAACATGCAGACTGTAGAGGCAATTCCATCGACTGTCA
Source organism: Lumbricus terrestris (assembly GCA_949752735.1). Taxonomy (NCBI): domain Eukaryota; kingdom Metazoa; phylum Annelida; class Clitellata; order Crassiclitellata; family Lumbricidae; genus Lumbricus; species Lumbricus terrestris. The sequence continues at coordinate 26,125,841 of OX457038.1, forward strand.
TATTGCATGCTGTTCCATTTTAGATAGGCCATAAATTATATAATACGTTCAGTTAGCAATCGCTCTGTCGATGTCAGCCAAAGCCGCTAATTTCTTGTACAGTTCGAATGTTTCCTTTGTGTCGAGTGTTGTCCCCGATGTCGTTCCGTTTCGTCCGTTCTGACGACTCGTAATCATTTCGTAAAGCTGACGTCTCTGTGGCGTCAGCGTCATATCAATCTCAATGCACTTCGTTACGATGACGGCCGACTTCTTGTACATGTCTTCCGAACCCATTATGGGCACCGTACGTTCGCTCCGAGCCCGAGATGTGAGGCTCACCTTTCCGTCGGATACGTCCATGTCAACCTGCTCGGAGACCTTGTCGAAATCGAAGATGGCCGAGGCCGGGTCGAGGTCGGCGCCAAGCCCCGCTGCCTGGCGTCTGCTCAGTTCGTCTGCTGGTATGCTGCTTAGGATCTCGTCCTCCAGACGATCCACTTTGATGGTTTGCTTAACGGAACTCGATGTTCCGACCATGAGACTCCGGATGTTGAGACTGGAGATGGACTGGGAGTCAAGGGTGTCATAATAATGCCCTCCAGTAAACAATGACCCGGAAGCGGACGATGATGATGATGATTGGCTCTGGTGCTGTTTTGCGAACGATGACGATGACATCATGCTCTTCATGTTTGCCTGACCTGTGAACAGAAAAACAAAGAAGATCAGTGAAGATATGTATACAGTCGGATTGGGATCTTCTCTTGCGTTCAAGCTCCAACATTAATGACATATCTGAAAATAATTAGTTGAATGCTTGATTTTACATTTTACAAGGACAATTGTAAGAATCACGAGGTTGGCAGCGGGCACTGGTCCCTTCAAACTCTCTTGGTTCTTGATGATGACGATGATGATGAATTGTAAGAATATGCCTACCTATAGCTACAGTTATATATGTCTGATAAAGCTGGACACCTGAAAGTGATGCATGCATGCTTACATACATCCATTCATCCGTCCGTCCGTCTGTACAAACGTAGGCCTACATTAATAAATACATGCGTGCATAGGTCTACATACATAAATTAACCTACATGTATAAGCCTGCAATATACCACATAATAGGGTCATCCCATAATGTGAAAGACTATATTAGCCTATATGTCTCAGGTATATAGACCTATGATTTGTCAACTGTATTGCTTTACTTGTTGATATTTGCTCCACCACAACAGAAAATATGCAAAGACTTAGGCTATGTGACCTAGGCCTATATAGTTGAAAATATTTGGGTGTGATTGCATGCGCACATATAGATATAGATCGAGGTCCAACCATCTACAGAATGCGTGACGCTCATCATTTAGCCTATATTTGGTACCAGGGCTTACAAAGTGTCGCTGGACGGTCATGGACGGCGTCCATGCACTTATTTTAAAATCTGAACGCCGTCCTGCCACTTGTTGGTCAGTACAGCGGGGTAAAGTAAATGGCGTCCAGGCACTTCTTTTGGAAAGGTAATAGGCGGTCAAGCACTTATTTCCTTACACTTTAAGCACTTGTAGGTACGAAATTAACATTGCATCGAAATACGGGCCACAGGTACGAGATGTCTTTGACTGGCATGCATCTTGTTACTTCGTCTTTCTAGAAGATTTCCACACGTGTCCAAGAAGCTGAATACACATTATTAAATTAGGCATAGAAGAATATTACTATAAGCAAATAACAGACAGTCTAGGGCTCTATATATAGGCAACGCGAAACGACGATTCAGGCTAACAACGTCAGACAAAATCAACAACGAAATGGTCTGATTTATATGCATACCATGATCGTCTTTGCATCAGGACTATGCACCGTTATGATCAAAACATACAGTGTACACTGTACAAGCAAAGCTGATCACGTTCTGCTCTGCATAGCTGTATACATGTAGTAAATATAGGAATACATAAAAGGCCCGCAAATAGTTCGGACAAGTTTTACAGTGAAGTAGGCCTAGGTTAAGGTAGGGTAACAACAATTGATCAGCTGATAACAATTACACCAGGTCCACCAAATGCGTCGTTCTCGATGGGGTGGGGGAACAAATTTAGAACAGGAGTAGGCCTATAGTGGACAGTTGGGCAGCGTGTCCTACCTGACTTGGGGGCTTGGGGTTAGATGGACTGCTCATCACCAAACTGTGGATTTAAACTCTGTCTTTGACGTGAAAGCTATCACCAGCTACATCGTTACACAAGAACAAGTGTGTAATTAGCAAGTAACGGGTATTTAAATAAGTAGAAATGGGTAAAAACGGGTGTGTTATAAGTGGCTGCCACGTCGACCTTAATTCGCCTCACGAGAATTGAACGCATGCGCAATCGCCTGCTATGCGTCGTCTGCTATTGCGCTCTTGTACCGCGTCAGGCAATACTATAATAATACGGCTAAGGTAAACTACGCGCTTAGCGCATGACAACACATCTCTATTCAGCTCGACACATCTAGGTTGTACATGAATATGACGATCTGGCATATGACTCCGATATTATTTGTCAAAGTAGGTAAATGCCTGTCTACCAACCTATTTTCAACAATCTTAACTATATAGCCTACCTGCCATTTGCCGCTGCCAATGAACGACTTAAAGTAGGGCCCATAACTAACCACTTAAACATACTAGGCCCACATACTATTTTCCTTATACCTGACTACTCGCACGAACGGATGTTTACAGATACACACACAAACATATATAATATATAAAATTTATATACATTTATATTCACGAAAGAACGTACATTTAGGCCTACACGTATTCCACCAGGTCAAGATGACACATTTATTTGTAGGACAAGGACAATTCTGCTATATATACACTGGCGTCTTTGATGACAAACTAAGCAGTTGCATTGGCTGAAGAGTGAAGACTGAAGTACAACGGTTGAAACAATTGGCTGAAGTACTTTGGCTGAATTACTTTGGCTGCAGCACATTGACTGAAGCATACTTTGGTCTAAGTGCTTTGGGTGAAGTAGGCTACATTGGCAGAAGTTAACAAGGGCTGGAGTACAAGGGCTGAAATACTTTGGCTGAAGTACTATGTCTGAAGTACTTTGGCTGAAGTACATTGGTTGAATACCATGAATTCAGCTGGCACTTTCATACACACATGCTGAATAATGCAGGACTACAACGGAGTACATTGGCAGAAGTATTTTGGCTGAAATACTTTGGCTGAAGTACATTGGTTGAATGCCATGAACTCAGCTGGCACTTTCATACACACATGCTGAATGATGCAGGAATACATGTACATACACATTTGCTTATGTACGTACGTACATACATGTATAAGATGCATAGATGCATACATACACGTATACACACATACACACATACACGCATACACGCATACACACATACGTACGTACGTGCGTGCGTGCGTGCGTGCGTGCGTGCGTGCATGCATGCATGCATACATACATACATACATACATACATACATACATACATACATACATACATACATACATACATAGTTACATACATATAACGAATATACATACACACATAGGCGTATACATAATTTATGGTCATGCAAGAATATAATGCATTATGCAAACTGCAGCATTGTTCAGATGAATAGATGTAAGTCTGACTATAGATGTAGATAGGTCTACTTACCACCACCACCACTGGATGAGCGATTCCTCTGTCGATGCCAATAGTCTACATTGGAAAAATCAGATAACAGTTTATAAATTAACATATTAAGACTTATTCATAAAAAAATTCAACAAAGAAGAAAGCGTTGCAGTTGAAGCTGATACAGTTTATTACAAACATAACGAATAAACGAAAGAGATAGAAAACGACAATTTTGGGCAAGATGGAAAGAATGGTAAAGACAGGAATGAGGGAAAGAGGCTTGGGCGGATGGATGGGCGGATGGATGGATGGATGGATGGATGAATCAAGCAAAAGGTAAAAACATGAACGAAGAAGAAAGTGAGACAAGAAAAAAATCATAATTAATTTGGAGATTGTTTGACTAAGTCGATTAATGTCGATGAAACTGCCATATGGGTTCAGGCGTTTAAAGACAGACTTTGTGTCTTTGTTTCTGGCAGACAGACAGACATACATACAGACAGACAGACAGACAGGCAGACAGACCAGAGAAACGGTCTTTCATCAGTGGCCGGCAGGTATTTATGACCTACGAAGGGCTTTCATATTAGGCCTAATATGTTTTAGGCAAATCTGTCGACATTCTCCTTTTTTGTATTTATCACTGCAGTACCTTTACGAAAGTACCGTTGCCCATGCATGTGACCCGTCCCCACCTCCTCACGTTGAGATGACAAAGTGAATGTCAAGTGACGATGACGTGTGTCATCGTTGACTCTTTGACTACATTGTCATGTCCGTTATAGGCCTACTCGTAGGCTGGTCGCTCATTGTTGCCAAGACCAAGTGAGACAATTACTATGCCATGTGTACCCGATGCCCTCGAGCCTTTTTTTTATTATCAACCCCCCCCCCCCTAGCCCTCTCCCTCCCACAGATGAATCTACCGAAGACGACAAAGACATCGAGCAGAAAGTGACGCATAACTTAAATGAAAATCTTGAAACTGCTGTCGTAATTCAGTCTTTGATGCGATCAGCTTAAGATTTACGTAGCGCCTCAACTCAACTCCATCTCCATGCCAGACGATGATCTATCTGAACGTACCTCTCGTATTAAAGGTGTGCGATGATTTATCTGTCTTTGCTTCAGTTCTCTATCTCTAATGATCACCAGCGCTCTATTAAGGGTTTCTAATTCCACTGCTGTACCAGTAACTTAGCTTGGATGCTCCTTCGTCACGGAGGCGGAATTGATGATCAAGAGATGCGTAAACAGTCCATCTTATCCCAACGTACATGTACCATATATCTTTGGTGGAAGCGAAGACATGATTCTTTGCCTGCATGCAATACATCCATCTATGGCTGGATGGCGATGTCATCATTATAAACATGTCGACCTGAGATTTAGTTATATAGCGCATGATTTACAATCTCATGCGTCACTATAATATGTCTACGCATAATAAACTTCGCTTCATCAAGGCCATAAGGATTTCTTGCGCGTAATGATTATGAGTGTAACCCAGTTATTTAGGACACGGAGATATTCTATTGCTACTGCAGAACATAATTAACTAAGTAAGGCCATGGAGTTGAAAACGTCTGTATTAATGTCTACCATGACAGCTATAGACGCATTTTATATATCTGCATGGCACCGGACGTTTGGTATTTTATACATGTTCAATGTGCATACCGGCAGTGGCGTAGGCAAGGGGGGGGTTTCGGGGGTCAAAACCCCCCCCATTGGCTCCGGAAAAAAGATTTTTTAAAGGTTATTTTTCCATTTAAGTAAGAAAAAATAGCAAAAAACAGGGTTTCCGGCCATAAAACCCCCCCCCCATGAAAAATTCCTGGCTACGCCACTGTGCATACGTGTACTTCAGGCATGTGAAGGTATGCGTTTGCAACAATGCAAGCATTTATATACCCATTGTATTTGTACGCGTAATGCATGTATAGGCAAGTTAATAAAACGTAACGGTCATTGAACATTTACAATAGCTTTTCTTCTTGAAAGCAATTTATTTCTTTGCGAAATATTTTATATATTGCATATCTGTGAAGCCCGTCATCCAATTGGACTGGCACCCCTCCCTCCTTCCTTGCCTCTGCTTATACCTCACTCCATCACTGCTCCATATACACCCAACAATTCGTATTCTATCAATCAAATTCCATCTCAACATCAATCAGTAAATCGTTCGATTGTTTGCACGTTCATCCATTCATGTATTCAGTGAGTCAGAGTCAGTGAGTCAGTCATTTAGTATGCCAGTCAGTCAGTGAGTCAATCATTTAGTATGCCAGACAGTGGCGTAGCCAGGAATTTTTCATGGGGGAGGTTTTATGGCCGAAAACCATGTTTTTTGCTATTTTTTCTTACTTAAATGGAAAAATAACCTTAAAAAAACTTTTCCCCCGGAGCCAATGGGGGGGTTTTAACCCCCGAAACCCCCCCCTTGCTTACGCCACTGATGCCAGACAGTCAGTGAGTCAGTCATTTAGTATGCCAGTCAGTCAGTGAGTCAATCATTTAGTATGCCAGTGAGTCAGTGAGTCAGTGATTCAGTATGCCAGTCAGTCAGTGAGTGAGTATTTAGTTATCAGTCAGTCAGTGAGTCAGTCAGTGAGTCAGTCATTTAGTCAGTCAGTCAGTGAGTAAGTCATTTAGTCAGTGAGTCAGTCATTTAGTCAGTGAGTCAGTAAGTAAGTCAGTAAGTCAGTGAGTCAGTCAGTGAGTCAGTAAGCAAGTAAGTCAGTCAGTAAGCAAGTAAGTCAGTCAGTGAGTCAGTCACAAATTTAGTCAGTCAGTTAGTCGGTCAGTCATTCACTAATTTAGTCATTCATTCATTCATTCACTCACTCACCGTGTCAGTAAGTCAGCCATTCAGTCATTCCGTCATTCACTAATTAATTCATTCATTCACTCATTCAGTCAGTCAGTCAGTCAGAAATCTACTAATTTAATTAGTCAGTCAGTCATTTATTCAATCATTCATTCAGTCCATGCGTTCAGTCATTCATTGCACCTGCAGTGTATCTGCAATTCTGCATTAATATTTGCATATCATGTATTGCTTATGTATTCAATGCAAAATGATGCAGCAAATCTATCTCTCCAACACTCCATTTTTCCATGAACTCATTCGCACATCAACCTATTCAACTATCCTTCTCTCACTCCATCCATCCAACGTCTATTACTTATTCATCCGTATCCGGACATCAATTCATCCATTCCCTTATAACCATTCCTTATATCCACACTTTCTGGTAGGTCTCCATTCCCTATTCATTGATCCATCCATCCATCCATCCATTCATTCATCCATTCATCCATCCATCCATACATATATATTTCTTTATCCATCCATTCGTCCTTCTTTTTGTCCATCCTCATATCAGTTCATTTGTGTTCCATGCAACCATCAATTAGATCACAAATCCATAAATTCTTTCAAGCACCAATACTTCAATCCATCAGTCATTGTATCAATCCTTCCATTTATTGTTCCATCCATTGTTTCATCCATGTACTTGCCTATTGATCCATATATTCATCTATCTCTTAAACTTTCCATTCGTCAATTCGCCCATCCATCAATCCATCATTTCATCCATCCATTCATCTTTCCATAAATCCATTCAAATTCACCCATCATTCCATCTACCACTCCATCCATCCATCCATCCATCCATCCCTCATATTCATTCATCCATTCAATCGCCGGCAATTCACAGTTTATTTTTATACCTCTATAGATTTTTGTTACCACAGTTCACTGACCTCTGTTGACCTTGACTTCTGTGTTGAAGTCTTCATTCTCGTATGGATCATGTATCCTATTTTGCTGCTCTGTTCTCCCTGCTGCTGCTGCTGCTGCTGCTGCTGATGTTGATGCCGCTGACATGGAAAACTGACTGTTTCTTTCCATGGATACACCGGACACTGATCCACCTCCTCCATTCATCATCATCATGGAACCGGAATCATGTCCGTTCTGCATATGTCCGAAATATCCGCCGTGGACCATAGACGACTTCGAGGAGGAGGAGGATCTGTCCTTCTGATGATCCCTCGTCACCATCACGTCTCTGTCGAAATCATTCACATAGTCCACAGAACCGGCTCGATGACGTCTGGTGGTGTTGGTGGTACTTGTGGTGTTCATGGTACTGGTGGTGTTATCATTTGGCAGTGATTCAAATTCCAAATCGTCTGGCATGATATAGTCTGTCGATTGGCTTCTGTCGGATATCGCAGGACCCCGACCGCCTGCTGACCGCACTCCCTTTCCGATACCACTTCTATCAACCCTCGCTCTGCTCGGTGAAAGATCGCGTTCATCACGTCCAGCGGAAATAAACTCCATCTGGAAGTTGTCGTCTCCTTCGTCGTTATCCAATCTGCTCAGATCCGGATTGCTAGAGTAGAGAGGGTTTTCCTTTCGCAGCATGTACCTTCCGTGGAACATGTTGCTGTTGTCTTCGATCACTGTGGCACCGTCGTCATAGTCATCGTCGTTATCGTTGCTCATATCCACGACGTCGATGACTTGCGGAGGATTCGTTGAGTCGAAGGTGTTCTTGATGAGTATACTTCCGCGCACTATGTTCGGCATCTTCTCCGAATGTCTTCCTCCTCTCGTCGTGTGGCCATCTTCGACGGTGCTTGACTCCTGCATGAGGTCGATGTTTCGACCGAGGTCTACGACGATAGACGGATCTCTTCCACCGTCGTTGATCGTCACACTCCGAGATGAGACGGTTTCCGTTTCTCCACCCTGCAGCTCCAGGTGGAAGGCGACCGGGTTCTGAGATGTGGTGTGGCCAGACACCGACGACTGCTGATAGGATGACATGTTATGTACGGACGATGGGGGTCTGACCGATGAATTGGGGAAGCCAGGGTCATCCTCCGTGAGCATCCAACTGGTTCGAGGACCGTTGGAGATGACGCTCTGTGGCGGTCGTGGAGCGGATCTGATCGCAGTGTCGACGAGTTCGAAGGCCTGGACGACGCTTCCGGGTCTGCTGCTCACGATCGGTCGAATGCTCATCGTTATGTGGTAGATGTTGCCCGTCTTCTGCGCGTCTCTCAGCTCAGGGTCAACACCGATCAGTTCAGAACTGTCTGGACTCACCATGTTCACCGATCTCATATAGGAGGAGTTGCCGGTTGGGCTGTTAGGTGAATATGGGTTGTTAGGTGAATATGCCAGGTTGTGGTTGTTTAGACCATTGGGGGTCGAATCCATGGCCGATCGAGACCTTGATCCGTTAGGCAGATAGGGCAGGTGGTTGATGCTTGGGGTATTTTGGTGACTCATAGGGAACGAGTCCATAGCCGAACGAGATCCGTTTGAGGGATAGTTGTAGTTATTCGTGCCTCTGGAATAGTTCACGGGATTCGAATCCATAGCCGAACGAGGTCTTGATCCGTTCGAGGGATAGGCCTGGTTGTAGTTACTTGTGCTTCTCGAATGGTTCATGGGAACCGAGTCCATAGCCGAGCGTGGCCTTGATTCGTTCGGAAGGCTTATCAGACCGGTCACTGGAGTTGTGGATCGAGAGAAGCTATGCCTCGAAGCAGCAGCGGTGCGTGGGACACTTATCCGGCCAGTGACGGGGGTCACGCTTCGATGCTGCGACGACGACGACAAGTGGACTTCACTGGATGGTCGATAGAGGACGGAGGAGGAGGACGGTGGAAGACCTCTGGGCACGAAGGAAGAGGAGGATGAGCGGGTGGTGAACTCATCGGATGTGGCGGTCGGTCTTGATGAGGGTCCTCCGCCTCCTCCTCCTCCGCTCTGTCCATAGTTACTGATGAGACCCGTGACAGGAATGGACGTCTGGGTGACGCGGCGCTGGCGGCTTCCCACCTCCTCCTCCTGTCTGTGAGTGGTATACTCTGGTTCGCTGTAGATGGCTGGGTCCTCCGTGTCGCTCCCTTCGACGCTCAGTTTCGACATGTGTCGCTTCATCCGTCGACGCATCACCGAAGATCGATTTCCGGCGTTCTCAAAGTCTTCCTGGTCAGTCAACGATGAGTCGGTGACCTGTCGATGAGCTGGCTTCCTCTGCCTCGATCTTCGTCGATTCTGTTCGTAGAGTCCCCCGTGGCGTCCTCTCTCGCTGTCCGTCAAGGAACGACGCGAGTTCAAGGATGCGTGGTGATCAGGGGAGACCCTGATGACTAGACCTCCCTGGTTTCCATCTCGAGCTCCACTTCCGTTGTATCCATCTCGTGTTCCACTTCCATTGTATCCATCTTGTGCCCCACTTCCGTTGTTTCCATCTCGGGCTCCACTTCCATTGTATCCATCTCGTGTTCCACTTCCATTGTATCCATCTCTGGCTCTACTTCCATTGTATCCATCTCTGGCTCCACTTCCGTTGTATCCATCTCTTGCTCCACTTCCGTTGTATCCATCTTGTGCCCCACTTCCGTTGTTTCCATCTCGGGCTCCACTTCCATTGTATCCATCTCTGGCTCCACTTCCATTGTATCCATCTCGGGCTCCACTTCCGTTGTATCCATCTCGTGTTCCACTTCCATTGTATCCATCTCTGGTTCTACTTCCATTGTATCCATCTCGGGCTCCACTTCCGTTGTATCCATCTCTGGCTCCACTTCCGTTGTTTCCATCTCGGGCTCCAATTTCGTTGTATCCATCTCGGGCTCCAATTTCGTTGTATCCATCTCGGGCTCCAATTTCGTTGTATCCATCTCGGGCTCCTCTTCCAATTAGACCTCCGTTGTTTCCATCTTGTGCCCCACTTCCAGCGTTCCCTTCGTGCGGATGTGTCCAGACTGGAGACGGAGCTGTCGTCCTTCCTTCTGGAAAGTCATCTGACGAAAGGCTGATCTGTCCACCGGATTCATTTGTCAGCTGACGATCAAACGACTGCGGATGATCTCCAGAAACACCGTCGTGTGATGGGATATCGGACAATAAACTTCTTCGTGGAGACGGCTGTGGTGTGTACCCTTCTTCTGCTCCTCCTCCTCCTCCTCCTTCTCCTCCGGAATCATCGTTTCCAAATTCTCGAAGGTCGACTCCCTCCTGGGAGGAGACATTCGTCTCCAGAGTGCTCACCGGAGTGATGCGACGGATATTCTCCCGACCGGTGATGACGATTTGGCGTCCAGTTGATCTTTGCGATTCAATGGGACGATGAGACGATGACGAGAACCCAGCAGATGTGTTTGAGGGCGCTGATATCACCGGACGTTGGGTTCTGTTGAGTACGTAGCCCTCCGATGCACTCTCGATCGAATTCTTGTGATTTATCTTCTGTCTTCCACCGGGCTTTCCTCTCTGACGCCCCGAATATTCACTCCCATCTGTGAGGTGAGATTCATCTTCCACGTCGTCCAGACCTCCATCTCTTGCGGCGATCCTCTGTGAAATGACGCCACCACCCTCTGCTCTGATTGGTCCTTCCCCAGACATCGGGGGTTGTTGGGTCGGGGTCCGTTGCATTCTATCGGCAGCGGTCATACGATGACGAAGGGTTCTTTGGTCACTGTTGTCGTCAGCGGAAGCACCGCTCGAAGGATTCACTTCCGGTCGGTCCCTTACCCTCCCAGATTCTGTGTCTTCTTCCTCAACCGGATGTGACGTCACCGTATCTTCATTTGACTCGGTGTCGTTGTCTCCTGTCAGATGCAACGTCACAACGTGTTGTCCAGTTGTTTTTCCGTCGTAAGCGTCGGAGTCGCTTTCATTTTGCATTCTATTTTCACCATCTCTTCTTCTTGCACTTTCCTCCTCTCCTCTTGTCGCACCGTTTCTTTTCGCACTCACGTCGTCAAATCTTGTCGACTCGCTGCCTCTTCTCGCTCTCTCCTCTTCTCCTCCTGTCGCACCGTTTCTTCTCGCTCTCTCCTCCACTTCTCTTCTCGACTCGCTGCCTGTTCTCGCTCTCTCGTCCTCTCCTCCTGTCGCACCGTTTCTTCTCGCTCTCTCCTCCACTTCTCTTCTCGACTCGCTGCCTTTTCTCGCTCTCTCGTCTTCGTCCAATCTTCGAGGTTCGTCGTCTCTTCTCATGATGGCTGCATCTTCTAGATTGTTGCTGTGTCCCGTCTCGCTGCCGTCTGTTATCTCAACAGAAACGGAAGTACCTTCATGATCGGACCTCGAAGACATCATCTGAGTGCCGCCCACGAAGCTCCTCATCAGAGGAGGTTCTTCCTCTTCATCGTCGAGCGTTCCATCTGTCTCTTCCGATTCCGATTGCGTCGATGTTGATCTTCCATCGATGTTATTTTCCACAGATCCAGCGTTGCTTTGCCCGGCAGAGGTCGAGGCCAAGGACGAAGCCATCGTCGTCGTCGTCGCCGCCGTCGTCGTTGACTCTCGTGACTCAGGAACCGGTGAATAATTTTCTCTGGCAGAAGGTGAGTCGCCATCTTTTGATCGACTGTCTGATTTAGTTCCGCCGGAGCTGCTGCCACCACCACCGTCTCCTGAAGTTGCGCTCTCTTCCGCTGTTCCACTGTGACCCTTGATTTCCTGAAGCAGATTCATTCGCATCATCCTTCGCCTCTGCTCCGTCCTCGCATCGTCCTCGCTCTCCAACGTCGTATTCCCAGTCTCACTTTCCGACGCGGAAGGTCGGTCGATTCCTTCCACCGCGTACTTGAACTTCTTCGTCGTCTGATCGGTTATTCCATCCGACTGGTTGCTCATCCGTGACGGGGTTTTTCTTTCCATGGACGACACCGACGAAGCATCCATTGATCGACCGGTCAGTGGAACGCCTCGAATCAACAACTCACCCGCGATTTTGTTGACCTTACCCTGAGTGATGACGTCCCTCAGGTCGGAGGGTGTAGTCGATCGCAGGCTGTGCGCATCTGACGCCCGTCCTTCGAGGGTGCTGTGAACGGAATCAGCCGGGGTCGTGGCCCCTAGGAAGTCACGTGACAACGTACTCGTCCTCGACTCTGCGTCGCGGTCAGACGAGTCGACCCTCTCGGTCTTCTTCGTCGTCGAAGGGCGGACGAGAGATGTGGGAGCGCTTGTAGGGACCGGGGACGTCGTCCCACTTCCACCGAAGAGGGCGGACATCTTGGCTTTGAAATCTTTGTCCTTCACCTTAGAGTTAGTGACGTCAACTTCAGCCGGAGAGTATCTCGGAAGCGAGTGCGAAACAACGTCGCTGTCCTGATCCGAACTGTATCCATGTCTTCCACCGACATGACGGTCGATGTCTGTTTCTGCCTCACTTTGCGACAAGTCAGTCACCGAGTTCTTCGCTCCTCGTAGATCGGCGCTGGCTCCCACTCCGTCAATGCTGGTCAGAGTACTTGAAGAGGTGGCGGAGGAAAGCGAGTTCCACTGATCTTTGCGGGTGGCAGCCGCCTTGCTTCCGGTGCTCTCCAGCGTGCTGGAAACAGACGATGAACCACCTTTTGCGTTGCTTCTTTTTCCACCAGGATTCATGCTCACCAAATGAGAGAACCCGTTCTGTCTGCCCTCGGACCCACTGGTGTTCCCTTCGCTGGACATTCTCCTGGTCAGCGTATTGGCCAGATTGGCCTTGAAGTCCGCGTTACGGAGAGTGTCCGATGTGAGAGGAGGAACAGCGGACGGAGAGGTGGCCGTCTTCATCTGGAAAGCCCCTCGAGATGGTCGAGATGGATCACTGCTCTTGCTGTACATTCTTTCAGTCTTATCGATCGTCGTCATCATCGATATCTCTCCTCCTCCTCCTCCTCCACCACCTTCTCCACCACCACCACTACCACCACCACCACCACCACCACCACCACCACCACCACCACCACCACCACCACCAACACCACCTCCACCTTCTCCAACACCACCACCACCACCACCTCCTCCTCCTCCTCCTACTCTTTCTGCATCGTCAACATCCTCATAGATGTTGTAGGTCACTTCCTCCGACCGAGCCATCGTCTTCGAAGCGTTCGGATCGCGAAAGACGGACAGCGACCGCGTCGATTTCAGCGAATCATTCTTACCGAGTTTCGAATATTTACTCATCAAAGTCGCGTCGTAATTACTGTCATCCATGTCAGAATGATCCAGTGTGTTATCACCGTTATGTTCACCGTCAACTGTTAACAAGTTCTTTGTGGCAGCCATGATTGCGATCAGAGATTTCAGGATTCACTCAATTACTTCAAATTGTATCTATCCGTTTCGGTAGAAATCGCATTCCAAACAGTTTACTAATGACTTCGTTTAGCGGAGACGATTTTTGCGTATGAGAAGAAGACTTCTCGTTCGAAGCAGAATGATGTCTGAGCTGTTGTTGCCTGAAGACAGGAGAAGGTTGGCAGAAGAAGTTCCTATCGTCTGACGCATATAAATGTGTCACTTAAGTCGACGACATTGGTCGATGTTCTGCCAAGCGACCTGTGGGTGGGTGTGGGTGGGTGTGGGTGGGGTGGGAGCGTTGGCGTGGTTACTGATTGCGCAATATCCTTAAGACGATACCAACCAACTCCCGTTCTTCGATAATGGACGAAATGTCATCTGCGCATGTCCGTTGACTCCACTTTAGTTCATCTCTCCACGCTGATAGTCTTCGTCGTTTTTATAGCATCGTACATACGAGACTAAATTATTCCACAGCATTTGAGATCGCAATACGAATCTTGCACAGTTTCCGATCACTTGTTGAGTTAAGACGTCAAATGATTAAAATCAGACGCAGTAAATCTAACATAATAAGTTATCGCTTCCAGCCACGGTTTACTTGCAAGGTCAGTTTAACAGTGTATAGTGTGCCAGATCTTCGTCCTTTTCTCGTCGACAGCCAAACAAGAAATTAACGTTGAAAGACGCTGTATTACACAGAACGTGCAGGTCCCTCAAGGCTGCTAGCAAGCGCACAGACGGTTGGTTGAATCTGCGATTGGCTGTGCGCATCAGTGTTCACCGACTGTGACGATGCAGGCAACAATCACACGCTGCTGCGCTCCAGTAAGTTGGAACAAGATTCTAAATATTATGGGCTGACACGCATGCCTTCACAGGCAATCACCACGACGCATTGAGGACCCCTTCTTCCTCTCTTTGCCAAGTAAATACTTGAATTCCTTTGAATAAAAGACTACGCAGTAGCCTAGTGAATTTTGACTAGGCTCACTCATGAACCACGTTACTATAAAAATATGTCATATATATATATATATATATATATATATATATATATATATAGTCGGTGGCCTGTGTGAGAAGCGGCTGAAGAAACGAGGCATTTTGCTCTTCTGTATATAGGCCTATGCTCGCCGGATTCATGCAGATATACAGTGTACGAGTAGGCTCTATTATAGTCAGTGGGCAACTGGGTATGTATGCTGGGCCTACACAGAGTGCACAACTGCACACTCTACGAAAGCACACACGCATACTGCAGAAATGCCAATAGCTATTATGCTGAGTTGCTGACAGACCTATAACTTATAAGCTATAGGCCTACGTATGCTAACAAGTATAATGTGCATTGATGTTGCACACATAATATGAATAATTATATATGCATGCATGCACTGCATTTCAATAGCAATGAATCTTAGATATGTATTATGAGCACAATCCGCTCGTTCGGTTCCACATGTGTGCGTGAGCCAACCGTTGGGGGCTCTTCCGGTTTTCTTTGGATTACTTTGCCCACTATTTTTTATATTATTATAGATCTTTATATACAATTATATAATTATCATGCACAATATTGAGGCAGTGATATATAAATTATAAATCATTAATTAGAAATACATATATATTATATATACTGTTTATTTATCAAATGTGTAGCCTACTTATATAAGGTCTAAGAGTATGCGTGCAATGCATAAGTTGCATTGCAACTGTATAATATGCTAGTTCATTCTTCAATGCATGTAGTAAGCAAGCATTTCACGTCTGTTGTCTAAATATGTATGTAGGTCATGATCAGATGCCGTGCTGAAAAAATACGACGCTTTAATGATAATGCCTGATGGGTGTTGTCGATTTTTTCAATACCATCAAGACTTTAGTGTTCATTTCTATGCATAGGAAAAATATACATGGTTATGGGGAAAACGAGGAATTTTCCTGGCAAAGTCCAGGTCCATCCCCCAGGGGACTGGCGTCCGACTTCCCAGAGGAAAGACTATACCTATTTTTGTGTGGTCTTCATATTCTAAACCGTGCGAAACTCATCTGATTTGAACAAATTGCGTGGGTCATATCATCTCATATGTTTCAGAATTCAGAGTTGGGTGGTTAAAACCACCCAAAAAGACCCAGTGCATAGCTACTTCTTGGATGCAGCCATTTGGATCTTGATCCTATATAAACAATTGCACTCCGCTTCAGGTCATCCTTCCCTTTCCAATTTCTTCTTCTCAGAACAAGAACCGGTTCTTGCTCCCGCTGAACATCGATTTGCTCTCCATCATGCACACCCTCAAGCAGCAAAAGACCCACCATCAGATTTAAAATAAGTGCAGTTGCCACTGGTTTTAGAAGTTCTTGGGAGAAAGACTAAAAAGGTCATCAGATTTTTCGGCGGAAGACTCAAGCAAATTTTCGACCCAAGACCAAAAATTGTGGCCGTTCTAAAATGTCTGTATCTGCCTCTGGCAACAGTGGCAAGACTTAGTGTCGCGTGACATAGTCTTCCCGTATAGCATTCCGTATTCTCCCGGAGACAGTGGAGACTCAATTTCGAAACTGATCCGCATCAGAAATTTTACAGAGCAGATATCTGATAACTGCAATTGAGTCATAGATGACGGGTCAATGTCTTTTACGAGAGTTGGGTCATTGTCCTGTCATAAAAAGTGGATGTCTGTCTTGCTATAAAAGGTGTGTCTCCATCTTTCGTGCCGTTGTAGAGACTCCGTGATGCGGGTGGTTTTAAGCCTATAGGATAAGCTCCTGAAGGAGGGGATTCGACTCTTGCCGTGTTCGGTTTCTTCCGATTCCTCCCCCCCAATGAACCAAGGATCTATGCATGGCGTGTAGTCAACGCGAGACTTGGGGAGCAGACGGGTGCTTCGCTTGGGGGGCGAGGTGCTTCTGCTGACATCATTTCTATAGCGCCACTAGACAACGGATCGGTTGACAGATACCAGATCGAGTTCAGAGATATACCCAGTGGCGTCTACGTCGCAATCATTAATTTTGTTCCCTTCATCACCACTTGGAGTGGGAGAACAAACCCCCCCATTTTCGCCGACTTAAAACAATTGTATGGGAATCTGTTCATGTGTTACGTACGCACAGTGTTTAATCTAGTCCCCCTCCTCTGGGGGAGAAATTCGGACGCTCGTGATGCGCGTGGCACTGTGAGGGCAGGGGTATGGGGAGGGGATGCGCCCATCCCTATCAGAAACTTTTTGAATTTCCACAATGCAATGGCAGCATTTTAAGGTGTGATCTTAACAATATAGCTGTACTTTTTCAATGACCCATTAGAAACTTTTGAATTTCCACATTGCAGCAGACGTAAGGGGTCATTTTAAGGGGTCATCTTTAAAAAAACTGTACTTTTTCAATGACCCATTAGAAACTTTTGAATTTCCACATTGCAGCAGACGTAAGGGGTCATTTTAAGGGGTCATCTTTAAAAAAAACTGTACTTTTTCAGTGACCCATTAGGAACTTTTTGAATTTCCACATTGCAATGGCAGCATTTTAAGGGGTCATCTTAGCAAAATAGCTGTACATTTTCAGTGACCCATTAGAAACTTTTTGAATTTGCACATTGCAATGGCAGCATTTTAAGGTGTGATCTTAACAATATAGCTGTACTTTTTCAATGACCCATTAGAAACTTTTGAATTTCCACATTGCAGCAGACGTAAGGGGTCATTTTAAGGGGTCATCTTTAAAAAAACTGTACTTTTTCAGTGACCCATTAGGAACTTTTTGAATTTCCACATTGCAATGGCAGCATTTTAAGGGGTCATCTTAGCAAAATAGCTGTACATTTTCAGTGACCCATTAGAAACTTTTTGAATTTCCACAATGCAATGGCAGCATTTTAAGGTGTGATCTTAACAATATAGCTGTACTTTTTCAATGACCCATTAGAAACTTTTGAATTTCCACATTGCAGCAGACGTAAGGGGTCATTTTAAGGGGTCATCTTTAAAAAAACTGTACTTTTTCAGTGACCCATTAGGAACTTTTTGAATTTCCACATTGCAATGGCAGCATTTTAAGGGGTCATCTTAGCAAAATAGCTGTACATTTTCAGTGACCCATTAGAAACTTTTTGAATTTGCACATTGCAATGGCAGCATTTTAAGGTGCCGTCTTAACAAAATAGCTGTACTTTTTCAGTGGCCCATTAGAAACTTTTTGAATTTCCACAATGCAATGGCACCATTTTAAGGTGTCGTCTTAATAAAATTACCGGTACTCGTTTTTCCATGCTGATACTAGCCTAGCCATGGTTTGAGACTCTAGAGTGTCGCCTCCCAATTGCAAACAATTTTTGGATTTGCACATTGCTGCCGTAGGCTACGTAGCATTTTAAGCTGTCATGATCTCAGTGCTCAGAGATGTGGTTCAAGACTTCAATAAATGTCGCTCCCAATGCTTAATTTTTTTAATTTGCAGACTGGGATGGCTGCTTTTAAGTTGCCATCTTAGACGAATTTTCATTATAGATAAATAAGCTCAATGAATAACACTGTAGTAAATTATAATGATATTTATGAAATATTTCTGAAACATTGGGGTGATATAGGCATCTCCGCCACCCCTTTAAATCTCCGTCCATGCGCTTAGAAGCTGAAAGCTAATAATTTGAATTCTCCACAGAAACTCTCTGTGTAGGCAGACCTTTTGCTGTTGACAACTCCTGCTGATGTCGATGCAACTCTTCGCGAAATAAGAAAAACTTATAACGCAGAAACAGTCAAATTCGATTGTCTGTGGTAGACCTACATATGACATTGTATAATGACTACCATCTAGCTTCCTGCACCTATGGCTGCATCTCTATAACATGGAAAGACTCTGCTTTACATCAGAGCTGCTCTTATCCATTTCAGCGATATGCTGGCTGGGAATCTAATGCGAAACATCTGTTATTAGCATCATTAGGTTTAGGCTACTTTTACAGAAGGGACTACTGTCCGAATACTTGGGTAGGCTACACGTGCACAGCAAGTGTCAAACGGGTCTTTTGATTCTTGCTGCGCGACCGTCGCAATCATTAATTTTGTTCCCTTCATCACCTGCCAAGGGTGGGGCTTCGGTTCGGCTCCGTCAGTAAACGTGATTAGCGATAAGAGGTCAATCCCGAATGGGTGTGTTCCACCCTTGTATGCCAGGGACCTGACTGACACTAATGTCTATGAGTTGTCCTGCTCCCTACCAAATATAAGTGACATCAAGCGAACCGTGGGTTCGTTAGTCCAAGGTCATAATGTTTTTCGATGCATAGGCCTAAATGATGCACAAATAATAATTTTCGTATTCCAGGCCTTTGTTTAATAGAAATTCACCAACCCCCCCAATTTACACCCGAAAAACGTCAAACCCCCCACTTTCAGAAACCGTGGGAGAACGTTCTCCCAACCCCCCCCCCCCCCCATTGGTAGACGCCACTGGATATACCGACCGACTTTCGTGGCTATATTACTTCGACAGAGCCGCGGATCCTGGGTTCAACATCACTATAACAGTATTTTCACTGTTGGTTGAGGTTTCAATCCTTTCTTAAAATCTGCAATGGTCCTTAGCACTTATGCCTGACCTTCTTGACATTGTATACCTAATAAAATATCTTCGGCATCAAAATCTATAAATTAAAAGGTAGGCCTATGCAGACAACTCAGCATACGCCATATATTGATTAGATCTATTAGTATTATTTAATAATTAAGATAGGCCTATAGTAACCTATTCGTCTATAATTATAGGCCTAGGCCTACATGCTTAAGGTTTTCAAGGTTTGGTTGCATATTATGGTAAACGACGCAATCACGTTCAATAGTTAGTCACAATTAAGCGAACAAGTGTGCATAGCGCCTACGAGAAACATAAACGTCAGGCCTACCAAAGGTCTACAGATTTCGCACACTGCCTAACTTGAGATTCCATATAATGGCATATTAGTGAACTAAGCCACTACATTTCGTTACTATGAACATATGCCGCATGAATTATGAACATATGCCGCATGAATTATGGACATATGCCATATGTGCACAATTTAGTTATGTGCGTATGCCATATGCATATAACCGAAGTTGTCCTCCATAAAAATATCCTGCAGCCTCTGTGCGTAAGGCAGATTAAGCAGATTAAGGTGTATCCCTTATGTTTGTATGTGCACTTGTTATAGCGCCCCTTCAAGCTAAATATACTCAGAGGCTATCCCGACATCGGAGTTTCACGCCCAAGGTCCATACGCGCGGTGACTTGAGCTGGATTCGAACCTGCAACCCTTCGGCTGCGGGGCGACGAACATAGGTCTACCCACCACACCACCACCAGGGGTTATTTTAAGGAATTTTCTCAACTGCACATAAATGACGTATTTTGAGACTGGACATAAGAAAGTCCTTGACCAGGGATTTGTCCCCCAAAGCGGAAGCAGCTTTTGGTGAGCGCTCGTTAATAAGCTGGTGCTTTGCGCTTGGCCTTCGACTGGGGCTTTAGATGTTTGAATATTAAGATTTTCCGACTTTATAAAAATTCATATTAAAGATCAAAATCAATTGTTATGACAATGTTTGACTCAAAGTTCATCATGGCAAAATCTCTATATAAATTAGCGAATGAAATCACCTAGACGTTCTTAGACGTTTAGACTTTTCAAAAATCCTTAATCGACTAGAGATCTCTTAAAGATCCCTTATGTTACAGATCCTCTGTTGTTCCCGGAATTGGAAATAGCTCAGAAAGATTGTGAAGTGTAATAAAGTTAAATGGTCCTATGTTCCTGGACACTTCCAAAGTTTCGCTAGTAGGCCTATGTAAGGGTAGGTCTAAATGTTGCTTTTCTGCTCTGAAAACCTGGTCATTAAGATCAACATGATATTGTTTTGCTAAAGCTAAAACTAGCAGACAAGATGAGATATTCCCCAAGAAATAAAATCTTTGAGCTAATTTCAAATTTTGTATAAAATATAACCCACTAGCTGCAAAGTACGATGTAAGACCGATAAATTTCATTAGGAAACCTCCCAAATGGTATTTCTGAAATATCTGGGGATATAAGACATAGATTGAGTATTCGCATATTACGAATATTAAGATTTTCAAATATTCACGAATATTAACGAATATTAAAACTGCCAACGAATATTATATTCGTAAAAAATTATGTTCTGTCTCGAAATTCTTTATTCTTAATTTTTATTTTGTTATTTATGAAAATGTTTAGCTTTTACTGAATGATTTGTACAGAATTGAATTAGCCTACGCATAGGCCTATATCAGTAAGTTACAATAACTTTAATAGATTTATTGTTAAAAACTTCAAGGTCTCTGCTGGGTCTGGCCAATGTGGCCATGCAGTATTCATATCACATTCGATACTTAATGTTAAGTCACTTTGTCTGATTTATGACCATCCTCCCCAACTGAAAAGAGAAAGAGCCACCGATGGCAGTTAGCAAGTAGCAGCAATAGTAGGCTAAATTAGAAATAAACTTTAACTGCCTATAGCCTAATAGTAACTGCAAATTGATAGAGTAGTTTTATATTAGTGTAGCAGGATGAGCAAATATAGCCTAAATACCAACGCAGGAAATAATAGTGCCAGATTACAAGCAAAATTTATCCCGATCTCAGCATTTTAAGCGAATTGCATATTTTAATTCAGCCTTGCCCTGGATGCGAGTTAATATCAAGGAGACATGCAGAAACTTAAACTGCTTTACTTGGTAACATTGCGGTTTCGATGGTTCACTTTAATCCGTTAACGAATATTTACGAATATTTACGAATATTAAAAAATCTTAATATTCACGAATATTTACGAATATTAAACCCAAAAGTCACGAATACTCAATCTATGATATAAGATATAAGTATCTCCGTCACCACCACAAGTTCCGGGTTCCTATCCCATCTAAGTCTACACCCCTGTGCGGGATGCTAGTTTGATAACATAGGCCTACGTGTATCTTCCATATTCTGAGGATGGTGATTTTTGTATGGGATCACATAAACTCAAAAAGGGTGCGTGTAATATGGGGATATATGGAGAATTTTGAAGAAAATTTGAGTATGCATTGACCTACAATCCTACATCATGTATGTATGTATGTATTGGATAGCCTGAAAGGCTAGATCAGTCTGGATGTCTGCCTGATTAATTCTTTTCTTTTCATCGCCTGTCTCCAGTTAGATACTTGGGTTGTTATATTATAGTAGACTATTTTGCTTTATGCGTCTGACTGTCTAGGGGAGACCTGGGCAGGTTGCAACATTTTTCACATTTTCGTGTGTCACATTTTTATCTGTAGAGCTATCTGCAAACAGTTGAGCCCATATGAATCCTTTACATCTCAGCATCAAAACAAGCTATAGCGACGATCTCAATGACCAAGCAAGTAGCCACAATAACTAACTGAACAGAGGACTCCAAAATGTTGCAACCGGTTATAAAGGTTTCAAATTACCCCCTCCTAAACATTACCCCCATGCAAACTGTAAATTGCATCAATCATCGCATTTATTGCACTAAAATATCAGAAAAATCATCCCGCTTCTTGTTTTGGTCTGAAGATTTTCATCCGTCATCCCACTTTATGGTTTGTTATCAATATTTTCATCTGTAACTAAAATACTAATCGCCGCTGAAGTTACAATGGAGAAATGGCTTCGAGGCTATTATTATTTTTTCGGATCAAAAAAAGCTACCGGTGGGTAATGTTTAGGAGGGGGTAAATTGAAACCTTTACACCGGACCGGTGTTGGTTGCGGTTCTAGGACTACTGATCACAGGTCAACTGATCTAGGGACTACTGATCTAGGGACTACTGATCTACAGTGTGAGAATTGTGGAAAAATAACTGGGGGGTTGGACCATTATCCACTTGGAATTGGGGTGTAAAAAACATACTTTAACATGGGGCTCTAAGAAAGACTGGGGGGGGGGGTCGAAACCCCCCAACCCCCCCGGCAATTCTCACCCTGCTGATCTAGGGACTACTGATCATAGGCAACTGATCAAGGTACTATTGATCACAGTCCGAGTTGTCTAAGAACAAACACAATCACTGAAATCAGAGAACAATTTAATAGATCGAAACTCAATACCGGAATTGGTTTACTCAGTATTAATACTGTCGAAAATTAGTTATTAGCAAACGATTTCAGTAAATTACTAAATTTACGGCTGTTAGAGCACAAAGTATCATACATCGAAGTCCATTGTATAACTCGAAAAACGTCATTATACTCTCAATAAAGAAATTGTCTTGACAAGTTTAATAGCATACGAATCTGGATGAATGTTCTTTTATTGTTGAAATAGGAGTTGGATAGATGAAAATAATGCTTAAGAAATAGAAGCTGGATTGACGAAAATAATGTTTAAGAAATGGAAGCTCGATAAATGTTCTTTAATTGATGAAATAGGACTTGAATCGAAGAAAATAATGCTTAAGAAATAAAAGCTGGATTGATGAAAATAATGCTTAAGAAATAGAAGCTGGATTGACGAAAATTATGTTTAAGAAATGGAAGCTGGATTGACGAAAACAATGTTTAAGAAATAGAATCTGGATGAATGTTCTTTTATTGTTGAAATACCGTGCGATGTGCGTTGTATAATTTGTGATCAATAGTACCTTGATCAGTTGTCTCTGATCAGTAGTCCCTAGATCAGTAGTCCCTAGATCAGTAGTCCCTAGATCAGTTGGCCTGTGATCAGTAGTCCGCATACCGTTGGTTGCAACAACCCTCGGGGAAGGTTGCAACAACATTGAAAGTAGTCTAAATATTCAAATAAGGCTGCGTAGCCCTTGAGCCAACTGAGGCCTGGCTATGCATCTAGATTATAAGAATGTAATATATATAATTAAACAAATTCAAAAAGACAGAGTATCGAGAGCATAAAAAAAGATAGAATTTTTTCTGCCCTAGTAATCGTCATGCGAAAAGTCTGATAAATATTTTCAAGTGGCCTATAAACGATGCAGTTGGACAGGATATAGCCTACTTCTATCAAATTGGGCTAATGATGTTCAATATTTAATTTAAAATGTAGGATTATTTTCAAGCTTTCAGAGTTTTTTCAGGTATCTATTGAATCGATTCAAGTGTAAAAGCTATGGTTGTCCATCCACCAAAAAGATTGTGAACTTGATTTATTATATATGCCCAAGAAATCGTCGCGTATAGCCTACTGTTGAAGAAGCTTGTGGTTGTCATCCATCCGCAAGATTAGCACCGATATGGCCAATCAGAACATGTCTTATAGAAATATGTTTCATGAAGTTAACTCGCACAAAAAACAGTGGAGGCACAGAACTGTATACAAACATCCGAATCAAACCTCAAAATCTCAAATTGTTTTTTTTCACCGGATGTCAACACACCAATCTGTTTTAGACTTCTGTTTGTCAGAACTTTAACAAATCCGTTGAACAGTGGTTACTACGGTTTCATCGAGATTGTAAAATGTAAATGTCAATTGCTTGGAAAGTTTAACTGAAGATATTTCATCATGAGTTTATAGCAGTTTCATTGAAGCATTCTAAACTCGAAGTGTCTGGTGTTCACTGATGAACCTTGATTTCGCAACTTAAATCCCGAAAGCCAGTCTTCAGCAGCAGCAGCAGCAGCAGCAGGCATAGCACACCATTGAAAGGAAGTTGATATTAAAGTTAGTGGCATGTTGGTAAATACAACAAGTTCACTTACTTCCAAAATAGCCCATTACACATGACACCAACCATCAGCAAATAGTCAGCAATTGATTTTGGTTATCTAAATAATTAATTTGTGACTTTGACAGTCCAAGACTAGCACCACTATCAGTGACTTCTTTTTCTATACCGATCATTGCTTCTTTACTAACAGAACCGCAATCAGTTTTCGCTAACAATTTCTCATCATCGTGGATAGTTTAGAGATTAAAAATAGACCAAACAAGGTCAATTGATTAGAGCATGTAACGTGGCTTAGTATAATTCAATCAGTGTACCAATTTATAGAATGCATAGGCCTATAGCCTGTAATATTTTAATACAATGTGCTCTAACTGCGACGGGCAGACCAACAATAGAAGCGGCTTATTGAAATAAATGTATGGGTTGGTTGCAACATGTTGCAACCATCCCCGAAAAAAATGTTGCAACCAACCCCGAAGCAACATTTACCTCTACATCTACCGTCTTCGATGACTTTCGACCTGTCACTGAATCGGACGTTCGGCTAGTTTTTGCTACTGTTAACTTAAACTCATGTGAACTAGATCCTTTACCCCCATTTATTATTAATGACATTTTGGATGACCTTGGCCTCTTCTTGGTCTACCTGTTTAATAGGTCCCTCTCTGAAGGTTGCATCCCTCCCTCACAGAAACGGGCTCTTGTCTTTCCTTCCCTCAAAAAGCCTAACCTTGACACAAACCTTTGCCAAAAATATCGGCCTATCTCCAATCTCTCCTTTCTTTCTAAGATACTTGAACGTCTTGTCTCTCTGCAGTTTCTCCCTTACCTTGAGCAATCTGGTCTCCTTCCTGCAAATCAGTCTGGTTTTAGAGCCCACCATTCCACCGAGACTGCTCTCCTTTCTCTTCTATCTGAAATATATTCTGCCGTTGATAGGTCTGAGCTCACCCTATTGGCTCTCTATGATGTCTCTTCAGCCTTTGATATGGTTGATCATGATATCCTTCTCAAGCGTCTTGAGACATCCTATGGTGTTAAGGGCCTCCCCTTATCTTGGTTTCAGTCGTACCTTTCTGAAAGAACCCAAATGATTATATCTGGTGACTCTCGAACCCAATGGGTTCATGTCAATCTGGGTGTTCCTCAAGGTTCAGTTCTTGGGCCCCTCCTATTTATTCTTTACACGGCTGACATCTCTTCTCTTTTTCCGATCTGTAGTGCTGCTGGCCATCTCTTTGCTGATGATGTCCAGACCTTTGTCCATGGTTCCCCCTCTTCTCAGCTGCTTCTAGTTGGGTTTATTGAATCTCTCACTAATCATCTCCACTCATGGATGTCTTCTAATCGCCTTTCGCTTAATACTTCAAAGACTCAATTTATCTGGTTAGGTACTCCTCAGCAGCTCCATAAGCTTGATCTTATTCTTCTCTCTGAAAAATTCCCATTGTTTTCCTTCTCTTCAAGTGTGCGTGATCTGGGTGTAGTACTTGATAGCTCACTTACGTTTACCGAACATATTTCCAATCTGACACGCTCGTCATATTTTCATTTAAGACGACTCAGAGTCATTCGTCGCTCTGTCTCCTCCTCCATCTTCACTACCTTAGTTCATGCTTTTATATGTTCTCGAATTGACTATTGCAATTCTCTTCTCATTGGTCTTCCTAAAGTTCTTCTTTCACCGATTCAGTCAGTTCTCAACTCAGCTGCTAGATTGATTGCCCGCCTTCCCAAGTACTCTCACATCTCTACCTTTATGTTTGATGAACTTCATTGGCTCCCTCTACGTGCTCGCACACAGTTCAAGATCCTCACACCGATCCTAAAGTCTCAACGGGGTCTTGCCCCAAAATATCTGAATGCTTTACTTCGTCCTCACTCAGCTTCCTCCCATCGTCCACTTCGTTCATCCAACAGACTTGACCTATTGGTTCCTCGGTCTAGAACTACTATGGCTCAGTCTCGATCTTTTGTCTCAATTGGTCCTTCTCTCTGGAATGCTCTTTCTCCTTCTGTTCGCTCTACGCTTCTTTCTGTCAGTCTCTCCTCTACTCTGTCTCTTCTTAAAACCTGCTTCTTCTCGCGGGGCCTTGCGCACTGGGAGCGCCTCTGAACGGTTCACCCTACTAGAGGCGCTTTATAAATGTTTAAATACAATACAATACAATACAATGCCTAGACAGTGTTATGGAACAAACTTTCGATGGCGCTGATTATAAATAAAATGACTATATGCATTTTCAAGCTTAATTACTTGTCCAACTTATAAAACCAAACGACAAATATTTCTTCAAAACATTCGGTTGCATGTTGCAACCAGCCCGGTCTCCCCTACGTCCCTTCCTACTTCAGCTTGTCAGAGCAAGCGTCAAAAGCAAGAGAAAGTAGACTACGATGGCCAAGAAATTGTCATTATGGTATGAAGGATAACCCCGGCCTTTACAACTTTATCAGGATATCAACCTACAGCAGGCCTTGAACCTGCATCCGCCCATACATTTAGCCTACTGCAAATTCTTCTGTCTGCAACCTATAAGTGTGATTTTTAGCAGAACCTTGTCTTCGATTACATCACCCATTTTCCGCGCGCTTACTTCATGCACACGGGTGACCTACGCCGTATCGGTCTAATGTTTGACTTGAAAACTGCATGTAATCACCATATCTATTCTATGGTTCACGCCAAATTTCAACAGGCCTGCTCTTTTCCTGAACATAAATATCACTTAAATAAACCGCCTCAAAGATGTTCACTTTGGGCTGTCACTATCGTGTTTGTGTCCAACTTTTTACTACTAACTTCTTGTCTGTTCACGTAACAAGGCAAAAAGTAACTGCACAAGATCTGATTTTCAACTGCACAAATCTCTTTTCCAACTACACACTTTGTGTCCAGCTGCACGTTAAAATAACCCCTGACCACCACCCCTTATGTATTTCAGTATATAGTGTCGACTACACACTACACAGTATGCATACATAATACATACATAGTACACTATACAAGTATACGTAAATACATACATGTACATATTATACAGCTATATATAATTTCATATACATAGCCTGCGTACACATACACACATAGTAGCATCATACAGTGTCATACACGCACATGTATACATACGTATATACTGTATAGGCAACGCTTCATGGTTGTGTGGGCGGCATCTGATTGAGCGTCGGCGTCTAAGTCGAAGAGTCTGCTCCACAATAATAGTATGCTGTCAAGTGCAATAATTAATTGGGTCTGAAATGTTTGACTGTTAGAGGTTCTTCTTGTTCACACCAGCAGCAGCATCAGCAGCAGCAGCAGCGTCATCATCACCACCACCAGCAACAGCAGCAGCAGCAGCTGGTACTAGCAGCATAAAGGTCGTCGCTATCATCATCTGCTGCAGGTGTGGTGAATCGTGACGTCTTGCCAATTGTCTTCTGCTGCTGCTGCAGCTGTCGACGTCGACCTTTCGACTACGACGACGACAGTAGCATCATCATCATCATCATCATCATCATCATCATCATCATCATCATCATCATCATCATCATCATCATCATCATCATCATCATCATCATCATCATCATCATCATCATCATCATCATCATCATCATCATCACCATCATCCACCCCCGCAGACCCTGCAGCTCCTTCCTTTCAGCACAACAAAAGGCACACTGTTTATGATGTCAGCCAACTTAATCGGAAATGCAATCCTAAGACCATCATACACGTATAGTAGTATATAGCCTACATATCATACTGTTTATACATGTATGTGTATGCGTGTGTGTGGGTGCTACCAGGAATCTTACAAATTCCTAGACCTAGGGGGACGTTTGAAGGATTTGTATGTCTGTAAAGACACGAATATGTTTGAGTACACCCACGGATATTAACTGACTTACGAGGATGCGAAGTTTTCTCTTTATACACATAAAAAATTATACAAGGCCATGGGCCAAATACCGAACGTAGGTCCACTCACTATCTGACATTGCAAGAGTTCTGTTGTTTGGCAGTTGTTATTATTATGTCTCCTCTGGTTACGGCTGATTAGTGCATTTAGTGGCTGTTATTTACAAGCGTTATACTAATAAATATGTAGGCCTACCCCTACCTAATTATATATCTGCCATGAACGAGGGCGAGGACGATTTGAAATGAAGGTTGTGTAGAGTGCAGACAATATCAATCAACGCTCGGGTCTCCGCGTGTAGGACTTAATGGTTGGCAGAACCAAAGCAACGGCAATAAATATATACGATAGGCATATGCATTGGTCAGAGCAAACACATGTACCGGTAATGTCGAATGAAGAGCTGCATGCAATGCTACATCGGTAAAAAGGATCCGTATACGACCTGCGACGTCAAAGACTTGGAGATGGCATCATTGGCATGCACGGCATTTCGAGGAGAAATGATGTTCACTTAGCAAACACTGTCCAACGAGACTGACTAGTCCATGCACACATCAATGAAATGGAATGATGACTGACGATGCATTGACACACGGTGAACTATCAAAGGGCGACTTTGAAAGGGCAACCATCAAAAAGACGTTGCTTATTTAAAGGTGCCTCTCTCAAAGGGCGCCGATCAGAGATTCTTTAAAAAAATTAACACTGCACAACCTCTTATTTTCATTCCCACCCACCATGGTTAGGCCTATTGGTTAATTATTTAAAATAGGATGACAACGAACATTTATAACTATTTCTTTATTGCGTAAAATGTTTATAGGCCTACAGCTCAAAAACTTCATTTAGAACTAGAACTGCCCTTTTAGTGTAGAACTGCATGATAAGAAAATCCCCTTGCGCCGAATAAAAGAGCTCGCCGACAAAGACGTCGAAATGTTGAAATCTTATGAGAAATGGAACCTTATAACAGCCGTAGTTAGGCCTATGTAGGCCTATTTAAATGCCAATTACGACTAACATGGATTTAGACAAAAAAAGCGATTAAAATGTTGAACTCTTTTATAATAAATCAAACTTTATTTTAGTTGAAATGCTATTAATTGGATGTCAATTGAAGTAATGTCTGTTTTTTTCAAATTTTGAGATGCAGATTATGAGATACCGGGCCCGGGTAGGCTACTCGGAGTAGTCCATGTTGCCGTAATCTACAACTAGGCTATACGGTATTATGCGTTTGGCAACTTCCTTTTAGATTTCATTCAGTTCTAACGATGTTGACCCGACACGAATTGCTCCAACTTCATGGTACTGAGGCTCTGTTCTGTCTTCAATCTGTCACTGTCCTTGAACCACTGCGAATGTTCGATTGTCGCGAAGCTTAGCATCGTCCGAACAGAGTAGGCCTAATTACAATACACCTTCAATCCTGTATTTAAGCCAGAATCCATTGCCACGAATTTTCTCTCCATTTCGATTGTCACCTTTTTGTTTGCGCAATTGCGCGCCCTATTGATCGGCGCCTTTTCAAACAGGCGCTTTTGTAAGCGGCGCCCTTTTGAACTCGTCCGTTTTATGGTCACCCTTATAATGGGATACTCTGACAAACTATTGCCAGAAACTAATAATTATGGATCGGCACAAACAGTGAATCGAAAATCGTTATAATACTATGGGGTTGTGTTTTTGTCTGGCGATGTGTTGGGACTTTCAGCAGTTAGGCGCACAAAACACTACACATTGATTCAAGTGTCTCATCACGGTCATGCGCATTTTGTCCAGCTAGGCAGCTATTATGTTACACATGCGTAGTCTATTGCAGAGTCTCACAGTCTGAATGGTGGATGGATGGATCCAGATTTGACGATCGATGGCCTATGACAACAGAGGCCGTTGCCCTTGAAAAAAATTGTTTGGAATATTACAGCAATAATATGCCAAAATTCTGAATGGTCTGCCTTAGAATAATTCGCTTTGCCTGATATAGGCCTACGTCACTTGCTGTATATGTAGGACTAGGCTACGCTGTGGATGGATTAGTTTTCTCGCACGTCAAGTTGCCAACCATATATACATCAAACGCCCATTTCTTGATTGTGGTTTGTAGACGAATATTTAGGATTTTTAGAATTTATTCGTATGCTCAACGAAAACAGAACAGTATTCGCTGAATATGCATGCTTATTGTTTAGATTCATGTAGTAAACGTATCAGTGACGTTCGAAGTTTCCGTCTCATGTAACCAATGTACACCAAAGATGCAGACGTCGGTCTAGTCAAGGTTAAATGTCGACAGATTTCCTATACACTGCCTAACTTCGATTTTATATTGGGACATCTTAAGTCTCTGTAGCCTAGTATATAAGAAAACAACACAGAAGAACTACATTCAAATTACATGTAATTAGAATATCTTGGTAACAAAAGAATTTGGACACTGGCAGATTCAGTTGGAATAAGACTGCGAATAAATGCAATGAACCTCATCCTTCAATAATAATGATAATAATACCAAACAAAATTTTAACGACAATTTACATGGTGCCGTAACACGGCTGTACAGCTACACGGGCATCAATAGATGTAGGCTACTCACCATGGGACTAGAAGATAGACAATTGAGACACCGGATATGAAGTTCATAAATATTATGTGTATGCATGCTGTAGAAAATATGCGTTTAATCAGAAAACCTCTAACTTGCGGAGAATTGACCTAATGGGGAAATTGCAGGAAAATGTCTGGAGATAATGTCCAGGGGTAAATGTCCAGAGTGAGATGTCTCTGGAAACTGTCCTCAACAACCGACTGACTGTTCTCCGTTCTTGTCATCTTAGATCGGAGACAGAAGAGGACTGCTGTGTGAAACGACGGTTGGCGACAGTTTGAGTCCAGCTGCCACTGATGAGAAGTCGAAACCGAAGCCCGCTTGTTTCGTACACGGCGTCATTGGAACAGTTGATGAAGAAGACGGCAGACTGAACGACAGCGAAGTGGGTCGAGGTCGCTTACGTGACTGCGAACGCTCCTCAGCGGCGACCGTCCCCAGAGGCGGAGGAGGAGGAGGAGGCAGCATCATGACCTTTGAACTGTCTAGCACGTGACTGGAATGGGATGTGGGCGAATGTTCTGGTACGCCTCCGCATGGCTGGAGTCTGCAGGAGGCGCGTGCGTGGGCCTGGAGGGTGGTGCACCGACCGGCGGCGACGGGTGGGTCCCTCTTGCGGTCGGAGGTGGAGGAGCAGTAGAAGGAGGAGGAGGAGGAGGAGAGAAGAAGGCTCTCGAACTCTGCCAGTTGTCGCATGAAGTTGAGGTTGGGCGAGATGAGGTGTCGCCTGGCCTTCAGGTAGTCGTGGGCGTCGTCAAGGGTGAGGTGGAGAGAGAACATGAGGTAGGCCATGCAGATGGCTGGGGACCGACTGATCCCAGCCAGACAGTGCACCAGAACCTTCCCTCCAGACAGACGAACGTTCTCTACAATACATAATATACATCAGCAACGAATCAGCACTCAACAACACTCAACGCAGTCAGTCACTAATTGGATGGAGACTAATTGACCACAAGAGAACTCCGCATTGTTGTATATGCCTTTGAGAAGTACATAATAGCAGAGACATTGTGCACATGTGCAACTGCCTGTATAAACTTACAACAGCCGCCTCTTACAGTGACGTAAACTATGAGCAACAACTTTAACCTTTAACCTTAGATAGCGAAGTCCAGGTTTATTAAGAACGCATCAATTTCTTATGGGGATAATTTTTTTTACAGAAAACAACACTGCTACTAAAGGTGATGTTTTTTGTTAGCAGGCAAACAGGTGGGATGAACAGACAGTCAAAAAGACAGGCAGAGAGAGAAACAGAAATAAGCAGGTGGCCTATTAAGGGGTCGTACGTTAACTAGGTCAAGAAAATTGGGGAGCGGGCTAGAAAAAGTTTGAGATTCTTGACAAGAGGGAACGGGATTGTTCAATACAAACTGAGATCAACAATGCAACTAATGAAGTGCTATGTTCTGCAATAAATAAAATTCAAATGATTCACATAAAATTAATTAATCCTTAACCGGTTGCCACCCTCCCTCCCTCACCCAATTTACGCAGACCCTTTAGAATGGTTGCTTAAAATCAAATAATGATATGGTGAACTGTGAATTGAATTTGACATTCTAGGCTTTGAATGACTAAGACGAGGATGGCATGGACTTGTTTGATATTGCAGTCTCACTAGATGATTAACAATGACAAGTCAGTTGTTATTCTCATTATCACAATACAGTTAGAGTTAGCTTCACCGCATGATAATGTGAGCAACAAGACAATTGACAGCTATAAATATTTAGTCCTTTTAATATTACGCCTTTAATTAGGCAAAATTTTCATAAAGTTTAAATTAATTTCCGTTAGAGTCAGAGAAATTCAGAAAATGGAAATTATTTGTGACATAATTTTAATAGTGTTTTTGAATGTTTAACAGTTGTTGACAAGGCCCTTCGGAGGACGGGCGTCAAAATTGCCTAAAATAATGTTGACGTAATATCATTAATGGACGACCTCTAACCCACGTAGGTCTAATAGTAGGAATAATATAAACGTTCTCGTATACCAACTAGTTTTTTAATTGTGGCTGTTGATGGGCAGTTCAATTTGCGGAAGTTAAACATGTAATTAAGAGGTGGAGAGCGGAGGAGACAACGCGAAGCAAGAGAGATCGTTGCTATGGGAATGAGGTCGACGACACGTCACGAGTGACGAGTCTCACGACGGCAGACGATCGCTGTCGTGGGTCGGTGGCCTTCAAAGCTTATATAAGGAGGAGGAGGAGGAGGAGGAAGAGGAGGAGGAGGACGAGGAGGAGGAGGAGAGGAGGAGAAGGAGAGGAGGAGGAGGAGGAGAGGAGGAGGAGGACGAGGAGGAGAAGGAGAAGAAGGAGGAAAAGAGGAGGAGAGGAGGAGGAGGAGGAGGAGAGGAGGAGGAGGAGGAGAGGAGGACGAGGACGAGGAGGAGAAGAAGAAGAAGGAGGAAAAGAGGAGGAGGAGAGGAGGAGGAGAGGAGGAGGAGGAGGAGAAGGAGGAAGAGGAGGAGGAGGAGGAGGAGAAGGAGGACGGGGGAGGAGGAGAAGGAGGAGAAGGAGGAGGAAGAGGAGGAGGAGAGGAGGAGGAGGAGAGGAGGAGGAGGAAGAGAAGGAGGAGGAGGAGGAAAAGAGGAGGAGAAGGAGGAGAGGAGGAGGAGGAGGAGGCGGAGAGGAGGAGGAGGAGGAGGAGAAGGAGGAGCAGGAGGAGGAGAAGGAGAAGGAAGAGGAAAAGGAGAAGGAGGAGGAGGAGGAGGAAAGGAGGAGAAAGAGAGGAGGAGGAGGAGAGGAGGAGAGGAGAGGAGAGGAGAAGGAGGAAGAGGAGAAGGACGAGGAGGAGAAGGAGGAGGAGAGGAGGAGAGGTGGAGGACAGAGAAGTCACGTCGTCCACGCAACCGTCTCCAACCGATCGATGACCACTCTGACGCCCACACACACCAAACCTCTGCGGATGCATCAGTCAGTCGTCTTGTGTGTGCATGGCCGTGCGTGGGTGGGTGGCCGCGTCTAAGAATCTACAGCAGCGGCAGCAGGGGCAGCAGCAGCAGCAGCAGCGGTGGCGGCTTTTATTACCGTCTTCCGACGCAGTGAAGAAAGCGGAGGAGGAGGAGGAGGATTGAATGAAGTGAATGTTCTGGGTCGATCATTCAACGCCAGCAGCAGCAGCAGCAGCAGCAGCAGCAGCAGCAGCGGCTGCCCATCTCTTTCAGCAGAAATACCGATGTCAACGCGACAGTATTGTGCATAGAATAGATTAGTATGTGCACGTGCTTTCTAGCTATTCGCGTGGGAGGCTGAGGAGGTCAATAAACGTCTAGTGCGCCGCTCATCTCAATGGAATTTTATGGTGTTATTGGAATGGCTGTGGAATGGGTGGAATGGAATGGGTCGGTCATTGCATTGCAGCTGTGGCTGAAGAAACGCCGCCCACGAAAGTCATACACGACAACTGCACCTGTTTATTCATTCATTCATTCGAGTATTTACATTGTACCTCTTCAAGGACAACACTCAGAGGCGCTTCCGACTCCAGCACGGCCAAAAAACGGGTCCCACGTGCTTATAGAATGTGTCAGAGGGTGACCTAGTTTAATACTTGCATCTGATGCAATGAAGTCAACACATGGCTAATTGGTCATGCTGCTCTAAATAAAAAATGGTATTTGTAAATAACCTTTACTCTGCAGTAAACTCACAGGGACAATTATAATCGAGCATCATTTGATGCAATGTATAACAGAGGATATTCACAGTATACCTTAGTCGCCATTAACGTATAAGCAGCAGTGGTTCCCAACCTTTTTTGACTGTAGGGCCACTTTTTCTAAGTTGGAGGATACGAGGGTAACTTTTCTTGGTTGAAGGACATTATGGGCCACAAGGCTAAAATTTAATTAACTATAGAAGCATATAAAATTGCTATAATTGATTCAAAAATATAATGTTTTGATGTTATTTATAAATGTCAAAACAACGTAAAACAAGTTGTAATAAAACAAATTATGTGTTCTATCCTGTCGAATTTTTCAATATTTTTTAATTCTTTCAGAGATGAGGGCCATTTTCATAGGTCTGGCGGGCCACTTTTGGCCCGCGGGCCATGGGTTGGGGACCACTGGTATAGGGCCTACTATTGTAGCTTACCGATGAATTCAATGGCTTGAGGGAATTTGCCCCTGATGTCGGATGTAGCACTGTCAGCGATTGGCAGGTTCATGTGACAGAAGACGTCAGTTGGCAGCGGACTGACAGGCAGGCAGCTACCTTCTGCCACGTTCAACAGCGCCAGAATCTCCAGTTTTCTCAGTCGATCTTCCTGATGCGCATGGTAGGCGTTACCAAGATACAGCCATGGTAGGATCTCTGTTGGATCCCCCTGGAAAACAAAATGACATAATGCTTACAGGGCCTACAACGGGTATCTGAGATGGGTATAGGTGGGGGGTGGCACATGGACAATGGACATCTCTACACAAATTTCTCTGGTGAGGATTTGACCCATGGCCTGTCGCGTGACAGTCAAGCATGCTAACCACTAGACTACAGTGCACCCTCCAGGTAAGAATAGAAGTGAAAAACCAATTTTTCTCTAGAGTCAGTTCTTTTAACATTGTGAGATGAAAGTTAAAACTTTTGACATTAGTTACACGGAATAATTCAAGTAAACACGAACAGTCAAATTCAACAACCTCTGGATGATACATCCCGCATTTTGGACCATCATATACTGGAAAACTCTTCCATTAACGTTTTGCTACATTGCACCGCATGCAGTCCGGAAAACATTTTCTAAAAACTTCTAAATTAGATATGTTGGGTAACATTGTGATGTTCTTGTTATGTGCTATATAAATGGTCATGTACATACATACACATACATACACATACATACATACATATGCATGTACACACATACGCACATAACTACATATGTACAATTGTACATGCATACATACATACATACATACATACATACATACATACATACATACATACATACATACATACATACATACATACAATACATACATACATGCATACATGCATACATGCATACATGCATACATGCATACAATCCATACATGCATACATGCATACATGCATACATGCATACACACATACACACACACACACACACATAAATCCATACATACATACACATAAATCCATACATACATACTCATAAATCCATACATACATACATGCATACATACGTACATACATACATGATACATGCATACATACGTACATACATACGTACATACATAGATACATGCATAAATATATGCACGAATTCATACTCAGCCCGATAAACCCTCTTGCAATGTTGTCAATTGGTGCTATTAATAAATGCTTGTGTGCAATTATTCAAACTTTAGAGCTTGAGCAGATATTTTCTTGAAGCTGATGCTCTTAAAGTATCACAATAATCAAAGTGTGGAAGATGGACGGACGGACGGACGGACGAACGGACGGACGGACGGACAGTTGAATAAAGCAGCCAAACTATGCAATTGAAAATCCTACCTTGTCTTTGGAAGAGTGCCACTTGACCGTGTCAAAGGCCTTCAAAGTCTTTTGCTGCCCCTCAAATATTTCTGCAATAATCTGCTGATTACAGTTGACTGATTGACATGCTTCGCTGACGTTCTGTGCTGAAATTCCCACCGCTCTTCTTACATTTGATGCGTGGACTCCTGAAGAAGATGACGATGACGAAGAGGATGAGGAGGAGGAGGATGACGGCGACATTGTTGATGACACTGCGATCGTATTAGTTGAAATAATCTCTGAGCTGATGATATGTTGATGTAGATTAGAAAAACAATCGAAGCCACCTGTGAAACATATTTACATTTATCTACATAACTCTGCAGTTTCAAAGATTCACAGAGATTCTTTGTGAAACTAAAACACTCATCTTTTATGGGATGCTGTGTTTTGCACCTGCAGGGTGCAAAGAGTGCTGCATCCCTGTACTGGGACAAGTAGGCTACAAGCATGCAATACTGTCCAAGTAAATGTACTTACAAACCAAACGCTTATAGTCTTAATTGAGTTATTGCAAAGCAATTGTAAAGTAATTTTAATTTGCATAGCAAAGTACATGTTCAAATATTGAGGGTATACAAGCCGCTACACCTGTTTGACCTCTGCCATATGTTAGGTAAGAGTAAAGCTTGATGTGTCATTGAATTAATTTTCTTCGTGTATCCGGGCATTCGCGCAATAGGCGTACATGTATACTGGGATTTGTTCATATTGATATTTGTTGTGAGAATAAAGTCCAGGTGAGATCTTAACAAGGCAACATTAAGTTGAAGACGGTGAGCAAGGAGTTGCAAATGCCTTCAGTCAAAAGTCAACGTCTAAGGTCATGCATTGAACACGTGAATCGGTGATTTCTGAGCCGAAAGATGAGAGCTGAAACATCTGCTGAGCCAGACAGGAGTTCATGGCCTTACACGAATTATATCTGTCACCTTGAGCCACGAGTTATTATTGGTCACAATGAAACAACAGAAGCTGGTTTATCCACCGACATATAGATCAAGACATTAATGAAGCGTATATTGCATTCTCTTTCTAACGCGACATTCACGTGCATGCTTACCATTCAAAAAGAAGATGTTTCTGACGAGGTAGCGTGGCAAAAGATTACACAGACTTTCCAACACAAGACGAAGATCGCTCTTCGGACTGTTCTCATCACCCGACGGAAGAACCCCTGCCGAGCGTCCCCCGTCCAAGCACCTCTCCTCCTTCAGTTCAGGACCGACATCGATCAACAGACCATCATCATCCGTGGATGATCTGGTCGAGTCGTCGTACACAACAACCACACCGTATTTTCCAGCCGCTAGTCGATCCCGGCTGTCGGGACATCGGATAATGTTCTCCAGGGGGACCCTCCTCGATCCGCAGCGGCGTCGGACGATGGGCGGACAGTGGACGTTGTGAGCGGTCAAGATGTGTCCGGCATTGAACGCAAGGAACGACCGACTGTCGATGAGAAGGACGGACGACGAGGAGGAGGACTGGTGCAGCGGTCGGAGACGGTCATCTTCGAGCATCTTCCGTAGTTGATCTGCTTCCATCGGTCGAACTAAGACGGGGTTAATCTTCTCCATCATCATCTTCTCCATCTTCATCATCGTCCTCTCGTCACCATCGAACATCGTCGCTCTGAGCAACGGACACAACCGACGACTATAATACAATGAAATTCCGAACAATGCGTGGGATGAGCACCACGTGCGACGCGCCGAGACCGCTGCTGCTGCTGCTGGTGGTGGTGGTGACGATGCAGGCTATCAGGCAGGGCGATGCTCACTATTGGCCACGTATGCAACGTTGCGTGCGGCCACTGCCCAAGATTCAACGGCAGCAGCAGCACAACTGGAGTTAATTGGTCAGTTCTTATCGATCGGGGATTCCACAAACGCCTACGTTCAATGCAGCCACAACAGCAGCAGCAGCAGCAGGAGGCGAGCACAGGCGCAGTACGGATGCTGCTGCCATTGATAAATCACGCGATGGCCTCAACGATGTCCTCTGCGAATTATTCCAACTATTGAGGCCAGCACGCACACATGCACACATACACACGCATACCTAAACACAAACATACGCAAACACACACACACACACACACACACACACACACACACACACACACGCAGATACACATACTTAAACACAAACCCTCGCGCACACAGACTCACACTCAAACACACACAGACCCACTCAAACACACGCGCACACAACACACACACACACACACATGCACACTCAAACACACACACTTAGACACACAAACACACGTATACACACACACTCAAATACACACACACACACACACTCAAATACACACACACACACACACACACACACAAACACATAAACACACACGCAAAACCTAAGGACAAACGCGCGGGATAGCACAGCTTCTTTTACTCACAATCAATGACATGTGCACGATTACTACTGGATTCCGACTGATATGTTGTTCGGCTGATTAGCTCAGCACATCCTACCTACATGATGTTCGGATGTTCCTACGCACTAATTGATCGCAAAGACGACAGACTGCAGCATGCTTCGTATCAATGAATCACGACGACCGCGTCTCTCCAATCCAATGACAGCGCGCACCTCCGCGCGAAGAAATAGTTCCGAAGATTTGGCCGCCTACCGAGGAAAGGGTCGTCCTTCTACCGCCAAACCAACATATTTTGATATTTTCCGTACCATAACCCAGTTTATTTGCCCGATTCGACTTAGTCTTGCTTCTTCGATCACCAGCCAGTCATTTCAGAAATCGCTAGCAGATGGAGATGAGCTTTGTATGTGCACTTGTTATAGCGCCCCTTCAAGTTCTCTCTACTCAGAGGCGCTCCCGAATGCAGAGCGGACACTACATCGGAGTTTCACGCCGAAGCGCTGAGCAATTGTGAGTGAAGGACTTGCCCAAGGTCCTTACGCGGCGAGGTGGATTCGAACCTCGAACCTTCCGGCTTCAAGGCAACGACGCCACCACTACACCACCGCGCCCCACTGTGACAGATGCAGGGGGCGGATCCAGGACGGGCCAATCCGGTCATGGCCCCCATTTAGAAATATCGTTATTTTTGACCAGCTATTCTGGCTCGGAAAGTTGACGTACCCCCCCATGAGTAATTCCGTAGGCTCTCCCCACACCCACGAAGTTCGCACACGAGGCCCGTACGACTAAAAAAGGTCATCAATTTTTGGCGGATAAAACGGGATCTTTTTCTTGGGAATTGGAGACAAATGACTAAAAACGGTCATCAGATTTTTCGACGACCAAGACCGAAAATTTTGGCCCCCCTTCGAAAATTCCTGTATCCGCCCTTGGACAGAAGCGTCGTGATACACGGAGCTGCGACGCGTGGGTGTGTGCATGATGATGACGATGGCCTTGGATTTTTGAGCAGACGACGACGACGACGACGATAGAGTGCAGCGAACTCTATCGTACGAAATAAGACTAGGACGACGATGACAGCAGCTGGTGGCTGCTGATTCATCGCAATATTATATCTAAGAATAATATCTCACGAGATTATATTACATCGACGACGAAGAAATTTGTTGAAGGACATCGTCGTCATCATCGTCCGCTCTTTTCATTGCGACGATCGACTCGTGTGGCCAATTATTATGGATATAATTTTTATGTTAGACTGCAAAAATAAGTCGCTCTCTGACAGAGCCTGCATCTAGACAGCAGCATATATTTATGATTTAGCCTAAGCCAAGGATAGGCCATTAATTAATGCTAAGGCTTAGCAGATATTATATATATAATTTTACATATATATATATAATATATATATATATATATATATATATTCAATTAACCTAGTAACCAAGAATAAGCTGCAGTTTCGACAGTGAATAATAATTGTTAAATTCAATTCACCGCTTAAAAATCGTCAACTTACAGAGGTATGCAGCGGCTACACTCAGCACAGCCGATCAATGAATGAATGAAACATATATGGATTAATGAATGAAACATATATGGATTATAGAAGGCCAGAAGACCTGCATCATTTGTGGTCCAAAGAGTCTACAAGCAGATGGAGTGTTAGGTTCTTAGGACATCATTTCATGGCATGTATGCAAGCAGTGCCTAAAGTGTGGAAAAATAAGTGCCTGGACGCCCCTTACCTCTCCAAAAGAAGTGCCTAGACGCCCCGTATAGGCCTACCTTTCCAGTCTGTGCTCGCCAATAAGTGGCTGGACGGTGTTCAGATTTTAAAACAAGAGCATGGACGCCGTCCATGACCGTCCAGGCACACTTTTAAGCCCTGTATGTATGTATGTATGTGCGTACAAGGAAATTTCTACAGCGCCTTACGATAACCTCATCGTCCTCACGAAGGTGCATCTGTGTATGAGGGTGGGTGGGTGGGGAGGCTAGTTCTTTACCGCTTCATCTGACCAACCCACTGAGCACACACATGGTTTCTGTATACTTGTCGAGTTGAATACCAGTATAATTAGAAGACATATAAAAAACGCAACTAAAAAATGGACATCTCAGTTTCATCTTTGCATACGTACATAGCAGATTCATTTTTGCAAGCCACCAATCGAACTTTGTGAGAGGTTGAGTACAACAGCCCCACTGTCTGTCTGATGAAAAATGCAAAGAAATTACAAGCTACACACTACATAACAAGACAGAAGTGCTGTCTTATATTTCATCTGACATAATGTGTGCAATCCATGCTTCTGCAACCAGTCCATTTCATACAGGTAGTCTATTACACTGACAGCATCCTACAGCAAATTACAATTAGCCGACGACCTATGTACAGGAAACATTGAGCAATGAAAACAATACAATCACCTGACCACAAACAGCAGATGCTGACATCTCTGCCTTAACATCAGACGACTGTTTAATCATCTTTATTCTGCTTAATAATCTTTATTATTAATCTGCTTAATAAACTTTATTATTAATCTGCTTAATAAACTTTATTATTAATCTGCTTAATAATCTTTATTATTAATCTGCTTAATAATCTTTATTATTAATCTGCTTAATAAACTTCATTATTAATCCATTCAATAATCTGTATTATCAATCTGTTTAATAATCTTCATTATTAATCTATTCAATGACTTCATTATTAATCTATTCAATAATCTTTATTATTAATCTGCTTAATAATCTTTATTATTAATCTGCTTAATAAACTTCATTATTAATCCATTCAATAATCTGTATTATCAATCTGTTTAATAATCTTCATTATTAATCTATTCAATGACTTCATTATTAATCTATTCAATAATCTTTATTATTAATCTGTTTAATAATCTTTACTATTAAGCTAAATGTCATTCACATGTAAACCAAATTGCAGTTACCAATTGGTGAAATAAAGGATACACTTACTTACTTACTTAAGCAATTATCTTGCAATAAATAAATATTCTGTATTAAATCTGAACTAGTCAAATATATGAATATATTGTGGGGTGCGGTGGTGTAGTAGGTGTGTTTGTTGCCCTGCAGCCGGAAGGCTGCAGGTTCGAATCCACCTCAAGTCGTCGTGTAGGGACCTTCGGCAAGTCCTTCACTCGCAATTGCTCAGCGCCTCGGCATGAAACTCCGATGCAGTGTCCGCACTGCAGGCGGGAGCGCCTCTGAGTAGTGAGCTTGAAGGTGCACTATAACAAGTGTGCATATAAACAAACAAACAAATGACACAAGTCATGTAAGAAAAACATGGTCACATCAGAAATTATCAGATCACTGGCAAATCTGTGCAAAATCGAAAGGTTTTATTAGAACTTACGCACTTACACTTCTTTATTGTAGATATTTACACAGGAACGTGATTTTAAATTTCAGCAGTGTACTAAAGAAATTCAGAAGACACTGTGAATGTAAACACCTCTAAATGTCACAACTAATGCGATAAATGACCATGTAATGTATGAATGAGATGTTTCCGATCACAAGCCATACAACGTGAAACGCAAGCCCACGAGTATCAAACTCCAACAATGACGTTTTTACGTAGTGCCAGTGTCAAGCCTGGATAAAGGAGGAGGGGAATCTGAAACCATCTCTGTTACGACACATAATTGTTAAATGGTAACTAACAACAAACAAGAATGCTGACTCTCTGAGAATGAAACATGCTCGTCTGAACTATCACGCAGCAGCACGGACTCTCTGCTTTTTCACTCTGTTTGCCTTCACTTCAATCACAAGATCATTGGCCAGTGCAGAACTGCTGAAGAAAGTGCATCATAAGCTGCCCACCACCTCTCACTTGACTAAATCATCTACTCTGGATCAATCTGTGAGCTACAACTACAACCGCGCAAATCAAAATCCAAAGTGCTCAGAGTACGTCAACATTTTGCAAATTACAATGCAAATTTCTTATATAACAGACAAGTTGAAATCAAGACAAATCTTCATAATTTAAAGCCTCGCTTAAATTAGTTTAAATTCCAG
Source organism: Lumbricus terrestris (assembly GCA_949752735.1). Classification (NCBI taxonomy): domain Eukaryota; kingdom Metazoa; phylum Annelida; class Clitellata; order Crassiclitellata; family Lumbricidae; genus Lumbricus; species Lumbricus terrestris. Next base: position 26,168,800 of record OX457038.1, read on the forward strand.
GTTTGAACAAATAATACGTCGAAAACATCGTCAGAAAAGGCAGACTGATTGATGTACAACTAACGATCAACAGTTGATACTTTTCATTTTTTTGCCATTAATACACAGATATAGATGTAGCAATGTATAATTAATTAATTAGTAAACATTTCAAATAGCAATCAGAATCATCACATTCGTTACGATATCAAAGCACATCAATGAAACGAGTTATTAGAAATATTAGAATCTCTTCATTACCTAGAAAAATAAAAGCTTAAGCTACTCAGAACAACATCGTTAGCAACTCAACCAATTTAAACATATTCACACCTCAAAATAGTTTTTCAATAAGGACCTGGAATATTACCATTCATGACACTTCAAACTCATAAATCTGTCTCAGTATGCTACAAGTAAAAAGAGAAACTATTTAAGCATATATTCATTCTCATTTACACACACACTCCCTAGATACTGAAGGCTATTATACATGCTGAAACACTGTGAATGAGGGTAGAAATGTTCATACACCAGCACTGCCACCAATGGCATTGTGTATGAGTGGCAATCTGCAAACTTAGCAAAGCTACTGCAATAGTTGAAATATGGCAACACTTGCAAGCTTTTACATAATCCAACACGTGTAAGCGCCTGCATGATTCAAATTTTTATTTGCAAACTTCAGTGCTTCATATTCTACTTACTTACAAATCAACCGGCTTTAAGTTTTAGCGTCTTAAAACTTAATTATAGAGTCACAACTTTAGACCTAAACAATATTTAAAACGTCACCATAAAGTGACGACCTCGGGTCTAAACAAAACTTGTCTAATAATGGTTTAAAAATTCATTATCGAGTCACACTGTGTAAGCAAGACATGAGCTTGCCTGACCCTATTATGAAGCATTGTCAAAAAAAACAAATAAATCCACAAGTTTTGGTACAACTGCCAGCAATGTTACCATTGTGTTAAATTGAAAGTGTAACATAGGCATAACATAAGAGTGTCATATGCAGAATTGAAATCAGCTTAAACAAGCTGTTATTTGGATAGCAAAGACAAAAGTGAAATGTATTTCCTGCAGCTATGATCTTAACGAACACATCAGAACATTGTTGGGTGGCATTGCAATCAAGCCAAAATGCATCCACCATGTTCAGCAACTGCATCCATGACTAAAAATGGTAAATGTCATGCATTGACAAGACATTGTGAACTCCATTCACAGCCAACAGATCTTACTTAACACGTCAATTCAGTTGAAGGGGTTCACAGAAGCTTGTGCAGTTATGTTTGTTTGTATGTGCACTTGTCATAGCGCCCCTTCAAGCTCTCTCTCTACTCAGAGGCGCTCCCGAATGCAGAGCGGACACTGCATCGGAGTTTCACGCCGAAGCGCTGAGCAATTGTGAGTGAAGAACTTGCCCAAGGTCCTTACGCGGCGACTTGAGGTGGATTCGAACCTCGAACCTTCCGGCTTCAAGGCGACGACGCCACCACTACACCACCGCGCCTCATGTGTCAGGCATAAACACATAACGATCAACAGCACAAACTCACCATTAGTCCAGGCAAACACATGTCTAATTCATATAACCTTTCATATAACCTTGATGAAACTTACATAATACTTTGGTATCACAATAGGCCATCCAGCTATGAACAGCACATTTCTACACGTCTGGTTCTAAGCTTGCATGACAGTATGCCAAGGAGATGGCTTCTATCATTAGAGCATAATTTGTCTGCACACCATGTCATTCTTGTGAAACTATAGCAACACTTATATTAATACACCAAAGTGCAATTAGCATTTGGTTTGTACAGAACATACTTACCTAGGTTAGATAGTATCTAAAATCAACCGAAACTGTAGTACTTTCAAAGGAGATCAAGTGGGGTGGGAGGTCTAAGTTTCAGAATAAAAAAAGAATCTCTAAATTGAATTTCAGCGAATACTACGTAAAGTAGATTCACCTACTTTACAGATCTTCTTTTTCTCTCCTCCACCATGCAGGCGCTAACAATGAGGCCTCAGTGTGGCATCTCCAAATCAACTTAAACAAGCTGTTATTTGGTCTCTGATTTTATCAATAGCATCCCTCATATTCTCAACCCTCATTTCATGTTGTCCATCCAGGTTTTTGGTTGCCTCCCTTGGCTTCATGTTCCCTCACCATTAACGTACAGAGCTGCAGCTGGAAGCCTTTGTCGTCCATTCACGGCATGTGCCTGGACCATGTGAGTCTTCTTTTCCTGACAATGGCTACCACTTTCTTCCTCTGTCCCAGCTTCGCCAGGGTCACCTCATTTTGGATTTTGTCTACCTACAGCCGCCCAGTATTCTCTGCAGCCAGCTCATCTCTGCCTCCAGCGGTCTCCTCTCATCTTCCAGAAAAAAAAGAAGAAGAGAGGAGACTTGGACAGATAATTGTTTAGTAAACGTGCAAAGTAAACAATCTTCCAAATCATTCCAAAGTGTGATTTTCAACAAATGCTTTTCTTCCTTTCCTAGTCCATAAGATCAACCCCCGATTGTAGCTTTGGACACGAGCCTCATCAAACTATCTGCTTTTCTCAACCATGCATTAATTTCAAATTCCTCTGTGAATATGCCGCCACCATCCAGATGGGTAAAACACAAACCACCTGGCCATATTATATCGCCCATAGGAAAGTGCAACAAGAGCATAACAGTCAAATTTAACAAAGAAGAAATGAGAATATCATCTGATAGCAAGATAATAAACATATATTAGCAGGAAACCATTGCGGAAAATATATGCTGAGTTGCTGACCCTAGTCTTTGTATGGTACGCTGAAAAACACCTATGTAAAAGCTCAAAGTAATTTCACAAAACTTGCTGTCAACACAAGATTGCAGCAAGTAGCAGTAAAATGGCTGCTATGACAACAGAAACAACACTTGATGTAACACGAGTAGTGCTAGCATAGCTCTTAGCAACAATAGATTCATTTTGTAATCTGCTACAGTCAAAACAGGATAATTTCCATAACAATAGAATCACTCGACATCTGGATTTGACAAAGCAACAATAACAATTTCTACATAGCAAAAAATTAGCATGATAAAAACACGAAACAATTGAAACACAAAGGCTTCTGAGGCAGAACCCATAAACACTGTCACCACTCTATGTGCTAATAATAATATAACGTTATCAAAATTCAAAGTTCTTTGGAAGCTAAACTTAACACATTAAAATCATTATGCAGGTCAAGCAAGTAAACATAAATTCACATAAATTAAACTGATCAAACTGCACAGATTACAAAAGAGCAAAAGAATTATAGTAAAAAAACTTGATTATTCAATATTCAATTATTCATGTAAGTTGCTTGGAAATTCTACAGTGTGCTGGCTAGTGTATCAACAAAATACTCACTCTGTCATTTCCAAGGTGATAGCATGGAAATCCAGGGAACGTTAAATTCATTTTCAGAAATCTTTAAGTTTCTTTGCCCCAATACACTGAGGTTGGTTATGTAATAAAAGTCTAATTAAACGAACGTCATCTAAGAAACGAAGAGTATTGAAATCAGTTTACTTGACATCCACATTATGTGCTTTTACAATTTATGCACTGATTGCACTCTAGAAAAGTTTAGATACTTTCATAAACATATCTCCGTAGTTTCTCGAAAGTATTCATGGATTAAGATTCTTACCTTAAAACCTTAACCCTTTGAACCCGGAGCTCCCGTAACTCTATGGATAACGGGCCGGAAAACCGGCCCGTCGGGTTCAAAGGGTTAAAAATTCCTTTGCACAGTCTAAGTATTTTCCACATAAATGCCTTCATATGCAGTAGGTTGAACCAATTGTAGTCTTTGGAAGTCACAATAATCATGCAATCTCTGCCATAGATCATTATGTGCTTTTACAATTTATGCACTGATTGCACTCTAGAAAAGTTTAGATACTTTCATAAACATATCTCCGTAGTTTCTCGAAACTTTTATGAAAGTATCTAAACTTTTCTTGGTGTCCTGTTGGACCAAGAGCTCACATTTGCTCCTCACATTCACCGACTTACTCGAGACTGCTACTATCAATTGCGTCAGCTTCGCACAATTGCTCGTTCACTGACATCTAGTGCTGTCACCACTCTGGTCCATTCCTTCATTACTTCCCGTCTTGACTATTGCTCGTCACTCTACTCTGGCCTCCCATCCAATCGAATAATGTGCTTAAACAGAGTCTTACGCTCTGCAGCACGTTTAATTGGACATATTCCTAAATTTGATCATGTGTCCAGCTATATGCTGGAGACATTACACTGGCTTCCTACTCGGCAGCGCATTGAATTTAGGATCGCTGCCCTAGTTAGGCAATGCCAGCTTGGAATCGCCCCACAGTACTTGCAAGAGCTTTGTTGCTCCACTAGTATCCTAGACCACCGCCCCCTCCGTTCTGCACAGAAGGGATTGCTATTGGTCCCTTTTGCACGAACTGCAACGATGCAGCATAGAGCCTTTTCTGTGATCGGCCCAGTTGTGTGGAATGAGCTTCCACAGGAACTACGTCTACTTGCTGGGGTTATTACTGGAACATTTTTTACTAAACTCAAAACTGTCCTTTTTTGCCGTGCTAGAGTCGGGAGCGCTTCTGAGTAGTCGCCTTGAAGAAGCGCTATATAAATTCTTGAATGAATAAGAAACATGTCATGCTAATCAGTGTTCCTTAATCTCCATATTTTAAAGCCTGTCGTATATTATAACCCTATCTTGATCTAGTAACTCTCAAATAAGTTATAAAGTCATTCACTCTAATCAATGGAAAGTATCATATCCTTTAAAAACAAATTCCTATCACCCTAAGACACTCCTCATAAGCACAATCTCTGCGTCATTTACTGATCACCATTTTGACCATTTTCTTTCATCTGCAATACAGTCTGAAACGCAATAAGTCAACAGGAGACCTTTTTTAGCCACATCAAACTGTGATGGCACCCAAAACATGGCTGACTGAGTTGTCTACATGATCAGCTTTCCAATATATGGCTAATCATCCAAAGACCAACTTGGTTAAACCTGCTTTACTGCTAAGGTGTTTAGAACCTGAAAAGTTTACCACTCAAGACATTTTGTCTTCTAAGGTTAAACTGACATTTATGTCTTAGACACAAACTGCAGCAGCAAGTCAAGCTACCGAACACTAGGCCTAAAACAACTGCTGCAGCAAGCCTACTGTTCAAAATGCTACTAATTATACTTAACAGAAGTAGCTTTTGCGAATAGGTTCATTAAAAATTGACTTGTCCAGTGCACTGTGAACAAGCGCAATATTAAACTCTGTAAGAAAGAAGTGTGCACACCAAGGCGCGGATATGCTGTTCGTATAATAAAGAATATACCGACCTATTTACTATAGATTAATTATTAACTGTGGATATTCTTTATCCAAAGCAAGTCCAGTTTTACACTGTCATACCTTTGCAGTCCCTTCAGAAATGCCATTCAAATAATCTTTAAAATATTTCTCACCACTTATTTATTTATTTAGTCAGCAATTAATGACAACATTGGATTTCCAAAATAAGAACAAGTGAGTGTAAATGAGTGTCTGAGCGAAATGTCTGAACATGTAAGAGAAAATCCTATCAGACTGAATCAAGCCAAGTGATGAGAAATCAACTCAGAAGACTGGCATGCAAACATTGGGTCCACAATCATTCTAACAAAATTTTCACAGAGATGGACAACATAATATCACTATTTGTCCACTAAGTTTTGCCAGTTGTTTGTGAGACACCTCTGTAGTGGTATGCTGCACCATATAAAATCATCAATTTCATAATAATTATTATCATTATCGTTATTATATCACTCAAAGTGCTCTATGTTACATTTCTGGCTACATAGCTAATTTTGCATGCAGCAAATCTATTTAATAAACACCAGGCTTCTAAATTGTAGGCATGATTTAGAGTTGCAAATATCCAAAATTGTGCAATTTTTATATACTGAACACTAGTAATGCTTTTACTTAATATGATAAACATCATGCAGTTAACACTTAAATATTCAGCACTTTGTATTGTAGGCTGTTTGTTCTGTTAGTAGTTAAGATTGATGTTAATTAAGATAACTGCATAACTGTACACTTATAACCGGTTGCATTCTGTCAACCGGATTGTTCAGTAAATGAAAATTATTACTTGCAGAATAATCCAAGGCAATGTTTGCAAACCAATTTCGAATATTTCCAAGTTTGAGTCAACTTTTCCCAACATTTTTCACAGACTCCTAGGATTCCGTTAAGGATAAACATCCAAGGTTTTGTAAGACAATCGAATAAAGGTATTGCTTGAGTTTGTTCTTACATCAGAAATCAGGCTAAATGGTGAAGACATTGGTTCCGATTTTTTTAAATTCAAAATGATTTCTAGTCCAATTTCTGCACTAAAAATGATTATAAGCTGATTACTGTTACCTTTCTTTTTAGACGTGGCTGGGCTGGGAGCGGCTCTGAGAAGACTTCTGAAAGGGCCCTATATAAATTCTCTAAATGAATGAATGGCCTGTCATTAATTGAATCTGTAATGGTCTACTTCACGTGCAGACAAAATGTATGTACACCAGAACAGATATTTTTCTGGTTGCGACTGAGACAAATAATTTTCAGATATTTTCAGAATTTTCATGTCAAAAAAGCTGGAAATCACTGATGTAAGGTTGTCAGGTACATACACAATTACACATATTTCTATCCAACTTGTGAAAACCGAAAAAATGTCTAAAAACAATTTTCAACAATTAATAATTACCAGTCATGTGTCAAAGCCATTAATAAGTATAACAAATATTTTACATGAAAACACATCATTCTTTTTACAAACGTCGTTTAAATATTAATAATATTCTATCATCATCGGTTTCTGATATTAGCCATTTGGCGGCAAATAATACAAATAATTGATCTCTGTTCTTGGTCAATGGTCGGCAATATTTACTATCACTCTTAAAAATCATGTTAGGGCTAATAACATAATAAGCCTACTGTTCCTGTAAATATTAATATACTCGATCAATCTTAAATAACCTAGCAGTAACTGACACATATCAATAGACACAGTTTGTGATCGAAAAATGGTAAGAATTAGCTGCGGAAAGGGCAGATAACATCAACATAAAAGACTGTGTTTAGTCAGACCATTTCTGAAAATAATAACAAAATAAAGCCAACACAGATAGCTTTGGCATCTTTTGTGATGCTCTACAAGGTCAGAGAATATGAATGAAATATCTTCTCCAAAAACAGACATCTTTCCAAGTCAGATTAAAAATGCTTGTGTGCTCATGCATATGGCTTAAATGAAAATCTATTGAAGCACTGAGTTAATGTAATATTATTGGGCAGTATTATAACACAACCTAATCGTTGGCCACATCACAGGAAACCACAATCTTGAGAATTTGACTCGACTCGAAGGTAAAACTTTGACTACAAAGTTCACAAAATATTATTACCTAATAAACGCTGCTAATGTAGTGTAAAGTGAATCCATCAAATCAATTTCTAAGTGTTACAAAAAGACAGATTACAAAACTGTCAAAAAACCAGTTTTATGACCAGAACCAACAATCTTTTCAGAAGTGTATGAATTGTTTGACCATTGTCGAAAGCAAATGTATTGAAAGGTTGTATGAACATTGAACAGGGTGACAATGAAAAATCAGTTGCAAAACTTCAAACCTATATTTATTTAATGCATGCTTTCGCATTTATATGCTAGACCACAGTCTGGCAAAGGAAAGAACCTCAATCTGAATTTAGAAAAAATACACAGAGACAGAGAAACTGTCTATACTGAACTGCTTGAAGAACATTACTTCCAAGTAACCGTCATGCAACTTCCATGCATGCAATAATAACAGAAATCTTGCCACATTTACTGGACTTTACACATTAGTAAACTGTAGGAATTGCAAACTGGAAAGCAATTATCGTAGCAAGAATATTTGCTAATCGTGATTTGAAAAGCACTGATCAGTAAAGAAATTTGAATACTTGTTAACGAATACTTAAATATATAAATCAGTTAAAAAGTACTCAAATGAAATGAGTACTGAAGTCAATTAAAATTTTATTAAGCCAACAATTGAGTACTTGAGTCGGATAATAATAATAATAGGAAGAATCAATTAGGAGATACTCTACTGATTCAATCAAGCTGACTATTATTTATGGGTACTCAAGTTGTTTAACAAGTAATTTAAGCCAATCAAGAAACCATCGAGTTGATCTACAATTACTTTCTTTCAACCGACAATTACCAAGTACGTGAGTTAGCTAACTCGCTGTGAGCTGAGACTCAGACCTGCAGAGGAGTGGGCAGACGTCAATCAACTGTCCGCATCTGAAGATGGCGCCACAGTAGTCGACTGCAGCGGTGGTGGTGGTGGTGGGATCGGAGGTATCTGGATCTCGGCAGCGGTGGTGGCGGCGGTGGCAGGCTCAGTGACTATCACCTGTATCGTGTAGTGTTTGTGTATTTTTGCGTCTTTGATACGCATTCTGTCTGTGAGCTGTCGACCGGCGAAAAAGAGGCGCACGCGCGACGTGCTGATTCCCTCGACAGACTGGATCTGCCGCTTCAGCAGCAGTATTGTGTCCGTACTCCGGACCGTCAACTTGAGATCTTTCCCAGTCGACAGCTGGAGTCGGATCGGCAGCTCGACTCCGCGAGACTTCGAAAGTCGAACGGGCGTCTCCTCGGCAGCCGTTTCACTGCTTCCACGATCTTCAATCAAGTTGGTGGGAGCCGAAAGAACGTATGGAGGCAGCTGATATCGTATGCCAAGTTCATCGTAGCAGTCGATAAGAGAACCTACACAATACATGTGGAAAACACACAACTAAAAAGAGAACCTACACAATACATGTGGAAAACACACAACTAAAAAGAGAACCTACACAATACATGTGGAAAACACACAACTAAAAAGAGAACCTACACAATACATATGGAAAATACACAACTAAAAAGAGAACCTACACAATACATGTGGAAAACACACAATTAAAAAGAGAACCTACACAATACATGTGGAAAACACACAACTAAAAAGAGAACATACACAATACATGTGGAAAACACACAACTAAAAATAGAACCTACACAATACATGTGGAAAACACACAACTAAAACGAGAACCTACACAATACATGTGAAAAACACACAACTAAAAATGATGACATAATAGATAGTACGACTCTTTTGTTCCACTCGCACCAGTCCAGCGATAGATTGATGCTAAGTTAGTCAACAAGAAATAACTATTTATAACTAAATTAGAGCATTAATGATCTTCATTCTATGCTGGCATTGCTGGGTTTAAGCAACAACCATCATAGTATCTAGGTTGACCTTACACCCAGTAGTATAGCATCTCACTGTCTCAGTCTTGTCCATAATTCACTCATTCAGTATGATGATTTATATAGCACCCCTTCAAGGCGACTACTCAGAAGCACTCACGATCCCAGTATACCTAAAAAAGACAGTCTGACTTTTGAGATGTGCATAGAAAGAGTTGAGAGTTGAACCTGGGGAACAAATGCAGTGACAAATGGAGCCCATTCCAAAGCGAGGGGCCAACCAACGAGAAGACGCAATTCAGCTTGGTGGCTGTGCGAGCAGAAGGGACGATGAACACACCCTGCAGCTCATTTGAAAGTGAAATGCCAAGAATGTAATTGTCTTGCCTATTGTGACGCACAGTCCAGATGATATGTAGGTGGGGCCAACCAACAACCAATTCACAAACAAAAACAAAACAACAAAAATCCATAAATGCCATTTAAATTGCGCAGAAATTTAGAAGTACCAATCTTCCAAAGAAATACCATTGTTTACTGAATATGCCTTGAAATTATAAAATTATGCAGTACCATTAATATTTCAAGAACAATGGTGCAATAAAAGCAGGAAAGCCATTGCAGATCATTGTTAGTGTTAAAGAATTCCTACATTGATAGTACAGTACAGTACATACTACATAAGCCATACGAAATCAGCCTTTCTTAGAACTGCGATACAAAATAATATTGTACACTGCATCCAGCTGTGTTGATGGACATATCAATCCTTCTGCTGTTTAATTGAGACAGAATGACAGAATACATTGGTGACTTTTCCACCCCACCAAAGGTATGGTGCCAGCTAGAAAATAATGCAAGAGTACACAGGAGATCACTAAAAAGACCATATAAAATTTTCGACTTTATTTTAGAAAGTGCTAAGACGTAAAGTATTTACGTTCTTCAATACATACAGGGTAGACAAGTTTTTTTAATACAAACAACCATGCACAAAGCTGGACTGTTCTGAATTATATAATATATACCTATATATATATACTGCAAATATATACACATATGTGTATATATAACTATATATATATATATATATATATATATATATATATATATATACAATATATGGGGAATTCCACACCAAATCAACACAGCCATCATACATCACCATCTCCGATTTTGTTGAAATTTGGTATGGTGATAAAAAGTCATTATGAAAAACTTTCAAAACCAGAATTTCAGATATATGGGTAAACCGGTGTCCGACATATGGGTCAATGAACTTGACCAAATTGTGAGCATGCCTCTAAAATGTTCACCAATTGTAAGGAACAACGAACACTTCACATGGGAAAAATTAGAAAAAATTATGATTTTTACATACTGTTACAGTTGCTCAAAAATTTTTGGTCACTAAATATGAATGCTTCTGAGTGTATGCCCAGATAGAACTATTTAATACCTTCAATTTTGTATCTTAATTGTGTCTCTAGGTGCAGTAGAAGCTGAGATACAGCAATTTGAACATCGGCTGGTCAGCAGAATTTCAGTCAAGAGAAGGCATGGAGTGGAGAGGAGGGAAGAAAATAGATAAAGAACAGAATGAAGGACGGGGAAGGTCAAGGGTGCAGAGGGTCCAGGAGGGAAGGAGACTGGAGAGATGAGTAAGAGTGGCAGGAAGAGAAAGAAGGTGGAAGAAGATCAGCGAACTCAGTCGTATCAAGAGGTAGTCATGGATATGAAGAATCCGTGACATTAACGTGTGAAAATATTCGGTTCATGATGATGATGAGTTCTCTGCTCGAAGGCAGGTCTACTGGCTTCAGATCATTCGAGGATGAGATGAATGAGGTTCTCCAATTCTTTCCTCAAAGACAAATCTGGATGAGCATTGGGCAACTTATCCAGGCTCGCTACGCAGAGGCATGAAGTATTGAGGTAGATCTGAACCTGTGATCCTCCAGTTAAAAGACACAGAACATACTTCTAGACCACTGTGTCACATCACATCCCATCGCCATAAAAATTCTCGGATTTCCAGTACATTACAAAACCAGATAACTTTGAGCAATTTACCGTTGGGTAAAGAGATGTTGGCACCATCGATTATTGCCTGTGCTAACTGGTGGTCACCACTTTCCATGGCATAAGCGGCGGCTTTAAGCGCGTCCCATATTTCCCTATGCCCCTCAAAAGCCGGAGCTGTATCCCAGAACTCATCTCTCCGACTTCTCAGCTGGCCCTCGGTGATCGGAATGTCACTCTTCCACTTGGGTTTCTCTGGTCGCAGTGGTTGGTTCCTGCCAACTGAAACTGTACATCAAAACAAAGCAAACGTAAAGTAACAATGGATCACTTGTATGTATGTATGCATATGAACATTTATATAGTGCAGGCCTTACAATAACCTCACAAAGGTGCTTAACCTAGCTACCTGACAGTTCTAAACAAGTGCGACTTAAGTGACTTTGAGAATGGTTCATGAGATACATGCAATGCTATATCACGAATTGTATGCTCCAGTATGAAGGTCCAATGCATGAGAAGGCATGTTAGGTCTGTATCGATGTATGGGAGTGTGGGACTATCGAGTCCTCACCAGTCTCAAAGCGCAGAGACCGATGACCGATGGTTGATTGGAGACGGGGATACAGAGCTCCCTTAATGTACTCCAGCGACGGACCAACCATTGACGCTCATCCCACTTCCCTACAGATGGTTCAGCAATCAACGTTGTTAATGAATGTTGTTCTATCAATGCATATTATGTTCAGTAGTATAATCAGAATGTTTTCTATCAGCTTCATGACTAAGCAACTCTGCAGTTATTGACTTTGGAAAGTGGAAACCTACCTGTACCAGATGCATCTGAAGAATCACGGCTTGGAAAAGATATGGTTCGAGCAGATCCTATGCATCCTCCCATCTCAACCTTTCACTCAGTCTTTCATGGAAATGCATCCGAAATTGAAAACCCACATCTAACAAATAAAGTGACTTAGAAAACTTTGAAACTAACAAGCTTAGACATTTTCTTATTTTATAAACACAAAGTATATGCATCGTTTACAGTCAACAATTTTAACTAATCTCTCAAAGTCACAGTAATCTACCATATCAAAACAAGTGTGACTTTGGAAAGTTATATAGTGTTTTATAACACAAAATTCTGATATACAATCATGAAAACGGACTGCAAAAATAGTTGAACCTTGAAGAATAACTTTACCCCTTAACACAATCTAGTTATTAGGTTGCTCTGCTTATCAATCAATCAATCAATCAATCAATCAATCAATCAATCAATCAATCAATCAATCAATCAATCAATCAATCAATCAATCAATCATTCAATCATAATTTATATAGCGCCCCTTCAAAGTACCTACTCAGAGGCGCTCCCGGCCGAGATCAAGCGGAAAAAATCTTCAACAGTTTGTGAAATTGAGAAGTTCAGCTTAAGAGGTGTTGCATAGTCAACGGAAGTCCATTCCAGGTTGTTGGACCAACCACAGAGAACGAACGCCTCTGCATTGTTGCAGAGTGAGTGAAAGTCACCATGTACAGCAGAGCACCTATTAGCAGGTGCTGAAAGAAGTTTTGATGTATATGTGTTGTAAGATTGTTCAAAGTGGATGGTCCCATACAGGAAAACAATGCAATTATGGCAATTTACAAGGTCATTTGGTAAAATCACTTTTAGGCATACCCTGCAGATAATTGAAAACAATATAAATAAAAATAGTTATAGACTAAAAATAATAACAGGCTCATTATTGTTTTATTTCTCTTACGTGCAAGTCATTGTGCTATTTCATAGATTTTTTAATGCAGATTGTTCCAAATTCAGCTCTAAGAAATAGTAAATGGAAAAGTCAGAGAAGAGGGTAGCTACCAGGTTCATTTAAACAAAACAGTGATAGAGTGGACTGAAATATTCACTTTAAAAACTGGTAGCATGATAAATTTAAAAACAAATAACAGCCAGTTTTTCCTAGATTATCCTGCTTCTAATTGATTTGTGGAAATCTGCATCAACAGATTACAACCCACAGTGCATCCAAACAGTTTCCAAAAGTTCCTGGTTGAAGAATGACCTCAAATGACTTTAAAAGAATCCGACCTAGAAAGTCTGTCATATGACTATTTTAAGTATCAAATTTGTGTACATAGAGATTCCAATACAGAAATATTGGATAAGTCAACCGTCCCAACATCATCATTGACAGATGAATGGTCGCCTTGGGAGTTTGCATATTTACAAAATTTTGTACTGACGCATAATTAATTAATTCCTCAGTGTCCCAGGGACTACATTCACTGAAACCATGCATTTATATCTCAATGGAGATAGATCATCACTGAATTCCATTAACCATCATACAAAGTCGGTCTCATAATCTGAGAAACGGCTATCAATGCTTTTCTCCTGATTCTCTCCATGTTCCGGAATTAAGACCTTAAGCCTTCATCGAAAAAATAATTTTTTTCAAAACTATACACTATAAATATTCACGAAACAAACTCTGAAAGTCCAAAAGTATGCAAATTTTTCAAAATAATTTAATGAAATTTGGCACCCATAAAGATGAGTTATACCTCCAAAACATATTTTTTAAAAGATATTTATTTAGTCTAACAGGATGGTGGCATCACATATTAAAGGTTTAAATTCTGCTGCATATGGCAATTTCTTATGACAACCTTATTATTTGGCCATGCATTCATAGTATTCCATGATCATTCATGAATAATTGCAAACGCTATTTTATAGCAACAACATAATCAATTAATCATAACATCTGTTAAACTAGAAATAGTATCACATACAATAATATTATATATAAAATTAAAAGCTTCTGCCATGTGCCTATATACAGTTCATAATTCATGGAATAAACATAGTGACATGGGTTTTATGAATGACTCACGTGGAAATGCATGCTCTTGCTCTGCAGTCTACAGCATTAGCCAGAGAGGAAATGCCAGATTTTTTGCGCAGAGCATAGCCAAAGCAGTAACCAGATCCGAGGCAATTTATTTTTCCATAAATAAATTCTCGGCTAGGCAAACATTCTGGCGGCTTTGTGGCAGGGCAACAACCAGAGGGGTTAACCTGAATTCCTGAAACCCGAATTCCCAAAAACTCTGAAAATACACAAACACCAATTTCCCAAAAAGAGTTTTAAGAAGGACCCCGAAAATTATTCAGAGTTAAATTGAATACAAGGCATAATGGACCTATTAAGTGTCGTTGTTAACACAGTTGAGTGTCTAAAAATCATTAGGTTCTGTGAAAATCGATCTCGGGGACCCGGCCGAAATTCGTTTCGGGGATTCAGGTTTCAGGGATTCTGGACCACCCCAACAGCCAGGTCAAGTGCCCTTTTACCATGGCACTTGACCTGGCTGTAGCGCTGCCACCAATTAATTAAGTATCACTGAGCATAGTTAACTCAAAATCTCAAAAATGGACTCTAGTTGTTTTCAATGAAGACTTTGATTTTAATCTGATATTATATCCATTTCCCCTTCACTAAATGAGCAAATAAATCGTGGCACCGCGCTATAGAGCCGCTGAAAACCTAAAAGAAACTAGTAATTGCATCCATAGAGCATAACTGAAACAGGAACAGATCATCAATATTCTATTTAGCAGTCTGTCTTCTGTGCATGACAGTAGATTGATGTCTAGTTTCGTCAATTAAATTGCATTCGTGATCTTACACTACACTACTATCCTTTGCCTTTAGTAGGCACCTGATTACCAGTACTGTTGGCGGTCGCAGAGATCTTAAGTAAATTTGTACACGTTCCGATTTCTCGAGGACGCAGTAAACCGTGAACTAGTTACAGTATTCGTCAAAAGCTGATAAAGTATGAAAGCGAGACAATTCGATTTATTTACTTATTTTGTTTTGCACTTTTCTCCATAACATCTGATCACCGTTTCTCTCTCGCTACAATACAACGGAATCGCTCATTAGCATAAAATTGTACGGTTCCCTACTATCGGATGGGCTAACTGCAGTACGCAAAACTCATTTGGCGCTAGCACTTGCATAACTATAGTCTTATTGAAACTTGAAAGGATGGCTCATTTCTAGGACGAATTATTTATCACTGCGTGAAGAAAATCGTTAGTTTTAAACCTTGCATGGTTGTCAACATTTATTTATTCAGTAAATTTATGCCCGTTTTTGCAATTTGCACTGTGAATTTGCACTTCTCTGGGTTTCTCTTTTCCTACTTCCAGTGCTCACAGCGTTCTGTCTGATGCCAAAGACTCTAAACTGCTAACTTAGTCTAGGGTGTACGCTGTGGTTCCATTATTTGACTAGTGCTTTTTATCCTATATACAGCGAACATTTTCACAACTGCACTACATTGTTATTTCTATCCATATTCAAAGTTTAAATGAAAAATGTCTTCACACATTTCTACAGGCTTTGGTCACCTCTACAATTGATTGCTGTAACTCAGTCCTTCATGGTCTCCCTGCATCCACTCTTCAACCTCTTGCCACTGTTCTCCATTGTGCTGCAAAGCTTATCAAAAACTTGACTCCTCATGACCATATTACCCTCCGACTCTTCATGAACTGGCTTCCCATATAGGTACGAATAACTTTAAAAATCCGTTTTCTGATGTACCAAGTCTACACTAATTCATCTCCCTCTTATGCGTCCTCACCATGTTCATCTCTCCAATTCCGACAAGGATTACGATCTTCATCTCAAGGTGATTTTGTGGTCACACGTTCAATCAGAAAATTTGGAAACCGCGCATTTGCGCTAGCTGGCCTGAGTGAATGGAATAAACTTCCAGACTTTATTCACAAATCATTTTCTTTATCACTCTTCAAGAAAAACCTTAAGACTTATTTGTTCAAGATTTATTAAGATTTTTCTTGAAGAGTGATAAAGAAAATGATTTGCGAAGATTTATTATAATTATAGATTTTTTCCAATTGCATGCTTTCGTGCAAGATTCTTTTTTGATTAGGCGAAATAGGCGTGTTATAAATAAGTTTAATACCAGGTAATAATAATTTGCACTGCAGCACAGACGACCCCAAACTATATCATAAAATTTTAAATCACCAGCATTGATAAATCAAACACCACTCATTACTTGCTTCCATGAGATACAATCTTAGTATCCATCTATCTGTCTGAAGTAAAATATGAGCAAAACGGAATTGATATAGCTTGAGTATTGATCCCAATTTGAAACGAAAACTCCTTGCAACTAGATGAAGCCTGCTCTATCCAAAGTTTAAATGTAGTTTGCACTTTTGGATTTCTTTTTTATCGTAAACCTCATGGGCGGAGTTTGGTTTCCGTTCTTGGAGGGGCTAAAGCCTTCTTGGGGGAGGGGGCCTAAGCCCGGGAAAAGAAACCATTTACACAGTAAAACAAATGAATCTGGGTCTTCTTGGGGGGGATGGCTTAGTCCCCCTAGCCCCTGATAAACTCCACCCATGGTAAACCTTTAGTGATCTTGATGTCTTCTTGATCGTAAATCTTTTACGTCCAATCAGATTTTCTCTACCACTATTAAGCTCGTTTTTTCATTTACGCTGAATACATCAAATCAAGTGCTGTCTGAATGAGCACTGCTTCATGTTTTAGACCATTAATGACACAAGGCCACAGCATACGAATAATTCACCAGGCCATACTATGCTATGCTGTTAGCACGAGAGATTAACTGTAATAAAAACCATTACATTCACAAACCCCACGATTTGGTCTATAAAAGACTTCAGATTTAAAGGTTTCTTTTCGTTGGTTTATATTCCAAGACTTTCAGGCAATTATCGTGATCTGCTGTAACATTCAACTTGTGTCTTTAATGCGTGCTCTTCAATGCAAATTCAAATTTTTCCATGCATAGATGAACAGAAGATTATGTCAAATCAAAGATGGCTAAGATTTCTTTTCATCAATCTGGAGCCTTCCTTCTTTCAATTAAAAAATGTCTTGTAACTAGCAACATTACATGGCAAAACTGGATCCTGTGAATTAGAAATACTTCCGTAATAAAAATTCTTTTGTTTATTCATGCACTGGTAACAGACAAGAGCAAAACTTCAGACTCGTTCAGATTCACAGAACACACACCATTCAGATTCACAGCACACACACACACACACACACACAGTGTCTCTCTTCTTCCTTTATTTAGGGACAAGATGAATAACGTGCTGAATTAATTCTGTCAGTAGTTAGAAAAAGCATATTGGTATGGTATCATCATTTTCACTCTGATCACATTCCTGGTGAATGAGCATAAAAACAAAACATATCAGCACCCTACTCATTGCAAATAACTTCCAAATTCAATTTTTACAACAATTACATAAAAGCAATATGAACAGAGTTCTGCCTCCTAAGTTACAACAAATACTGAACTGTCTGTCATGCAGCTTTAAGAGATGGTATTACATCCTCAATGCTATGAACAATCATAGGCAGGTCAGACAATATCATTATTTTCAAAACCATGTCAACAAGCAGTCAAAAATATGGATTCTGCAACACTGAAAATTGGTTTGCTTAAGCTAAACACAAGTTTTGAATTAAATGCATTGAAAAGACAACGTAACCACATAAAAGGTTAACATTGAAAGAGCGACATAACGAAAGAGTTATATCATTCTTACGAACAGATTCCCCATCAAAGCAACCAAAACCTTTCGATGCTTTTGTAAAAATGAAGTTACCAAATTTTGTTAATAGAACACTCAATGCAAGGCAAATCCATGTACTTCTTAACTAAAGGCCTCAAAGCTCAACATTTCTGTAGTTAACACACACTAGCAAAGTTCTAGGTCGACACTACAGAATAAATGATAACTCACAATGCATCAGAACCTCCACATGAATCAATTACATACAATTACCCATGAGATGACTCACATAGAAAGATTAGAAGCTGTACTCCATATATACTCTGCCATATTATTATTTATGTAGGTAAGTAAGCAAGTGTGAAGCATACACAAAAGTCACTAACATTAAGAAATACGGCTAGCAAAGCATACACTCTTCTAGAGAATTCAAACAGGCAGGCAGAGACAGACAGACAGACAGACTGGGATTCAGACAGACAAAAAACCAAAAAGAAAGAATCTGTTAGCCGCTTAAATAACAACAACAGAAAATGCGAACATCTCATATCCAAGAGATCAAACATATACTGCCCACGCCATTCCTGTGCATCCATACTGTGAACACTTCGATGATGAACTATGCCTCCCAGTCAATTTCAGTGCACTACAGCCGTTAAAGTGTTAAACATGAATTTTAACAGCACAACAGTCTAATCAGCACACGCTTTTTTCTAACAAAATTCGAATATACAAAGTTCAGGAGCATGGATTCAAAAGTTTGTTAAATTGCAATAGAAAGCAAACTTATTATAACACAGTTCTTGTTATGGTTTCCTAAAATATCATTTATAATAAAGAGCTTCGTGTGTACACGCCTCGTTTAAAACCAAGCAGTAGAATAAAAAAAACTGTAGACCATCCTTTGGCTACAAAACAGTCATTGATGGTGTGCCATATAGGTCATAAAGTGTTCACCAATTGTTTGAACAACTAGAGCTTCTGCTGTTTTAAATGATCAAGTACCTATAGACAAGCATTTGGTAGTATTTCAGCTTAAGTCTGCCAGTGATAGCCAACTTCTAACCTTTTCACATTGAAATGGCCAATGATAGTCATTTCGCTCTTCTGGTCAATGGCATAAAAATGACAGTTGCTCATAACCTCCAATTGCACAAAAATAGAAAACCGTAAAGAACTTGAAAAACACTGTTGCTCTGTTGTTCAGCTCTTCAATTCACAATTTATAAGTAGTCACAGATGAAGGTTATCATAGTCAATCAATGTCAATCTGTCCGCATATCGACCGAAGCTAGTGTTTACGAGATCGCAGTTTCCGAATTACTGACGTGTGCGGACTTGGTTCAACAAATTCTCTTTCTTCCTGAACCTGCTGTTACGAAAATACAGAAAACATCAAAATATATACAATTTATACAAACATGCTGAAAGTCATGTTACATTAACATTTCTGAAACGGGTTTAAGAAACGTCTCGATTATTATTAATCAAAGATATCCACATTAAAGAATTCACACTCACACATAATCATGCTAAGGGTAATGTTTCTTAAATGTATGTATGCGCACTTGTTATAGCGCCCCTTCAAGCTCTATCTACTCAGAGGCGCTCCCGAATGCAGAGCAGACACTGCATCGGAGTTTCACATCGAAGTGCTGAGCAATTGTGAGTGAAGGACTTGCCCAAGGTCCTTACGTGACGAGGTTGATTCGAACCTCGAACCTTCTGGCTTCAAGGCAACGACGCCACCACTACACCACCGCGCCCCCCAGTTGTTAAATGGGTTCGTGAAATGTTTCGACTGCTACTAACTAAAGATTTTCATTTTGAAGCACTCACACAGGGTGTTGCCACTAGCTGTTCATCAACTGCACTGTGCAGTTTTCTTCGTCGTTTAGGAACTGTAAGAGATTTCTGAGGTGACTTCATACTTGAAGTCTTCTCCAGGTAAGAATCATCAGCAAACTTCTCTAACAAACACACACATCAAACATTGCATGGTTCACATAAAGGTCAGTAAGCTATTATCTACTAATGGCGACTAGGATTGATTTGACAGTGACATGAACTGAAAGCCTTTGAAACAAAAAGACACCAGCTATGAAAGCTCCTTTAAAGTGAGATAACAGGAATCACATTGTCTTGTCATTGATCAACTGTGTTAACAAAGATTTAAAAAACCAAACCAAATTTTGTAAAGAGATTTGAAACTACACTGTTGTAAGATAAGACTATATCTTTAAGGAGCGAATGAACTAGCAAGCAGACTCGGAAGTTGGAAGGAACCATATTAAATGTAAGATCAAAGACATTATTGTACAGATAGCTCTTGAATTTCAGGTTTTAAAAAACCCAGATATATGAACTGAAGGTATAAAGGTTGAAGCAGGATCAATGATTCTTGCTCTGACAATGCAACTTGAGGAAGTCAATTGTTCGAATGGATAAACTGACCAATAAAATGTCGAGCAACTGCAATTCATTGACCAAGAATATTCATTTCCGGCAATAACACAAAACTAACCGGGCAGATGTTTATTGAAGGCAGCTGGGGTTTTCCGGGCGCTTCGTCGTGGAGTGTTCGTATTGTCTTCGTCATCTGGTTCATCCTATCAATACATTATTCAACTGTACTATAAACTGACATTACAACTGGAAGCATTCACCACTGACCATTGACCAACTCAAAAATCTCATATTTTGCACAACTGTCACGCAATTCAAATGTTTACTGGGATTTACTGTATGTTAAACTCATACACTATGCAGATGAATATTTAACTGAACATCTAGAATGATTTCAGTGACAAGTATACTTACTTACTCACTAACTAGTGTGTAGTTGTCTTATACCTAATACTAGTTACCCATAGTTCTCAATACAATTCAAAGATTTTACAAAATGGAACCATAAAAATCAATGTGGAGTGTAAAAAATGATAGAAACTAAACATAAGCAACAAAGCGTAGCTTTTAGTGAAATTAGTCATTATGCCAATTATTTACTAAAAAATCGTTCTCCCAAAAAGTTTTAAAATTTGGGAATTGTTACGAATATTGTCGAATTAAAAAAAATATTAAACACTTTGAAAGCAATAGTGTTTAAACATTTAATTATGATGTATATAAAATATAATAGCATTGCAAAAATAAAATATATAAAAACGATTGTGGGTCAGCAATATTAAATAAACACTCAATATTTTAGTGAAGATGAGGACTTCATTGCATCCAGTAACTTTATATTTTTAATGTTTTCACATACTTTTTTCAATGAAAGCGCTTTATACATAAATCATGTTGACTCAATGCTATTTCTATACATCATGCTGTCTTAAGCCTAAAGCCTCAAGTAATTTCCACCATGATTTAGATCTATCAGACTGTAAGTTATACGGGTCGTTGACAAACTGCAAAAGTCACAAAATTCACATAATATCAAAATTACTCGATTTATAAAATAAAAAAACAAACAAATGCTTCATTCATTAAACAATTTCTTCTTATTAAACAAGTTAAAAATTTATTCATGCATCACCACTGAACAGCGATGCTGTAACATTCAAACACACCTCGTCAGATCATGTGTGACTAACTGTACACTGTGTACAGTCATGACTTGTATTGGGGTCAACACATTTCTCACATTCAAAGTCCAAAATTGGGGACAACATATTGCCAAACTATCCCTTGGGTATATAAAGTATACCATGTCACACAAATCGATATAAATAAGGTTAGTTTACTATGTTCAAATAAAAAAAGTATCCAATAATTGGTGACCGAAGTCTGCAAATGGATGACGAATAAATTGGGTATTTCAGCATTGAAATTAATTTTCAAACCTCCATATCTACCAAAAACCCGACTGATCATGTATATTAGCAGAAAGCAGTTACTTACAAGCGGCTCTAAGTTTTCAACCTGTTTCAAGAGTTTTGATTTACTATACGTTGATCGTGTTCGACTTCTGCTAGCGGAACTTGTATCCTGCAGGTTCTGCACGCAAAACAAAAATACAATTTAAAAGCAAACTGAATATGCACAATGACATTCAAACAACACTACAAATTTGCAAATTTCTTCAATTAATTTTGCATGTGTCAGCAAGAGTATGTACAACATGTGGGGCGCAGTGGGTATGTTCGTCACCATGCAGCCGAAGGACGTAGAGACCTTCGGCAAGTCTTTCAATCGCAATTGCTCAGCGCTTTGGCGTGAAACTCCAATGCAGTGTCCGCTCTGTAGTCGGGAGCGCCTCTGATTAGGGAGATTGAAGCTGCGCTATAACAAGCGCACATACAAACAAATCAAACAAAAACTAGAAACAACTGGATAAAATCACAGCCATTTCTGGCCCACAGACAAGGTTTGTTCTGGCTTGCGGATGGCATGAAACCTTGTCTTAGATCACAATTTCAGAATTAATGGTTCGACTTAAGATTCATAAGCATCAATTGACTGCTTTTTTATGTGAAAAATCCACCATCTCAGATTTAGCATCGCAAAGGAAATTTCTGGGGATTGGCTCAACATCTTCCACAACCCCAATTTTACCCCAATTTTGCGCCGGTTCCTTCAGCAACCTCGTCAGCCACTTGCTGGAAAATGCTGCCACTAGTCTGCCATTAAAAAAAGGTTTGACAACTACTTTAAACCAATACATTGGGTTGACATCAAATTATCATCAAGTTAAAGAGGAATACTACAAGTTACTGAAGAACGACAGTGGTCTTCATGATATACACAGAAAAAGTGGAGAAGTAAGCATTGTCCTCACTCGATTTATAATGTTTTCAAACTCCCTTCTTGAGACGTCAGCTTCATCATCAGCCTCATCTGAGCGAAAACCGATCTGCTGCCCGTTCACGCGTGACAGCCTGATGACAGGAGTCTGCGACAGCTTTCGAACCGTATCAGTATTTGTTTTCTGTTGAGACGTCAACTCTGTCACCATAGCCTCACTCTGATACACAAGCAAACACAATTCAATCAATTGGTTCAGCATTGACTTTCAAACAAAATGCCTTGTCTCTAACATGGGGCGCGGTGGTGTAGTGGCGGCGTCGTTGCCTTGAAGCCGAAAGGTTCAAATCCACCTCAAGCCGCTCCATAGGGACCTTGGGCAAGTCCTTCACTCACAGTTGCTCAGTGCTTCGGCGTGAAACTCTGATGCAGTGTCCGCTCTGCAGTCGGGAGCGCCTCTGAGTAGTGAGCTTGAAGGGGCGCTATAACAAGTGCACATACAAACAAACATATCAAACTGTTGTTTTACTCTGGTGAAAACAGCCCAAGACGTGCATGAAAAGCAACTGCAGTGAATTCTATAAAGTCAGTGGTAAAATAGTGACCAAGCATGCACAGATGGGCTTTAAATAAAAAGATCTTTCCTATTGACCTTCCCACCTCCTGATTGGACATGGCATGGCTTATTAATAATAATAAATAATAACTTTTCTTTAATTTAACGACTGCAATAACGGCGCTAATAGCAGCCTACAAAGCATGTCCACCCATCAGGAGTTTGAACTCGTTACCTATCCCTCTCCATGCCAGCGTCTCAACCAATGCTTTCCGGGCATTGCATTATGAATAACTGTGGTTACTTATAACATGACCACCAATTGAGACCGTGCAGTGTGCATGACTGCATGTCTTCTTAATATGACACATCATGATTGTACTGTAAATAGATAACCAAAAGTTACAAAAGATTAACCCTTTAATGCCGAGATGGTAGTAAATGGTATGGGAAATCCTATACCCTCTGGCATTAAAGGGTTAAACAGTTCTTAACTATTTTAAAAGACACAGAGAGCACTACATTTAACTAGGTTTCCTTTAAAATACATAAGCACATCCTCACCCAAAACATGCAACATAAATGTTTACATAATAAATTTTAGATCCAACCAAACTTTTAAGAGAAACATAGCAAAGAAAAAAGCATCGCAGTTCTTACAGTATGCAGTTGCTGTGTGGTTGACTTCAGTTTCTCTCTCAACTCCCTTTCCACGTTCTGGTAAATCAAAACTTTTTGCTCCAGCACTTGAATCTCCTTCTTATATGTTTCAGAGCATCCAGAATCGGACCTGTTCAGTCGCGACAGCTGCTCTACTAGCTTGGCAACGTCACCCTTTTACAGCATTTGAAAGATAAAAATTAACAAGAAAAAACAATTAACAAGAAAAAACAATCACATACTTCAATAAAATAAACTGCTTCGGCAATGAACTGCAAAGGCCTTACTAGGAAGAAACAGTCATTGCACTAGTAGCATTGGATGATGTCTTGATAATTTACTACAAGTGCCACAATAAACATAGATTAAAAACATAATCTGTAATCATTATCTCATTACATTCCATCTACCGGAATCCCATACCTCAGCCCATGTACCCGTACTTGCTTACTAGCGGTAGATCATAAGACTAAAAAACAAAACAGAAATGCACAATTCTTCCATATATGCAACAGTAAACTTATGAACAAGCAAAAACTTCTATGTTAAACCTGAAGAAAGAACTAGAACAACGAGTCTTCAGATCCTGCCTGAACCCACATGGTTACTACGACAGGATGGCCAACATTACTTCATACAATGATCCAACATTGTCTGAGAGCAAGGATGTTTATCATCATCAGACTCTATCAATCAAAAATTTATTTTTTTTTACTCTAGAAATACTGCAAAACACACATAATGAACAGAAAAATACAAAAAGTACTCAAACAATTACCTCTAAACGAGTCACATCCTCAGCCGATGAAGCAGCCGCTGCCTTCTTACACTCAAAGTCTATGTTCAAATCATGAACTTGTCTGTAAAGGTCTGTAATCAATTCAGTCTGCTCGCTAAGCTGTGACAAACAGAAGAGCAGCGATCACAAAACCAACATTTACACAAGAATTTCTTCCTCTCACAGCCTCTAAATTATTTATAAAATTGTCCAGACTGTATACTCATTACAATTAAAAAATTACATGACAAATACATGTACTGTAGCTATTGCAATTACAATAAAATTAAACATTTGCATACCACACGCACAAAATTACGATATTGGAAACTTACAGCAAGTGTCACAAGTGCAAACTTGCAACACGTTCGGTGTTTTACTCAAGCGGCTTGAAGCTCAGGAAGGCAGTGTGGAATATCATGCACATATCGAAATGCGAAACTTTGGCATACTAGATACAACTAGGAAGGTCTGTACATTTCGTCAAAGTTTAATATTTTGTGATAGCAAAACTGAAAATCAACATAAAATTCGTTGTCAGCAAGCAAGAAGAGTTCATTAAAGAACCTCTTAACACTTTTTTACATTGAAAACATCATCGAATGCAATGAATCCCAGTAGCTGCCATCTATGTATAATGCTTCGAAGCTGGGAACAGCAAATGTTTCAATAAAGTCAATTAGAAAACTAATAATTGGTTTACCACCACAACCCACACAAGAGTGCTCCATAGCAAAAAAGATTGGGAAGCACTTCCATAAAGCAAGCTAAGTTGAAATACACGTCATCCTCTCACTCGTTTCTGCATCTGTTCCAGTTTGAGTTTGGCTCCACTCGACAGAAACTGAGCCCTGGTCGATTCCTCCTCCAGATGATCTCTTTCCTTGCTGCACTTCTCAAATTCTGATCTCGTTTTCGAGAGGGTCACTTCAAGATATTCGTTCTGAGCCTTAAGTTCCGCAATGCTGCCTGACTGATAAAAAATAAACACTAATTACATTAATCACAAGCAATTAACATATTCATTTCACTCAACCATTGATGTCAACCATTGATTTGAAGGCTTTCTTCAATTGATCCTTTAATTACCTAATCACTTTAATCGTAAATTATTCTTCACTAACAACAACATCAACAACAACGACTGTAAATACATCAAAAATCAATCTCATCATCAAGAGTGTAATGCAATGATATATACCAAACAATGTGATAAAAATATAACTGCTCTTCAGTCTTTGACAGATTTAACACAAGTAAATGTTCTGGAATTCTTTTCTAGTTAGAAACAACCAGCAAATTTGAGAAGTTATGGTCCAACCGAAACAAAGCTACCAGGCTGTAGTTGAAACTGGAGCAATGCACAAAATCAGTCATCACTCAAATACTCACGGTCCTGAGCATTTCATTATCATCACCATGGCATGTTTGCCAGCATAGTGTTCTAGATACAATGTTCAATCATTCCTCTAGTGTTGCTCACCAAACATATAGACGAAGAAACATCATATATTACAAGAACTTCACTTACGTCGTTTAAGCTTTTCTGTTGCTTTTCAATCACGTCTGTCTCTGACGAATCTTGTTTCTTCTTGATCAAATCTTCGACTTCAAGTGAAAGTGTGACGCACCGTTCTTCTAATTCATTTACCTGACTCTCATAGTTGGCTAGTTTTGACTTGAGCTCCTCGACTTGCATCTCTTGTTCTGACAAAAGTTTTGTCATCTGCGTCTTCTCTTCAGCCAACTTGTTTCTCTCCTCTGTAACTGTCTGCAGCTGCTTCTCAACATCTGCCATTGAGTCCTGCATTGAGTCCTGACGGCAGGCAAGATTTGACTTCAGCCCTTCGACCTGCATCTCTTGTTCTGACAAAAGTTTTGCCATATGCGTCTTCTCCTCAGTCAACTTGTTTCTCTCCTCTGTAACTGACTCTAGCTGCTTCTCAACATCTGCCATTGAGTCCTGACTGCAAGAAAGTTTTGACTTCAGCCCTTCGACTTGCATCTCTTGTTCTGACAAAAGTTTTGCCATTTGCGTCTTCTCCTCAGTCAACTTGTTTCTCTCCTCTGTAACTGACTCCAGCTGCTTCTCAACATCTGCCATTGAGTCCTGCATTGAGTCCTGACTGCAGGAAAGTTTTGACTTCAGCCCTTCGACTTGCATATCTTGTTCTGACAAAAGTTTTGTCATCTGCATGTTCTCTTCAGCCAACTTGTTTCTCTCCTCTGTAACTGACTGCAGATGCTTCTCAACATCTGCCATTGAGTCCTGCATTGAGTCCTGACGGCAGGCAAGTTTTGACTTGAGCTCCTCGACTTGCATCTCTTGTTCTGACAAAAGTCTCTTAATCTGTGTCATCTCTTCAGCCAACTTGTTTCTCTCCTCAGAAACTGATTCCAGCTGCTTCTCAGCATCTACCATTGAGCCCTGCATTGAGTCCTGACTGCAGGCAAGTTTTGACTTGAGCTCCTCGACTTGCATCTCTTGTTCTGACAAAAGTCTCTTAATCTGTGTCATCTCTTCAGCCAGATTATCTCTTTCCTCAGAAACTGATTCCAGCTGCCTTTCAATATCTGTCACTGAGTGTTGACAGCAGGAAAGCTCTGACTTGAGTTCTGACACCAGTGTTTGCTGCTCCGACATGAGGCATGTCAATTTCTCTTTCTCCAAACTCAACGCATCTCTTTCCTCAGTAACAGACTCCAACCGCTTCTCTGTAAACACTAGATCACTACGACACAAGGTCAGTTCAGCCTCAGCTTTATTGATCTGTGACTTCAGATCGAAATTCAGTCCTGCAACCTTCTCTGTAGTCTCATCCATGCTGTCCTTTTCACCCAAGATGGCCTCAACCCTTGCCTCCAACGTTACAACCTTATCCTGTGAAGAGGTCAACTCAGATTTCAGTTCTGCCGTCTGAGCTCTAAACCCGGAAACCAACTGGTTGGCTTCCTCGTTCACTTTTGCCAGTCGATCTCTTTCTTCTCTGGCTGAATTCAATTTCTGTATCGCAACCAATGTTTCATGCTTTGAATTGGACAGATCCTTTTTAATTTCAGTAATCTGAACTTTTAAGTCTGAAGCAAGATGCTTGGCTTGCTCTATTTCCGTTGTTAAACCATCAAACCTATCTGTTTCTGAGATCAGGTCATCTCTCTCTTGCTTAACCTTCTCAAGTTCAAACTTAATTTGTTCCACTTCAGCATTCACATGAAATAATTCAGCGTGCTGAAAGAAAAATGGACAAGATTCATCTGCATATTGCAATTGCATACATGATATCCTATAACCACCACGTAGGAAAGATACTGAACTAAAACTGATATGAAAAGCACAAATATTGAAGCCACAATAATACAATCAAGATAGATGTGCATTAAACAAAGTTTTAAAAGAATGTTTCTTACTAAAGATTGACTTTGGAACACCAATTTCAAATAACATGCACAATTGCACATAGAGTCCATCTTGTCTAAGTTCACTCATTACAGTTCACCTTAACAAATTTTCCACATTTACAAGCAGAACTGCAGATCTTATTTTTCAATTAACACATAATTTCACCAAAACACAGATGAAAATATTCAGAGTGAATGGATGGAAACTGATAAGCAACACAAACAACTAATATAGCAGCTCAGCTAAACTTGCAGCACATATCCCACAACACCCAAGCCGATGCAAGGATGTTGCAATTTGAGCTGGATCGAGCACTGCATACAACACAGTGGGCCAAATCTGCTTGACAATGTATGATAATGTGAAGTAAATCTCCCAAATTCATCAGTGACATGCAGAAATCACGTCATGTAGCAAATTTCAGTTCACTTTTTGTTAAAAAGGTAGGCAGTAAATGAACTGGTTATAACTGCATGCATAATAAAGCACCACACAGAGCAAGCATTAACCAGGCACATGATGAAGCAATGCCATATAAGAAACTAGTTATCCGTCACTGTTTGGAATGAAAATGAAGAGCAAGTCTCACCTGCTTTTCTTCATGTTCAGTCTGTTCTTTGGCAGC
This sequence comes from Lumbricus terrestris, assembly GCA_949752735.1. NCBI lineage: Eukaryota > Metazoa > Annelida > Clitellata > Crassiclitellata > Lumbricidae > Lumbricus > Lumbricus terrestris. Next base: position 26,197,531 of record OX457038.1, read on the forward strand.
TGCCAAGCTCTCTTTGAGCGTTGCCAACTCACGCTGCAGTTTTTCTACCAACTCATCTCTCTCTTCCAGTTGATCAAGAAGCAACTTATTCTTCGACTGGATTTGATAAAACAGAACCTCATCACAATGGTTTAGTTTGAGCAGTTTTCTAATATAATTGTCATTGTCTTTAAGTAAACAAGTAGAAAGAATGCATAATGGCAAACACAAGCTGTGTTGTCCGACTGCCAAAAGCAGTCCAAAAGTAGTGCTTCTTTGAACATCAGAAAATTCTTTAAACATTGCAAGCTTTGGAGAAAAGCAAGTAAGTACCTCAAGATCTTTAATCAAATCCGACGACTGGTTGACCGCAAATCTCTGAGATTCACATTCTTCTGTAAGGCTTCGAATTTGATCACCGAGATCGACTGTTACGAAACTCGATTCGTTCAACTACAGAAAGTTAAATAACACAACCAGTCACAATAGTCAAACAGTAGAAACAACTTAGTTTGTGCGTTAGATAAAATGCATACATGTCTAGAAGTCACAGCTAATGGTCAATGTATGCAAACATTCATTATGTTCGCATTATTTCTATTGTTGTTTATTGTTAATGTGCTTTGACGTACAACTGGGTAAGGGGTGTCACCTTGATTTGTCTCATTTTCTAATCAAACGAAGATTATTATATTAGAATTTCTTATGCTACTATATGCAATTCTCAATTCCTCATCACCTGTCTGCTGCCACATGTCTACTTCAAGGCAATTTGAATAACTTGCAAACCGTCAACTTTGGATGAGAATGCGTTGAATGGGTTCTTCATATGTGCGAGACCCAGCCATTGGTGACTCTTAAAGAACAGAGGTTCTCAACCAGCGTGTTGCGACACACTAGTGTGTCGCGAATAGACCAGCAGTGAGTAGCGTAAAAATGGTGTTGGTGTGTCGAGAAAAATTGGTGTGTTGCGAATTTTCACAGCATACACCGTCATTCTTGCATTAGGCCTACATTGACTTGCTTACATTAGTAGTTGTAGGCTGTGAGAATTATAGTAGCACTCTATATCTATTCCATTTCATCTCAATCTGGAGTGGCCACAATGTTTGCCTTGTAGGCCACAATCCCTACAGTACATACATGGCATATAGTGCGGACAGTGCAGAAATGTGCCTTCTCAGCAATAAAAGCATGTTGGCGAATGTGCCGAATAAACTATTACCCAATGCTGTAACATTAGAATGTAATGGGGGAAATTATATTTAAGAATTGGAATTTTTTGTGGAGATGCGGAAATGCCTGTTTGCATTTTCAGAGCCAAATAACCAGACTAAACAGGGTGGACAAAATATCAGGGGGCCCAAGGTTCCAATGCCTCCAAACTTTATAACTAAAAATTTATGCACTTTCCAGTTTTCCATGATAATAATTGGACGTTTGAATCAATGTTTATAAAACAACAAAGATATAACCAATACTTTGGACTGTGCATCATCCAGCTTCAGTTTAGCATCAGATGCAAAGAATTGAGCTTTCGTCATTTCCTGTGCAAGACTTTCCCTTTCTTTCGAAATGACCGAGAAATTGGACTTCACTTTGATTATCTCTTCCTTCGAAGCCTTCAACTCATCTTCAAGCTCCTCAATGCGATTGTTGCACCTCTGATTTACAAAAGAAAAAAAGACACATTGTAACGTAACCATAAATTAGTACATGAATATGTGGAAGTATATATATATATATTATATATATACTTATATATAATTATATATCGTATTATTTCTATTAATCAATGCCATTACCATGACTCTAACACCACAAGTAAAACCCTGTTTTAAACACTTTTCTGAAATTCTCTTAAAACGTTTCTGTTTACAGGTATTGCAGCAATGCACATGTATTGCCTACCATTGCATAATTGTGAAAACACAAGCGGTTTTGCAAATGTATTTAAAAAAATAGAAACAATAATTATGCTAGGAAAGTATACTAGAAAAGGTGGAGCATCAAAGGTTCTCACGGGCCTAAAGTCGCAAATAATGGTCGCCATGGATGAGAGAGATAAAAGGGAGCAGGCATATCTATTCAAGTGGCGCATCAAAGGCTTCAAAGTAAGAAGAGAGAGCTGCAACATTGACCAAGGCACAAAGAATGGTTGCCATGGATGATGGGGAGCAGACATAGCTGCAAAAGCAATCCATCAAAGGCCTCAAAGGCTTCAAAAGTGAGAAGACGTGTACAAGAAGAACTATAAAAAAATTGCAAACTAAAGGTCACCATGGACGACAAGATATCGTAGAGGATGGAGTAGCCGTGTCTGCTTCTAAGGGCGGTGCATAAAAGACTTTGACATACCTCTGAAGAGAGAATGGCAGCGCAACAATGGCAAACATCATTGGTAACAATATTAAATTTCATCAAACTACCAAGTGTTAACTCTTACCGCTCAGATTAAAAATTAATTGGCCCAAATTTGGCCGCTGAGAGCAGACCCATGAGTGGTAAAGGTTAACAATGCCTGCAGGTTAATCTCATGCGCATAAAATTCACATCTAGATTGAAGTATTTTTATACCCAATTCATGAACGTTCGAATTGCACTCACCAAGACTTTTGTCTTTTCAGCCTGGAGGAGATGTTTTGGGACATATTCCTCGTCATCATTCTCGAGACGTCTTTTCTTTGACTTTTGCATTGCTTCCATGTAAATCTCCATCTTTTTCTCCAGTTTATCTTCACTGATCTCCTCTCGAAGTCTTAGGCTTTCTCTGTTAACAATTTATACGAGAAGAATGATAAATTATGTTTCTTCTGTATTGACAGGTCAATCAATCAATCAATCAATTCGCTTTATTGCAACCAGAAAACAAGATGACATCAAAAACAGAAAATATGCATGCATTGGCTACAAAGGGGGCCCTAAAGGGATTGACATCCCGCTGGGGAGGGTCACCCAAGTAAGAAAAAATACCAAGAAATATTGTACAAGATAGCAAAAAAATTGAAACAATTAAATCAAATTAGGTGATGACAGATTGCAAAAAGTTTAAATTGCAAATAGCATGTAGAGGAACAAACTTAACTATATACTTAAGTAGAACCTTAACTACAAGTGGTCATGTGCACTTCTAAGCAGACTTAGTGGAGGAAAGAAAAACACGAAGTCTCTTTTTAAAAACCTGCAGACTACTGGATTGACGAATATCAATTGGTATTTTATTCCACATTTGAGCGCCATAAGATTTAACAGTAAAACGCCTAGTGTTAGATTGAGCTCTGACAGGGCGATATGCAGATGAATTTCTAGTGAAATGCGAATGGATGTCAGAGGCGTGAGGGAGGTACTCTTGGAATACCGAAGGAAGGAGACCGTGTTCGAGTCGAAAGAAGAATTCGCAAATTTGGAGATCCTTTATCTGGTTTATTTTTAGGAGATGAAGCTCACTAAAGAAAGGGCCAGTGTGTTCCCATTTACGAATACCCGCTATTATACGAACAGCCTTCTTCTGTAAGATAATTAGTTTATGAAGCCTAGATTCGTATGTCGATGCCCAAACCAGGTTGCAATACGTGAGGTAAGGGTAGACGAGGGTATAATATAAATTCATTCTAATTGTCTTTGGTAAGATATAAGCAATGCGGGAAATAATACCAATATTCTTAGCAATTTTAGATGCAATTTGATTAATGTGAACTTTCCAGGTCAAGTTTTGATCTATATGCACACCTAAGAATTTCGTCGACTCAACTTGATTGATGGAAACATCATCAATAAGCAAACAAAGATTACTACTGGGGTTTATTTTCCGATGGGATTTAAATAAAATAAAGTTGGTTTTCTCAGAATTAAGGGTGAGTCTATTTGCAGAAAACCAAGCAGCTATGCTAGACAGCTCAATGTTCACAGTCTGAAACAACGTCTGCCAAGAGCTATTGGAGTAAAAAACGTTGGTATCATCAGCAAACAGAATGAAAAACATTGTAGGAGAGACATTGGCCAAGTCATTAATATAAAGAAGGAAGAGAAGTGGTCCGAGGTTGGAACCTTGGGGAACTCCATATTTGATTATCCCTAGCTCAGATAGGACACCATTACAGAGAACTCTTTGTGTACGGCTCTCAAAATAGCTGGCAAACCATCTGAGCTGTGTCCCCCTAATTCCATAGTAATCTAATTTTTTAAGCAAAATATTATGGTCTACGGTATCAAATGCTTTAGCGAGATCGAAAAAGACTCCCACTGAGTATTCGTTGTTTTCAATAGCCTTTGAAATCATGTCCTGCATACTCAATAAGGCCATGTAGGGGGAGTGACCCGGTTGAAAACCATGCTGAGATGGATAAATGATGTTAGAGTTTTTAACATAGCCATAGAGTCGATTATACATAAGTTTTTCATAGAACTTGGAGAAGTAAGGAAGAACGGAAATGGGTCTGTAATTGATTACATTGTCCTTATCACCCTTTTTTAGTATAGGCACCACTTTAGCTATTTTTATGGCTTGTGGAACAATCCCATTACTAAAGGAACAATTTATTATTTCAGCCAGAGGTCAAGCAACTAAGGAAAGATTGGGGGCAGCGATACAGGGGTCAATGTCGTCAACACCTTTGCTATGCGTTAAACGTATATCACGGCCAATATCCATAATTTCCTCAGGGCAGACCATTAGGAGACCCATGGAATTCTGCCGAGGGGCCTGTAAGTAACTATAGTAAGGGAGAGGTGAATCAGGTATTTTCTTTGCTAAAGAATGGGCTATGTTGGTGAAGTAGTTATTGAAGCTATTGGCTATTTTTTCCGGATCTTTAACATTTTCTCCGTTAATTTTTAACGATTCGATTTTTGTCTCTTTATTCTCCAATTGCATTATGGAGCGAATGAGTTTCCAAGTCTTCCTTAGGTCTTCTTTATATTTGCAGAATTCGGATGCATAGTAATTTTTTTCTGCTTTGACTCTAATAGTCTTAAATTTATTCCTGTATACAATAAATTTATTTTTATTATGAGCATTTGGATTTTTTTTATACTTTAAGTACAATGAAGCTTTCTTCTTGCTGGATTTGAGGAGCCCAGCAGTCATCCAGGGTTGCTTAAACCTAGGCACCTTAGCGTTACTTTTTTTAGACACTTTCGGGAACGCCTGATCATATGCGTTTTTATATTTTTCAATAAACAGTTCATACGCCCCGTCAGCATCTCCATTTTTGCATGCAGTGGTAACATTATCCCAATTACTATCAGCAAGTAGGGTTTTAAATTGTTCTGATCTTTCCTCGTTGATTATGCGATGGTCATAATAATTCGGGAAACTTCTCTTGTAATTACCAAATGCAAAGTGGGCGAATACTGGCAGATGATCAGACAAGTCAGAGATGATAATGGACGAATCAATCAGACTAGACCAGGCATTAGTAAATATGTTATCAATTAAAGTAGATGAGGTTGGTGTGATACGAGTGGGTTTCGTGATGGCTGGGAAAAAGTGATGAGAAGTCAAGTTATTATAGAAAATATTAGTTTCTTTATGTTCATTTACTTTCAACAGGTCAATGTTAAAATCACCTAGTAGGACAATATCTTGGGTTCCCTTGACGATATTGGAGAATAGTACCTCTATCTCAGTATTGAATTCTACTAAGTTTTGTCCTGGGGGCCTATACAAGACACCTACTAAACAAGTTGCATTAGGTAAATAAGTTTTTATAAAAAGACCCTCATAAGTTTTATGTTCTCTCTTTTCTTCGTACAATTGGAATTTAATGGTATCCCTAACAAATAAACCCACCCCTCCTCCTCCTCGATTCCCCCCTCTAGACTTATGTATAAATTTGTAGTTAGGTACATTAATAGTATCCTCCAATTCAGACTCCAACCAAGTCTCTGACAGAGCCAGAATAGAGACAGGCAGTTGATTGAGAATCTCACGGATTTCATCTAGCTTATGCACCATGCTACGACAATTAATGTGCATGACTGAAAAGTTAGCTTCAATAGACTCGAACTTAGCCTCCCAACAGGGGAATGTGGAGTAGGGACTGTTCCAAGTCGCATTTGTGAAATAGTTTAAGTCTGGGTCAGTGTCAGTATTGTTGAGCAAGATACGATTGCCCGACTCATCCGGAAACACCTCAAGTTCAAGATTCAGACCATTCAATTCTATCGCAGCAGTATCAATTGACTTAATAGTGTCATTCTGTTTAAATTCTTCATCGTCCTCGACAAAAGGGAATACTTCCCTGTTACAGCGTATGCATATCCAATTAACTAGATCATAGCGTACAACAGCGCTTTGAAAACAGCAGCCAAAGTGGAACACAGCGTGACACAATGAGCAGGTAATTACATCAATTGTTTCCTTAACTATATTAGGGCACAGACCACATAAAACCAGGTCATCACTATTCATAAACAAGAATGTGAACGGTGAAGGCCAGTAGTGGTGCACAACCGTTTCTCAATGTCAAAATGCAAATTATGAAAATAAGAAACGGGTCAAAATAACCAAAAGAAGAATAAAGTCAATGCTAGGATGCAGATAGCATGACTCATGTAAATTTAAAAGCAACACTAAATGAAAATATGCTACATTAACACTTGGAGAAGTCTTGAGAGGCAGGATCATACATAAAGTAAATCAAATTTATGTCATAAAAAAGGATAGAAAAAGGGAGAGAAAAAAAAAATTGCACTCAATACTCAGCGCAGTCCAAGTTCCAAAAGGTCAAAGTCCCAGGAGGCATCAACCAGTCATCCGGAGAAGAGGACGAAAGAAAAGGATAAACTCCATCTTGTGCTAAAGTCGAAGTCTGTAACTTGCTGGCAGAGGAGCGATGTTGACGGATTGGTCAAAGAGGGTCAGGGTCGCAATCCACCGACAAAACACTTTACAGAGACGTTACTGAGGGGCAGCACGAGGTGTAGACTCGGAGTCACAGCATTCGCCCAGACTCTTAAGTGAAGGCAGTTTCAAAGCCTTTGCACCAGGTGCTTCAGAAAGTCTTATGTGAACCCTTCCTCCTGATGTCCAGGTTGAAAAAGCTTTCTTTTCCTTCACCAGTTTTCTGGCTCCTGCATATATTTGAGCGTTGAGCTGGGTGAGATGTTCATTGATAAATATTGTGGAATCTTCTCTGTCCCATCGTGACCTCCTCAGCGACAAACGTGCCATGTAGACTTGGTTCCTTGTCCGTTGGCTAATGAATTTGACGATAATTGGTCGGTGTTTGTCTTTGCCTTTACGCTGAATTCTGAATGCAGATGAAATGTCAGCTTCGGTAAGAGACAAACCGAGGCGAGCATTGCAGAGCGATATAACCGCTGTGGTTGCTTCGAGATCCACACGGCGGGCAGACTGACCGAATCCGTTGTCTCCCACTCCAGATTGCACGACTGTCTCCTCGAGTCCATGAATGACCAGATTATTCATCCTAGCATCGGATTCGGCTAGATCCAGACGGGATTTCAAGGAGTCGTTTTCCTCTTCTAGGGCTTTCGTTTTACGGTCCTGAGACTCACAATGCTTTGTAATTATTTCACGACAGTGGCTTTCGACGAGTAGGTCCAATCTTGCAGAGTAGGCATCGACTAAACGATTAAATATAACTTCAATGACTGGCGTGAGGCTCGCTGTCAATCGCGTGAGAAGAAACTCCGAAACTCGGTCATCTTTAAGTTGTTCAAGCAAGTCGTCAACCTTCGTAACTTTTTTCGCCATTGTGTTCGCTTTCCAGATCTTTTAAACCAGTATAAGTTCAAGTTTGAGATAGAAATCCAACGTAGTTATGAGATTGTTATTCTTATTTCGCCCTATTTTCGCCCGCAACGCACTATTTCGCCATTTAACTATACTTATCGAGAATTCAAACGAAACTTCAGACGCGCCAAAACATTCCTTAGTAGTAAATCCGAAGTTTCCAACAAATTTTCATGCTGCAGTACCAAAAACGACCCGAAAATATAACATAAATCGAGAACGGCTGCACACCTAACACCTCAACCGTCGGCCATCTTGCATAGTAGAATATATAATCTACATGCTATAACTTGGATCATCTCAAATAAAATAAAACATCGTAATCCAATCAAAATTCATAAAACAATCTTGAAACTTGCACAAGCAGCTTTTTTCAAATTACTTATAAATTATGAAGCACCATGAAAAAACAGATGAATCACGATTTTTGTCTTCCAATAAATCCAGAAAGAAAAGAGTTACAGGTTTAAATGTTCAGGCTCTTGTAATTTTTTTGTGTCAATTACAAAAATGCAATATTAATCATCTGGATGCTGTCCTCTCTCCAATTTATGCATAGCAAAGATTGCTCCAAAGCAAATTAAAAGAGAAATTACTGGCTGTTGTGCTACCATCATACTGTTAAATTGCTATTCATCCAGATGGTGATAATATATAAAAAGTCTGTAATATCATGAAATCATACAAGAAAAAGAGTTGTTCACAGATTTCACTAAAATGACTGCTCTAAATCCAGAAAGAAAAGAGTTACAGGTTTAAATGTTCAGGCTCTTGTAATTTTTTTGTCGAGATGTGGATTTGGAGAAAAAATGTTAAGGATTTCATGGACGGAGAAGAGAACTAACGAATCGGTGCGTGAGGAGCTCGGAATAGAGAGAGATGAGACACTACAGCAAACAGCGACTTGGAGGAAATTGAGCTACTTCGGCCATGTGATGAGATCTAACGGTTTGGAGAAGGAGCTGATGACGGCATGCGGTGAGGGAAGGAGGAGACGCGGAAGACCAAGGAAGAGATGGTTGGATGAGGTACAGGAAAAGTCTGGCATGAACTTGGAGGAGCTGAGGGAGGCAACAAGTGAGAGGGGACACTGGAGAGGATACATCAAGAATATCGCCAGAGCTCCAAGAGCTGACGGCACCAGGTGACCAGGTGACTGCTCTCTGCATTTTGCAGCCCAAAAGCAGTATTTTGTAACATCAAACTGTCAATGTTGAGAGTCAATGATCTTTCAGCCATTAACATAAATCCATCAAACAAACTATGAGGTAAATTGCAGTGCAAATTACAAGAATAGCAACTAGAACAAATCAGAAACATGGTACATGCATAATCAAGTTGAAGGGAGGGGTGAATGGCAACACTCTAGGCCAGTGTCTCGCAAACTTTTTAAACTCCCGGCACACTCAGCAGATAAATTTTGTATTGCGGCACACCAATTAAAATTTATTACAATTGCAAAGCCAACGGCAATAATTACAGTTTGTCATATTTTTAGCTTGTCATTTTAGTCTAGCTCTAGCAATAGCGAAACTAGAGCACATTTTTCATTGAATAATCATCACTAATGCGACGAATGAGCTTGTTTACGAGAGCATATTAACTCAAGACGCGGTTCGATAGCTGACAAGCAGACACGCATTTCATCATCCACCATCTGCAGTCGCTCTCGTTTTTTCGATTTCATTTCTGTTAGAACAGAAAATCCAACTTCGCAGAAGTAAGACGATACAAACGGCAGCAAACACTTGATTGCTTTCGTGCTCAAGTCTGGATATTGGCTAAGAATTGAGATCCAAAAGGCTTACAACTCTTGATCAGCGAAAGAGCCTCTGTGAACCAGATCGTTCTTAAGATCGATGAGACTCTCTTCTTCAGCCATCGTTAGACCGGTACATTCGTGATTTACGAATGGGTTGATGACCCATTCATACTCTTTTGTCTCCAGTGAAGGAAAGTAGGCTATTTGGCGAATGCTAACGCGAGATTTTCCAGCGTCTCTCTAATTTTTCCAATTAGCATGCTCTTGTGTGGAGAAGCATCGATACCTGGAAAACAGTCAAGGTGTGAATTGCTTGTATTCTTAATCCACAGTTGTAACTTTTCGCTGAATGCCTTAAGTTTCCCTGTGATTGTGATTATGTTTTCTTTTGCGCCTTGAAGACTCAAATTTAAGGTGTTCAACCTTTCGAAAAGGTCGTTGAGGAATGTCACTTCAAGCCACCAAATTTCGTCGTGAAGAAATTCAAAACCAGAAGTCACAGTAAGCTTATCAGTAATAAAGGAAACGATTTCAGTTCGCAGAACGAGAACACGTGCGAGCACTTTTCCTTTCGAAAGCCACCGTACGTCTGTATGATATAGCAGACACTTGAACACAGAACGAGTTAACTATGTAGTCTATGTTTGTATCGCCATAATAATGACGTCGAGAAGAGTAAATAACATAGAGTAGAATCAGTAGAACGACGTCACTAGAGTTTTTACTTTGATCACTTGACATCGAATAACTGAGGAGAAACTATTCTTAAACATAAAAACATTGGGAAGCCGAAAATTGTATTTATCATATTTATGAAATAATTTCTTCTAAAGTCAATTAAAAGACTACAAATTTTAGGTTTCTCTCGCGGCACACCTGAAATCTCACGCGGCACACTAGTGTGCCGCGGCACACAGTTTGCGATACACTGCTCTAGGCGAAGAGCAGATCACCATGAATTCTAGATTGATTACCAATAGGTTGACGGAAATAAACACATATTTGCTTTGTGTAGAAATAGTCGCAAATTACTTCATTTAAAACATTAAAATAAAAAACTGGAAGAAAAATAAATGAAAATAAGGCTAAGTTACAAAGCCTGAATGACTCTTGGTGTGTGTGTGTGTGTGTGTGTGTGCTTTGCTCTGGAAAAGGTTGGGAACTACTGCCTAAGATGTGCAATGAACCATTGTCCAACAAAATCTAGCAAGAGCCAGAACAAAAGATATAAAATTGAACATACAAAGGCTAATCCAAAGAGAACATTCATGCTACTAAACATAATAGCCCAGTGCCCTAATAAGCATTATGAATCAGATAACTCAAAATCTAACATTAAACTATATCATTCAATTAAAAAAGTAGACTTACTGATATTGGTTCTCTATTAAAACCAACTGTTTCTTCATTTCTTCGCAGACTTCTGCACGGACCTTCATTTCCAGAGCATCTTTAGCATTCACCTCCGCCTGAAGCCTCTCTTTCAGTTGCTGAATAACTTCCAGCAGCTACATTGTGCACATGCATAAACAACCCAAACCAATTAGCGGTCTGTATACAAGCTATGTTTCAATAATTTAATAAATGCTTTAAGGTAAGAAAGTGATACCCATTTTTTGGTCAACAGCACCTTCAGAAGATTCAAATAGAATGTGTAATGAACATTGAATTAATGCAATAAAAGAATACTTGGAAACAGAAATACATGGTGTAACAATACACCAAATATTAAGGCACATTCAGCACCATATATAGTAAACACCAGTAAAAAATGAGACCATGCAAAACCATCCGTGCTTAGTAACCATTAATACCAATTAAATTGCATTAACTTTTGAATCTCTCTATTTACTAAATAATCCTTCCCTCATCATTTCCATACCATCGCTCGTTCTTTCGTCCATTTAGCTCGCAGACTTTCATCCTCTTCCAATTCGCTTGTGTCATTTTCCGTCATTGTGCATTGCCCCTCCTCATCCTCATGTACGGTCTCATCGTTTTCATCGTCCTCTTCCTCTTTCGTTGCAGGGAAAGTGCTGCCGCTGCAGACCGACAGTTCGCCCTCCTCGATCATTTTTTGGTAAGTTCCTGAGATTGAATCAAAATAAAAGAAAATGCTGAGTAATATTAACGAATATTGTTTGCTGATGTGAACATTATCTCAACGCCTCTACATCAAAGAGCAATCGCAGCAAGATTATACTCAGATACTCACATAACACTCTCTACAGATGCAATTTACTTGTAGAGTATTTTGAAGCATTTCAATATTCAAGGCACTGCGAAATTATCAGCCAAAAAGTAAATCAAGTGTACAATCAGTAGGCTACGATCAGTAGGCCTGTTGGGACCACTACAGGGTTGGGATTCACTGACGGGCAATGCCTGGGCTAGGAATACCAACACCAAAACTTGGCAAAAGAAGCATTCTTACTTGAAGGCAAGTGTTGCTTAGTCACACACAGTTTGGTAATGAGCATTTATCACGAAGTGGGTGTTGCTGGTGCAATAGATAGTTACCAATCAATAAGCTGCAGGGAGGAACAAATTTTCTTTTATCTGCAAGTCAATGGCAATCAGTGTACTGTCAAATGCGCCTCCCCTTCATATTCCATTCGATGACCGATCTCGGAAGTCAGTTTCCTTCCACTTCTTTTGTCTCTTTCTTATAATTGTTTGCATCAGAGCCTGTTAATTTTCTCATCACTTCTCCATATGCTTTATAATTTGTTTAGCCAATTTTCTCCATGTCCATTCATTGTCCACATTTCAAAAGCTTCTAGTTTCTCAACGCCCATGTCTCTGCATCGTAGAGCATCACACTACATATCAGCATCCATATCATCCTTTTCTTCAGAATTTCGTGTATATTTTTCCACTCAGTAGCTCCATCTTTCTGAGAATGCCACTTCTCCTATTGGTGGGTATCCTGTTATTAATCTCCCTGTGATTGCAGAACTACATGTGAGAAAAGGAGAAAGACCCCATATTGATTGAAACAGAATGATGTAAGCTTTAAAGACCACATCCTTCAGAACAGGTGGAACTCATCTCCTGTGAAACAATGACGGCTGTCTACTTACATATTGGCATTTTAGATTTGCAAACTGCTTTCAGTTATTATTGTTATGAAACTGACAAGTTTTATCCATCCAATATGCTATGAAACTTTTAGTTGCAATTGATTGCCTCAGTTTTGCAGTAACTTTAATCAAAAACCTTCAACTCTAAGATCAGACCATGGTTCAATAACTATATTGTGGATGACGATGAAAATCATAAACAAACAGAACAGAAACACGGTGATTCTTCTAAACAATAGATTGATCCAAACAGTTTCTTTATTCATTCCAGTTTACAAGTAAAAGCAAGTGGCATCAAAAGATTTGATTCGAGTAATTATCTAATTCAACATAGTCAACTTGTTCAATTAAAACAAATTACTATTTAAGTGAAAGAGTCCACCAAAAGGGGTTCTACTGACCTGGGGTGGCCCAACCAACTGTGCCTCGGTCAAGAGTTGTCTTCGGTTTTGGTGGCTGGAATGAATCCTGACGCTTACTCAATTCAAAAATGCCTGGCTTTGGAAGCGATTCACGAACAATCACCTAACAGATCAGAAAGAAAAGATTAATAACAAGATTAAATGATTAATGAAAAGATTTTTAATAACACAATTAAATGACAAGATTATATTAAATTTTTTTCTAAAATGTAATGCTTTGAGAAACTTTGCACTTTCAAATACGCATTAAATAAACTTCATTCATAAATATTACGATAAAATAAATTCATTACTTTGTAATAAAATTTTAACAAGAATATCTAATCTAAAAGTCCAAGCTCATTTTGTCTGCAGCATAAAAACAATTTAAAAAAATAGGTATATTCTTTATTTAACCAGCTGACATGATACATGCCTTATCCATAACAAACTTATTATATCCAAAATGGTGTTGCGACAATTAAGTATCAATCAAAGTCAAGCCTTGCCACACACAGGACGTGTTTGAGAATCAACAAAATTCAACACAGTATACAAAATTCTACCTGTTTTGCTAACGCCGAGTATCGAAGTGAGTTCAACGTTTCATCAAACATGCTGGCACACTGGTTGATGTTAACTATCATGGATGCACGACCTTTGCCAGTTAAATATGTCTGGAACAGCCGTGTAAGCTTACTGTCACGAAATGGCACAATCTGGTGTTTATCCGTGTGTCTGAAAAATGACATAATAACATAATAATTCATTCAGATAACTGAAATACTGTCTCAATCGTAAAGCATTGAGCATAAAATATACGCAATCTTACAGTATTGCATATTCGTGCATAATGCAGTTTTAAACCCGATTTCCAAAGTTCAATGCAATCCCCCAACATTACATTCCTACAATGCTTAACAAATTTTAATATAAGTCTAGTGATAAATCTTCATCGTAAGCAAAGGAACCAACTTGTTGTTTTGATTGGATCGAAGAGCCGTTATACATCGACCAAGGGTCAAAAGGGAGGAGTTTATGTTGCCTGCTTCCTTCAGTCTATCACCAGCATTGTCCGTTTTCTGGTGTCTCTCAGAGCCAGCCAAATCACAAAGAGACAGCCTAAAGTTTTACAATAAATTTACATTACATAAAGAAAACACAATGAACAGACTGGAAAAATATATGAAGTTTGTAAACAACATTAAAATACAGTACATAAAGTATATACTGAAAAACAGATTTTGAAAGAGCGACATAATGCAGAAATGGAGTCTAATTTCAACTACTCTCTGTGAAAGTGCAAATAAATATTGAGCAAGAGTCTTCAGATCCTGTCGGAACCTACATGGCTCAACTGACAGGACTGCCAATGATATTTCATGCAATGATCTGACATTGTCAGAGAGCAAGGATGTTCCTCATCATCAGACTCACTCAATTACTGTCTTGGCAATAGCAACACTTTATACAGACAACAGGGTAGTATCTCTACTTTCTAAGAGCACTAATAAATAAACTAATAATCAAACGAAGCAATGCATTAACAATTTAACATCAAAGAGATTAACCAACGACCTTTCCCAAAAGAAATCATTAGCAAACATGTTTGTGAGAATAAAACATTACACATATCGTAAGTTTTGAACTATAAGCCATTTTTTTACATGATAGTCACTGGTGTCGTCTTATGAGCAGGAATGAATGAACTGATCAATGTGCTTACTAGCTAGTTGCACCTCTGTCAGTTAATATATTATCCATAGATTCTTTCTGCTGTCAGGTTTACAATGAAGTAATTACCAGAATCATTTTAAAATCATACCGAACAGAAAAGACTTTAAGCCCTAATTTCAAAACAAGTTAAACTACCATAAAAGCACGTCCTACACCATACGCTGATAAAAGTTTACATTGAAATTACACTAAATTAAATTTAAGCAAAAAGGTTTTTTGGCAAGCATTTGTTAATAACGGCAAAACATGTATGCCCACCACTGCAAGTCAAGGTTTTAATTTAAAACAACTTAAACTACTTTAAAACCACAATATATGCCAAATGAAAGAAACAAATATTTTAGAAATTTATCAAATGTAATCACCACAAAATGGCGCTTTTAGCATGTATTTGCCATTAATAGCCATATATTTACAGCTGCTGACAGCTCACACACTTACTTATACATGTTTATAGGTGCACTATATCTGCCTGACATCGCAATCCATGTACTGCTTTTAGGTCTGCATCTTACACAAAAGAGCAATCTATAGTCCAGAAAAAACAGAAGTTATCTGATTAAAAATGAGTTTCAACTTGATAGCTCTGAAAATAAATATAAATAGCGTAACTTACACGCTGACACGGGCAAAACATGGCTGATCTCTGTCGACAACCCGAATCATTTTTATGGTGAAAATACAGTGGCTACAGAAACAAACAGCAACAATCTTATATGTCAATATATGGCAAACAAAAAATGTTTTTGGCTGGAAGTCAACATGGTCACCAAAATCTTAGTAAACTGCAACCCGGATGCCCAAGCCTAATCTGAACGGTCACCTGAAAGTCAGACATTGGGTAAATAATAATTTTTATTATTCCTAGAAACGAGTTAAATTCCACTTTGTGTGCACTGATTGGTTACCAGAGTCAAATGCAGGAAAGCCTGCATGGAAATAGCATTTCATGAGAGGTGTAACACTGGCAGCTCATCCCAATGTTCCGGCCTAGTCTGAAGGGTGCCAACATAAAAACCAAGAGCGATGTATCAGCGCTATGCTCAGGGCTAATTTCTCCACACCCATGGCTAAATCCTCCACTGTACATGGATTTAGCGATAGGCCACCCAGCGGCAATTTTCACCATAAGCCATTAAGCATGGAGGGGTGACTGCTACAACATGAAGTCCTCTCCTCGTGAAATCCTATTATCCTCATGCAAGTATTTTTGGATCCTCCGCTGCTCACATAGGACATGTCTTGGCTTCATCGGAAGCAACAGCCAACTTCTAGATTTTATTAACCCGTGAGACCTAATTAAGCAATTGGTCTTGTGTTTAGAACATAGTGCCTCATCAGCCAGTTTCTGATGATTGATTTACTGGCCCAGACACAATGATTCGGACATGTACCTGCGCCTCCAGATACTCACTGACAATCCTCGTCTTCAATGCGTAAGGTTTAACCACCGTACAAAAACTTCATACCACAATCTCAATGAAGAATCATGAACATTAAAATTTCAACGTGATAAAATATTTCGGTCACAAGAATTACAGTTTATGTCAAAATTAGTTTTTAAAAATATAGCGTGCCTTCGAGATGACGACTGATTCAACTTTGTGCAAGCAATTTTAAGATTTCGTTTGCCAAGCGCCAACAGTCGATAAGCCTCATCTGCCGATGAAACGTTGATCTGTCGAAGATCTGGAATGCAGAACAATCAAACCTTTCTCAGTAAAAGAAACAAAACTATATTACTTTATGGTATACAAACTTTAATTCATGCTCACTCACATAACTACAAACCTTGATTTTTTTCTCTACCGTTAAACCCGCGTAGCATAGATATTTTCACTGATATATATATATGGCCTAACCACGATATGAAGCAGTTGCTTAAAATTACAACTTCACAGAGGTGGTCAAAATACAGCCCTTGGCATGGCCCACTTGGGACCAGCCCTTGACATGTCTCTTGCATTTGCATAGTGCATGGCACTTGGGAACGTTTGATCCATTTCATGCATTTTTAAAATTCAATCAAATTAGAATGCTGTTTACTTTTTATTGTAATGCAGGATAGTAAGTATTAGGATAATTAGGTTTCCAGCATGAAAATTACCTTTAGAATTTACTCTAAAATGGTTACTCTGTAATGTTCACTCAGTTTGAATAAAATTCATCTTGATTCATTTTCTAAGGCAAATTAATCTGTAAAAATTATTAGCTTGCCATTGGTATATGGCCCCTAAGTTGGCCTTAAATGCTGTGGTTGACCCACTGTTAAAAGAGGTTGCCCAGGCCTGACTTAGCAAGTTTCAGCAATCTGATATCATCACAACCTACGAAGACACATTGCGCGAAAGCTATACCAAATATACCATAATCTGGTCTCATCCATGTAATTTCAATCAGAAAACCAAAAAACCAATGATAACATGCATCAATAAAGTTTTTAAACATGAACCACACTTGGCAGCCTATTGTAACGTTCTGACAGCTGATTTCAGATCTGGGCTTTAAAAAGTCATCAAATAACAACGTTAGTGCAGAGTTCAAGCTCGGGAAAGAACGAAATTGAAGTAAAAGTACCTTTAACGTAAGGATTTCCATATTTGTCATCACGCAGTTGCAGCACGGGTCTTCGCTCTAACTTTTTCTTTGACACAGGAACAAGAAGATCAAACATCTGCTCGTTGTAGATTTCAACAAAGCTGACCCAGATGGAAAAGCGAATCTGCCCCTGCGACTTCACCTCAATTGTTGCCTCCTCACGCTTTCTATTCGCAACCACCGTTGAGATCTCGTCCCCAAGACTGTCAATGTCTCCTGGCATACAGATATTTGGCAATTAATTTTTAAAAAATGTGACATCTTAACACTTTTACATTTACTATTAGAAAGTGATCACCTACATAAAATAATTTGTAATTTTTTTGCAAAAATCAGTGAACAGAAAGTAATCTGTAACACATGATCATGATAACAATTTCATCAAGAATGCTTGTTATCCGCAATTGTCAATAAAAACAGACAATTGCTCTTAACAACAGCAAAAAATTTCAGGTAAAAAAGCAGTACTTACCAAAGCAGAACAAGATAGTCAAAGCAGTACTATATGCAAACTACTTCATTTTTAGCTACACAGAACATACTGCAAAATGATAATGCAGAATCATCGTAGCCTTTACTAAAGTAGAACAAGTTGCAAAAGTGGAGAAAACCGAGTTTTAAGCAAAACAACAAAGACAGCTGAATAATAATGTAGCAACTATGATAAAACTTTCCCATTACACAGTGACTTACTAATATTTTAGGAACGAACTTAACCTCAGAAATGTTTTATTCATGTAAAGAAAATATCACTAACCATTACTGCCTTGACTTGGATGATTCAAAGAATCTTCAGCCATTGAATGCAGCGACTCGGTTGAATTGCTACCGACTAAAACATCTTTTTCCTGTTGCGTTAAAGAAATCAGTCAGAAATTGAATCTCGTGAAAACAAAACTAAGCTCATCTAGCACTGGCAAAAGATAAGATTTCCTATATTTTAATGTATAAAATTCACTTTAATGTTTTTCCTTCTCTGCTCACTAGGCATATACACTTTAAAATGTATTTATATGTCAGATCATAGCTGCCAAATTATTATTTCAGGATTGCAAAATAAATTTTAAATTAAAACCCTATTGCACAATCTATATGGCACACACACATATCTGATCTAATAGGACATCAAAACATCATGCATACTGCATTGAACTCCAATATATCAGATGAAAGAGCATTACAAATATAGCATAACTTTTTAGAGACAAGGATACTAAATCTATCTGAAGATTCTGAAGCTTTATTTAGTTCATAGTAGGCAAACACTAACATCAGCAAATGTCATCTTCAGTATTGTTTCTTTAAGCGCAATTTCAGCTTGCTCTTGTTCAAGAGTCAGCCGGAGTACATCGACATGCATGTTTGGCTTCAAATCCATTCGATGGTACAGGCGATTGTTAACACTGTTAAACACGACATCCAGTGAACGTGGCAACAAGCCTCCATCTTTTGGCTCACCTATAGGAAAATAAAAAAGCAAAACAATATACCCGGTATTACCCCATTGCATCAAGCGCACTGTCTAAAGCACCGTAATTTTTTTATACTCTCTCTCAAATAAGACTAGGTTGTTTTAAAAATACGTTCAAAATCCACAGCAGAACTGACGAAGAAATCGAACACAAAGACATATCACTAGCCGACTCCAACATGTTAGAAACTATTGAGAATAATCAATAAAACAACTGTCAGATAAAACTGCCACTGTTCACAGATTTTCTCAGACATTGCTAGACTCAGATGTTTGAGACAAGAGAACAAGTACTCCAACAAAACATTTGTCTGTGCACGAAAAACAATTAAACACGCAGCCCAGAATTATTTTTTTCTTAGTCAAGAGCACTGATCGACAAGTTGTCAGCTTTACATGATGAGTGAGAAGCAAAAGTACAGGACCAAAATTTCAACCTTACTGCTGTGCTATTCAAACCAATTCATCCAATTTGTTTATTCACACAAGAATCTATTTCACAAAGAACATCAGAAAAAAGGCACACAAAGATAATCAACCTTGAATTGTTTCTAACCTTGAATGGTATGCGTTTTTCCCGAGTTTGTGACGCCGTACGTGAAAACCAGACAGTTTTCACCATCAATGAAATCTTTCACAGTTGCCAGCATCGTCTCATCAAAGAATGCTTTCTGTGACGTGTTATCTCCAAAGACTTTAGAGAACTTGAATTTCTGAACTTGCTTGGCCAGACCGTAGGCTGTGCTTCGATGCGTGTGAGAGTCTTTTGGCGCCTGGACGACGACAGAGCGATCGTCGTCAATCTCCACGCACCTCTTTGTCAAAAAAGAACAAAAGATTCACTGCAGGTATCTCTGATTCTGCTAATTACAGGTGTCCAAATTTTATTGATATACAGCCATGATACTGAAACTCATTCTGAGTGTCTATCCAAGCACTCTTCAGTTCACTACATGATAAATGATAAACACTTTGAATGCAAGGTACAAGTTCTTTAATGTGTAACTCACTATACATCAGTACACCTGATAACACAGGTGCTGTCAGCATGCTTACAACCCATACCAAATCTCTGTAACCATGATAGTGAGTTCGGCCATCATTTTGTCCAGATGAAAGCTAACCTGATTTTCGTTTTTCTCTTGTTCGTGTCTGGTAAATGGTCGGATGCGAAGGTAAACTTTGACATATTCCTTTTCCACCTTCAGCGTTGAATCGAGATCTGAGAGAAGGTTTCGCTTGACCATTTCATCCAAATCGGAGTCATCCTTCTCATCCTCATCCTCGTCAAACAGAACGACCGAGCCATCGTGATCCATGGCTCAACTAGACAAGAAAATATACAAACACATTTAGCATCTGTCTAACAATGTCCATCACAAAACTCAATAAAAAAACTTGTTTTCATATGTAGACCCTTGTAGGGCTGTCAGTATATATTAGTAAAATACAACTAGAGTGCCTGAGCATGATCTAAATGTGAGCACCCAAAAGCCTGTCAGTTTGTCACTGGGTAAATAAGACCACTCGAATTGACTGGTTCAACCCTTGCAGGGGGGAATGTGTCAATTACTTTTTGACACTTTGTAGGGGGAATTGTGGCAATTATTTGGCTCTTTGTAGGCAGGAATGTGGCAAATACTGGAATAGGCATGAATTGAACTGGGTGGGTTCGGCCTCAATGGCAATCCCATAGTTGTAGAGGCTGATGGACCTAAGGGGTCGTCCATTAAGGACGTTCGCAATGAGGGAGGGAGGGGGTCATTCAAATTCGGATAAATGCGGACATGGGGAGGGGGGTCATGACAAGTGCGGACGTCCGCATATAAATTTGGCAAATAGACCTATTTCGGCACAATCTGTGCCATTTTAAAGTCTGTTCACACACCAATCGCCAACTTCAGTCAGATGCAAATCTATATATAGGTAGATTGGAATCATGTTAAAGTGCATGTCAACAGCTGTCTACCCTGCCAGCCTAATTTCGTCCCAAGGGATGCATTATCAGCTTCTCTAACATAATCCAGATGCTAGCATTTAAGGAGTTTGGTGTGCAGACGTCCACAAATGTGGTAGGGGGGGGGGGGGGGTGAGGCTAAATACGGACAAGGGGGAATGGGAGGGGTTCAAAGTTGGCCATTTTCTGCAGACGTCCTTTATGGACGACCCCTAAACACTTTCATCAGAAGTATCCCATGGATCTCTAGACAAGGCCATTGGGACTCTGGTGCTTTTGAATGAATTTCTTAAAGATCGCAACCGCTGCACCTGACCGTAGTGCTTTCACATTGAAAAAAATTGTCCTACAACATGGTACGATGAATGGACAGACGACTTATTGAAATCTAAGTCAAATTGGAAACGGCATTTATCAGCATTCGATTGCTGCCCATGGCGATCATATTGGCGACCCAAATAATAAACAGACATAAATACACAAAACATGAGAAATTTTTGCAAGGAAAGTTGTGCTGTCAATTTTGCAAGTGCTTCCCTCAAGGTAAACGCCCAAAGTTTTTTTTATCCTTCACTTCTTACAATGTAAATATCTTAATAAAGAAATTCTGAAAATTATGCGCTTGTCAGAATTTTTTCAAAGGTATCAATGAAAAACTTTTAATTCTAATTTTAATTCTATCGGACATATCTATGTATAGTATATTGAGCGCCTCTGAGTAGTTTCCTTGAAAAGGCGCTATATAAATACTCGAATGAATGAATAAATGTTTGACGTGTGCATTTCAACAATGGAATGATATTGGAAAAACTCACATTCATAGATGTCAAATGCAAATGTTTTAAGTTTAAGTCACAGAACAGATGCAATAAGAAGATCATTCGAAGAAAAGTCCGGTGTACGAGTATGCCCGATGAGCACATAATGAAGTGCGAGAGCAGGTACCTGCGGGGGTACAAATTCAGCTGCTAATGAAGTCATATTGCAGGTTATAACTCAGATAATTCAAACACCAAGATTGATGTATATTTCTAAAGTCGATATTTGCCATACCAAAGTCAGATGTAAGCCTCGAAAACTGTTTATCTAATAAGTTAACTTTTCCGAATCAAACTTTAGACCATTAGCTTAAACCGCTTTCAAATCATCCAATCGCAGGCAGGGTTGCAATTCCATACACAATTTTACTTCCGGTAACTGCTTTTGCGCATTTTGTGTAGATATGATTTGTGCTTACTTACTTAATGACGACAATGACTCCCATTAATTATAGTTAATTTTTATTGTGACCAGCTGCCAAACAGCACAATGGTGAACAGGTATCACATTATACTTGTGTATGGATGTTGTGATGTGTATGACTTATGTGTTGTTTTTCCCAGTGTGCGTTTGCAGGCGGTTAAGTAAAGCAGGTTACATAGGTCTATTAATATCGATGAATATAGTATGTAAAACACTACGATGCAACAGTACTGTATAGTCTGATAATGATTCTCACTACAAAGTTCAGATGCGCGCATTGAAACAGACGAATAATTATTATGGTGCTATGCTTCTTATAAATAGACCTTGTAATACTATATATGTACTATAGCTTTAACGCTGCCCCATTCCACACGTAAATCATTATGATAGCCTATGGGTCTATATGCATTTTGTCTGTAGATC
This sequence comes from Lumbricus terrestris, assembly GCA_949752735.1. Taxonomy (NCBI): domain Eukaryota; kingdom Metazoa; phylum Annelida; class Clitellata; order Crassiclitellata; family Lumbricidae; genus Lumbricus; species Lumbricus terrestris. The sequence continues at coordinate 26,219,946 of OX457038.1, forward strand.
GAATCAGTTCAATTTCAACTTGATGGCGTTTTGTAATATCACGCTAGGCAGATCCTGAAAATTTCTGAAGCGCCACGAGACTAACAGAAACCAGCCAAATTGAGGCGCTATAGGCTATCAAACGAAACCGCACATAGCCGTTAAGTTTCAAGTATGCCGACGATACCTACTTATTGGTTGGAGCCAAAAAGCGGCTTACAATTACCACCGAGCTGGCCCAGATAGCGGAATGGGCGCAACGAAACAACCTGCAGCTTAACCCAACCAAGTCGCGAGAGATGCTGATTACTCGCAGTCGCATCCAGTACACTCCTGATCTGATCTCCGGAGTTCAGAGGGTCAATGCGATGAAAATGTTGGGTGTGACCTTCCGGATTGATCTACGAGCTTCGGGGCATGTCGACGAGGTGCTTGAGGCATGCTCTCGCTCACTCTACGCCCTGAGGGTTTTGAGGACTCATGGCCTGCCTGCTGACGCCTTACACGTGGTAACGAAGGCCACAACTGTTGCCCGCCTCATGTACGCCGCCCCTGCCTGGTGGGGGTCTACTACGGAAGGAGATCGGTCGCGCTTGGATCGTTTCTTGCGCCGAATCCAGCGGATGGGATTTCTACCTGATGCCTCGCCCTCTGCTGCTGATATGGTTGAGGAATCTGACGAGCGCTTGCTCCGCGCCGTCATATGGAACAGTTGCCATGTCCTTCGCGACCAATTTCCCCAAATGACCAGTACGGTTTACAACCTTCGACCCCGACGTCATAATTTCCAGCTCCCGCACAAGGACAACATAAACTTTATTTCCAGAGTCCTCTACAAGAACGCTTACAACCATTAAATCATTCAATCTCATTAATAATGATCATTTTAGTAAGACGTTTTAATTTCATTTTATGATGTTTGTCTCTCTTGATGTTACCATGTAACCGGGCTGCGGTGTGTCAGCCTGGACGTTTTTAACGAATTAAACGAATATCTATATAAGTTGTTTTGATCATTTTGATCACAAACTCGGAATCCGGATGTAAACTCAGAAGACCACCTCAATGACCACCTCGATCAGATCTAAGCACCTTCGGCTGAGGTGACCTTCGGTATCATACTTGCTTGCGGTAGTAGGCTATATCGGTCGCTAGCATCGATCGACGATCGTGTCTTTGTTCCGAATATTAAAAGCTTGGCACGAACAACATCTGTTGAGCGCAATGTACATTGACCATATATTTTGACGAAGATTATTGAAGACTTGTAGATTTTTTCTGTGACGACCTATAAATAAAAACGAAAATAGCGAAATATCTGATTGTTAGATGCCAGATATTCGAATGGTTGTTAAAGGGTTAAGCATTTGGGAATCACCTGGTGGTGCGCGACCTCCATGTTCCAATTAATAAAGTGACGGCGGCGATGTTTAAAAATAGCTCTTTTTCTTTGACCAATAGAAACTCTTAAATTGAGGAGTTCCTAGATATAGCGTCACAGACGTAGGCGGGCCTAGTGTTTCGTTATGTAAAAAATAAACTGCATTTCGTGTAATACTTTTGGAGGTTATCTGATGGTTAGCGTCAGTCTAGATGTTTGCGCTTTTATCAGACTTGCAATAAACCCAGAGTTAGAAGTATGGTCAACTTTTTCCTGGTTTGTACCGCATCGTTATGTTGGTTTGTACTATTTGGCTTGTTCTCACCCAACTGAGTGCGGTTCACCCATCTCTGGTAAAGGGATGAGACAGAGCCGTAGCGTTCTGCGGGTTACAAGGTTTTATGTGATTCACTTGTAGCCAGAATATAATTATTACATTATACGTTTAACTACACTTATCGGTAAAAGTTGAGCTTTGGTTATCATCGTCATACATATTTTCAGTTTTCACAGCGTTGGTTTCAGCGTGTTTAAAAAAAATTAAAGAAGAAATTACTGTTTGGTTGGCGTAGAGATTGAGTGTGGCCTACTGTTAATAACACACCATAGGAGAACCGTGGTCCTTGCTGGTACACTGCGTCAATACATTATGTTGATCGCAGATCGACCCATTTAACGTTATCCTGGTATAACATGGCGGATGTCTGGCATTTTGTTCCAGAAAGATACCTTCTTTATTGTAGAATTTGATGTTTCTTCTAAAGCCGGTGGCTTAGTTGGTGCGAGAATATTTGTGCGTTGGATCGGAGTGCGTGCCCTTCCCTGCGGACGCCAGCCGTATTCGATTACCCGTTTAACTGTTCCACGTTGTGATTGTGTCGCATTGATTTGATTTTCGTTAATATTCGCAAAATTAAAGGCTAGAGACAATAGATTTTGAAGCAGAAGGCGTTTCACTTGGCAAGACGTAGATAACAGTCGAGTTGGGAGAAAACTAGACATGGGGTGGGTGTCATATCTGTACATGTATAACGTATATATGCACTCTAGGCCTTTCTTGTATATACATGTATATAGGTATACATAGTTGTGTGGTTAGTTAAGGGAAGAAATTGGTTAATTAAGGGAAGAAATTAAATAAATATGCTGCATGCGATGCAGGTGATGTGTTGAGAATGAATATTTAGCTGATGATTTTATTCAGTTGCATCCTCATCAACATCATGTGATAATGTAGAGTTTGCCTGTGTACAATTATTAAATAGAATCATGGATAATGTTGAAGTTGAATGATTTCATGTTGCACATGTATGGTTTAGAACTTCAAAGATTGTTTCATTTTTTTAATAGTTTAATGAGAATTAGTCCAGAAGTCCGACTTCAGTTCTTTATATTGCAAGTTAAATGATTTAGAGTTTAAATCAGAGCCATATTTCATGAAGTTCATAGGTCAGAGTCTCAAAAACATTTCATTTACCCTTACTAAGTGGATAAGAAAAGGTCATGAAAATAATAACATTGAAGGTTGAAGCAAGGAACCTTGGACACCATGGGAATAGTACTGGAGGACTGACTACCTGTTTTATGTTTAGTAAGCAAGAACACACCACAAAATCTCCTAAGTTTTTCTTCAATATGACCTTAAATCTTTTGATACAGTCTGAAGTTGCAGTTTTATAAGGCAAGCCAAACTCTTGGCACTGTGATTGAAATCCAGCAGGTCTTTACAGCCATGTCACTTGTGCTAGCTTTAGCTAAGTATTTATGTTCTGAAAGGTCTCCATAGTTGAAAAATGTGCCATCTTATATGCAGAGGACATATGGGACATGCAGATGACATGTGGAGACTCAAAAGTAGAACTCTGCTGCCTTTAATAACTCAACATTTCGTTTTCTCTTGACACTCTAATGATTAGAGTGTACTAAAAGTGACTGGGAACTAATGCAGCTTGTCACTAAAGTGTTAGGCTACATATCAATCAATCGAATCACCACGTTTCATGTTTGTGAGGTTTTATAGGTACTATAGAAATGTTCTGTGGTATATGCAACCTTTGTAGCTGCTCAGTTAAGTCCAGGGCTTAAAGTGTAACAGGACGGTCATGGACGGCATCCATGCACTTATATTCAGATCTGAACGCCGTCCTGCCACTTGTTAGGCCAGCCCAGCCTGGAAGGTAAGGGGCGTCCAGGCAATTCTTTTTCTGCACTTTAAGCACTGGTTAGGACTGTTCAGTGATGAAGCTGTATACTGGATATAAGTTTTACAACACATGTACAACAGACTTCACTACAATACAAAGTGTAACAACTATTTTTCTTTTGTTGCAGCTCTAACAGGCAAACTTCCAAACTATGCCCATCGCCTTAACCGCATGTCGCCGAGACCATCGCGTCCCATCATCTTCCTTGCTTGATGTGATAGCAGCGTGCAGCGTCTGTCCGAATGTGCATGTCGGAACATTAGCCCCTGACGTTTACACGGTCAACACTGCCACAACCAGCACCACAAGTTTCTACCAGAGTCCAACAGCCGCTAACATGGACACGTACGTGAGATCGGATGTACGGCAGTATGCCGATCTCGATGCATCACCGAGGAGTTGTGAGAGTGGAGCATCGTTGCACTGCTTCAATACGCACAGTCCACCGATTCTTAATTTGAGCCCAAATTTGAGTCCAATGCATGAGGGTCCACTAGGAGTGGCAGCTTTTGATGCCAGAGAGATGCCAGTTGGCCTTGGTAATTACTTTTTAACAATGTTTGGTGTGAAATTCTTTGTTATCTAAATTGTATTGAGTTATGATACTTTAGTTTGAACATTGAATGATTTCAATGTGACCTTATGTATAGCTCTTGTGATGTTTAAATGATAAAACTGTGTTATTTTTTAAAATTTCTGCTGCTTTGTTTAGGCCTTGTGTGATAGATTTAGCTAAATTTATGATGTATGCGCATGGATGCTCGAACATAGGGACGAGAGGGAGTCACTTGTCCTCCACCCTGGAAAATTGATACCCTATTTTGGCTACTGTTCATTGGTTTTACAAATTTCTTTGCATTAATGCACTTATGATAGACCTGCAAATACACAAAGCGAAACTGAGAAATTCATTTGTATAAACCTTGATGAAAAATGCCCATGTTCTCAATATCCTGCTTTGAATTTTTTAACCACTTGCTAAAAACTTTAGCCGACCATTGTATTTGCCCTCTCCTGCAATTTTCTGCGAGCGCCCATGTATTTGCGTATCAAAGCACTTCAAGGTGGTGCCTTTTAGGAACCTCTCTTCAGAGCTACGTGCATGGCTACATAACTGATCTGAACTGTTTGAACTAGACCAGTTGAAAATATTATATGCTGAACTGTATATTGAAACAGTTGTACACGTATGATGATCAAAGAGTGAAAAGAATTGAAGCAATAGGAGGCATTCAGCATGTATGCAGTCATTGGCCTTGAAACTGATATTCATTCATTCATTCATTATTGAGATTTATATAAAGCCCCTCCAAGGTTAATACTCAGAGTGCTCTTTACCAAACCTCGGCTGAAAAGGACATCTAGGCATAAGGCGTATAGACAGTCGAAGCCCATTCCATACCATTGGGCCACTAACAATAGAAAACATGGTGCTGTCTAAGAGCAGATCGTGCTTGAAGAATTAGGAGTTCACCCTGAATGGAGGAATGTAGGGCAAATATACAGCAGCAGCACCTAGGAGTCACTGCCACACTTAAGCAGAGACCTGGTGTATAATATGCTGTGGGATAGGGAGCCAATACAAGACATCCTGCACATCATCGGTGACATGACCAAATCTTGGGATATGACCAATAAGGTGTGCTGCTGATATGCATGTCTTTAAACATCACAATGGCTATGTCTTAGAGGTGTATCAAAGTGTATCATTTGGATTAACGTGGCAGTGCCTCTTGAGTAGAAATCTTGAAGGGATGCTGTATACATTTTCATAATGAATGAATGAATGACTAAAAAATCTTTTAAAATTTTTATTATTGCTATTTTCATTTTGAGAAGTTCTCTCTGAGAGCAGGGTTGCCAGATATCCGAAATGCTTTGTCGCGAGATCACATTGAAAAGTTGCCCAACAGTTGCAAGATGAGCAGCTACATGAAGAAATTAATATTTGGTTGCTATGGACATTATACTAAATAACCTACAGCTGTCAAATTATGAGGATTCACAATATTGTCCTTGTGATCGCGGGACTTTCAAAAGGAGCCCAAAATATTGTGAGGTCGCAAGACCGAAAGTTTTGGTCGCAAGCTCTTTGGAAAGAAGCCCAACTTGCGCTTTTTTTAACAATCTGTCAACCCTGACTAAGTACACCTCTGATTAGGTTGTTCTTGTACTGTGAGAGGTACATTATTAGTGCGTAAGTAGAATAGAATAGATTTATTATTCATTTATGTAGCACCACTAATGATCTATTGACTAAGAATTAGTTAATGGTTCTGTGGAATTGATAGTAGAGGACTTGCCCTAGTTCCTTAAAAGCAACAATCTTAGGTGAGAGATGAACCTGTGCTATGTGTCACATGGTGAGCTCTTTAGCCAATCAAATACAATGTCCCACTGATTATATATACTGAGCACTTGTTCCTAACGTTATTTTTTCTTAAATTTTGTATTTACTTCTGAACATGATATCTGTTTTGAGGGCAATACAGAATAGTGATCAGATAGATATCTTGTTGCCAAATAATTTTCTGATTGCAGAACGACTAATATATTTGTTGCTTGTAACAATTTAATTCTGTAGACATTGGTCGTCATGTTGCGAACTCACCTCCTACGTTTCCAGTCTTCGTAAACGACGATCATCGACTAAATCAGGTTAGTTACTGAGAGAAATGACTGCGTAGTAATTTCTTGGTTTTGGTTTTTATGTTTAATTTTTTATTATTTACCTAATGAATTCTTTTGTTTATGCAAAATTTTTGCTTTTGATGACAGCTTCACAGACTGCTAGAATTTGTGGGAACATTTAAATGAAGTGCCATTGTAAACTTATTCTTCATTTATTCATCAATCGTACGATTAAACTATGTTTTCGATTGAAAATGGGAAGACCTCAACTGTTGAAGACCTGATGATAGGAAGATCAGCAATGTCCAGCATTGGCATTAGTAATTCACACTGTCTTTAAACATGTGTTGCACCAATGACATGGGTTTTATTCCATCCTGTTGCTATGATTCACACAGACCAATTTAGGCTCCGTATCCTCGTATCTTGTTGTGAAAGTTATGTTCGGTTGTTGTTTGCATGAACCGCTGAGATGTAATCTCCTCTTTTACATCCTGCAGCTCTCCAGTCACTATATTATCAGCATACGCTAACACTCTATCTCGTCTCTATGTGTTAGTTTGGGTCATCCAGTTTCAAGTGCAACAGGTCAAACCCAGATCCATGTTAACGCATGGTGCCCAATGCTGTCATCTAGCATATAAAGCCAAACTAAGTTCTTTTGGCAACTTGAGTTAGCGTTTAGCAATAATGTCTGCCTTCCACTCTTAGATGTTGGGTTTTGCCAACAGTCAACCCCAGCCTTTAAAGCCTACTTTTGTTGACAGCCTCAAAGTGTTGTGTAATACCATGTTGCACTAGTATTACAAATATTGCACTGGCTGCCCATTGAGATTTGCATGCATTTAAATCAACACTTTGCTCACACCGCATGCAATCAGACATTGCACTTGTAATTACTTTGGCTCTTGCTGTGTCTTACACCAAAGCAATGTTGACCTCTCAGCCATTCTTGGTTGCTGGTCGAAAACGTTGGAATTCACTGCTCGGTTTCAAACAGTGTTTATTTCTCTGGTGTCATGCAGTGCTAAGTCAATACTCGTCTGTTTCATCTTGATTATGGTCTCAAACTTGACTTCTGTTTTTGCTGAATTATCAGATATTTCAGCCAGGTATTCTATTGAATGGATTACGACTTCGACTCCGATATGACTTGAAGTGTCCACTAATAGATTTAAAAGTCTAAATTAGCTCTTTAATGATGAGCCGCATTGTTTTCTCAGTTATTTCCAGTGCCTCTTCATCATTAAAGAATTGCTGGTTTTTGCACGTTTTTCAGTTGGAAAATGCTGCTCGAAAGAAGCGACGGATATCAGAAGTGGTGATTGATCTGACACAGCCTCCGAGTCCGCTGGTTGAAGGCCATTCATTGCAGCAAGCGGTCGACCACCAGTCTTATGGTCAGCACGCTAAGAAACGACCTCGACTCGATGCAGTGATTGAAGTGGATGAAGAAACTGCATATACCTCAGCCAGGTAAAGACAGCTGCAAAGCTTAGTTGTGAATGTAATTAACCTGCAATTTTATGAAATAAGGATTTCTTGCATCCTAGCTGGGTGTTTGTCACAAAAAATGCATTTTAAATGTGAATTATCAATTATAGTCAAGTTTCGCTTGTTCTTGTAATCGTAATCGTAAACTCGAAATTTCTAAAGCGCCACTCGAAAGCCAAGCGCGGGGCACTAGCTTATTCACGAGCGCTGCGTTGCGTTAGAAGGGTTGTCCATGAGAGTAGTCCGTGGTGGTCCGGGTCGAGTTACCATAGACCAATTATAGTCACGTTTCGCTTGTCCTTGTTTGCTTCTTGTCATTCAATGCTGGATGATCTAGTTGTCACTGATACTGTAGTTCCACAGTGCAACATAGAAGCTCTGTTGTAGCTGGACCTCATTCTAAAACAAGCCTCTATGCAGTCTGTGACGTGAGCCTCTCTTGGATTTCTTGCCTCTGCTTCACAGGTGGTTGATGACCATTGTATATGATCGTGGTTTTGTATCGTCAGGTTGAAAGCACATATGATTAGTTTTTTTTAAACTAAATAAATAAATGAGCACCTCAAATTTCAATTAAAATTTCATTTCGATTGCTCAAAAACTGAATAACATACCCTGGTACTAATGATGTTTTAAGTTCTTACTCATTTTTGGATAAATTGTCTGAAAAAGATACAAGCGATGTATATAAATTTAGTATTTTAATTGAGTATCTGATGCTAACTGCCATTGACAGCATACCATAATAAGCGCATCTTCTAACATATTATTTAATCTTTGCACTGTTGTCGTTTCCATAATGCCCAGAACAATATTGTCTGTTTAAGTTTCTTCTGTCAGTTTAATTACTTAAAATAAACAAGCAGATTGATTAATTGATTGATTAATTGATTGACCATGCATATACTGCTTTAAAAATTAATGTTGTGAGCATGGATTGGCCTGCATGCAGTGTGCAATGAAGGCCGCTGATGGGTCAGTGTGTTCATGCTTGTGCACCGTGGCAAGTTGATGCAGTTGATTGGAGGTAATGGAGAGTAAAGAGTGTGCTGAATGCAGAGTGGTTGAATACGAGTTGGCTAAGTTTGTTAGAGTTGCATGTCTGTATCGTGTGTATGTTAACGAATTTAGCCAGCATTTGCCATTTTATTTAATTATGACTAGGAAACTCAAGGACTGTGTTTCTTATATGAGTTGCGTGTTTCTTATATGAGTTGCATGTTTCTTATATGAGTTGCATGTTTCTTATGTGAGTTGTGTGTTTCTTATATGAGTTGTGTGTTTCTTATATGAGTTGTGTGTTTCTTATATGAGTTGTGTGTTTCTTATGTGAGTTGTATGTTTCTTATATGAGTTGTGTGTTTTTTATATGAGTTGTGTGTTTCTTATATGAGTTGTGTGTTTCTTGTGTGAGTTGTGTGAGGCTATGTAACAGGCAAGCTGACAGTCCTTAGACCAGATCGTTTGATGGCTTAGAATGATGAGCATTTTGTGCTAAAAGACTGTATTTACATTGTTCTTACATTTTCCATTGTTCATTGTATTTGCTAATGCAGTAGTCGATCGAGAAATGTTCGAGTCCGTGATCAGCCAAGGCGATATCCAAACGCGGCTGAACCTGACGCAGTTGTTCCTCCACCTCTGAGAATGACCCGCGGTCATTCATCTCGACTCATCACGAGTACCAATGTCGAACAGGTATCAATTCTTATTCTTTTCTCAGCTTGTTTCCTATGATTGTCTTGATGTCATACAATGCTGGCTGAGTGCATGCTTTTTGAATCTTGCTGGAGGTGGTCAATGTGGGGACCTTGAACACGTTCTGGATCAAGATACAGTGTGCAGATGCTAGGCTGTTAGTTGATGGTGCTATGTGGAAACACCCTTGAGGCTGGTCTTTGTATCCAGGGTTGCCTGACCATAACTCTGGTTGCTCACCTTTTGCTTTAAGCTCCCCTATCCTTGCACTCAGATTTCGTCAATGTGTTCTTTAAGTCCTTGACTTTGTTCTGTATACAAACATAAGAAATCTCTTGGTTTTTGTAATGTTTGTGTGAGTTACTTTGAATGACACTTTATCAGCGTTTTCGCAATTCATTGTATGAATGAGCACACTTATCAAATGTTATTCATCGTATTATTTGCATTTCAACCGCCACATGTGACCTTGAACACATTCGGGACCAAGATACACCTTATTTCCTTGCAGAGGTGGATACAGAAATTTTCGAAGCTGGGGGGCAAAAATTTTCAGTCTTGAGCTGGAAAAAAATTGTCTTGGATCTTTGGCAGAAAAAACTGATGATTTTTTTAGTCATTTCGTTGAAATGTCTTGAAAATAGACCCGTTTTCCTGCCAAAATAGCTGTCATCTAGTCGAAATGTCACGCAGATATGCCATTTTCAGCCAATGTTATGATGTTTGGACACCTGGTGTTGTACTTTTCCCCTCTGACCTTTTCCCACTCCATTAGTTAAAAGCTTGTTGAAACCAAATAGGGGTGCCATGCCCTGTGCACATTCTGAATGGGGGCCATGGCCGGATTGGCCCCTGGATTTGCCCCTGTTTCCTTGGGCTGCTGATCTGTGCTGGGCAGCTAAATACTGATTTTTGGTTTGTCCCTCTGTGTAACATGGTGGAGTGCTTACTTGCAATATGGTGAATACAAACTATGCTTCATCTGAGATGTTTATTGCATAGCTACCTCGAGCAAGTCATTAATTCACAATCACTTGATGCTTAATTAATACGTACGATAATAATTTTCATCAATTCATACCTTGTGCACTGAATATGAGTGGCACAAAAGGATCCAGTTCAATTCAATTCAATTATCGTTTAATCAGCACTTCAGGCTTGCAGAACGCAGCATGTTACATATAGCTAATTTTACAAAGGTTTCATGTATAAGTTCAGTTTATATAAGCAACGTAAATAAATATACGGTTGCTGACTGGTTGATGATCGTTTCAGAGCGTGGCTCCTCCGCCTCCGATACCCGGAGTCACTGGACCGAATCTGATGACGTTCGCTGCTGCAGCTGACCAGTTCCATCGTTCCCAGTGTCCACCTCTCTACACAAACACTCACATAGTGCAGGCGTCGCCAATTTATCCGGTCTGTAGCCTCAAGATTCCCGAGTATGGAATGTACGAAGCGCCGCCTCCTGTCGCAGGCGCTGGTGCCGGTTCTGCTCACGGCACGTTTGGCGCCATGGCACGACAAAGACCTACTGTCGATGTGCAGGAGATGGCGCCACAGATCCTGCACTACTATCCGCATCCGGTTCCAGGTTCCTACCACCATCCGCCTCACCAAATGACGCGCCGAAGTGCAGACGTCAGTGTTGTGCAAAGCCCGCATCAAAGTCCTATGGTATTTTTATTGAAATCTATCTAAATTATTCTTAATAATAATAATAATAATGACGACAATTTCTATGGCGCCGTAACACAGCACATGCCGTTACAAGGGCGCCTCTACAAACACAAACACAATCAGTCAGATGTACACCTTAGAAAAAAGATATCTAAGATTTGTTTTACACAATAAATAGTAATTGTCATCAGTGTAGTTTTCTGGTGTTTCCACAGCACTTTAACAGCCTGAAGTAAAGCAGATTGTCTTTATATATTTAATCTGCATCTGTTAAATAGTCCGCCAGCCTTTTGTGGAGCTGTTGTTGTGATGACACTTTAACGGCAAGTGTGTACTAAAGCGACGGGAAAAAGTCATTGCACTTCTCTGTTTAAGTGTTAGCACCTGAAAGGATGAGATATATAAGCAGAGTAGTTTGCTTGTAGGGGTGCTATATAAATCTCTGAAATGTGTTGTGCTGCAGCTTGGCACAGTATGCTGCAGATGTACCGATTGATTTTGTTTCCTGACCAGGGCATCTCTTCATTTATGGAGACTTTACAATGACCAATGACCATGCCTCTCATTCAATTTTTGATGTCTGTCACATAAATCTTATGCTAATCATTCATTCATTCATTCATATTAGTACTTTCTTAGTATCTCACTTAACCCTGTACCGATTGAGGGTATATGCTTTCCTATACTATTTACTGCACTTTGGTCGATAAATGGTTAAGCACTCTATCTTGTTACTCGTTCGTTGATGTTAACATTTGCAGCTGATTGGTTGATTTGTGACTTGCAGAGGTCGCGAGTGAATGCCGTTGCCATGGAGCCGGTGGCGTCCTATGTGAGCTTTGTTCCAATAATGGCGCCTGCGCAGGCCTCGCATCACAGTTCACGCCTGGCGCCTATCTCACATCTCTTCATCCATGAACCAGTCAGACAGCAGTTTCAGCACCATGACACTCATGTTAGTAGTTCTTCATGACACTCAATGTCACTCATGTTAGTAGTTCTTCATGACACTCATGTTAGTAGTTCTTCATGACACTCATGTTGGTAGTTCTTCATGACACTCATGTTAGTAGTTCTTCATGACACTCATGTTGGTAGTTCTTCATGACACTCATGTTAGTAGCTCTTCATCACATTTATGTTAGTAGTTCTTCATGGATTATTGAAAGTAAATTAAATTCGTCATTTTGGCTTGGCATGCAGTTGTGCTTCCTTGCTAATGTGTGTTTTACTACATTGACACTGTACGCTTTTTGCTTAAATTCATGCCTGCTGTTGAACTTGAACTTGCTTGAATGCTAGATGTAAGAATTAAAGTTCTTTCACGTAAACCATCCTGCAATCTTTGCAGTGATTGGCAAAATTCTTTTATTATTGTTTTAATAACGGTTACTGTTTCTGGCTCATTTGGTTCTATGAAAGAACCATTTGCTGTTTCTCTGCAGATTGCAAGAAATCTTTTACCTCAGCATCACTATTCTGCGATCATGTGAAGTAGTCATTAAGTATGTTTGATTGGAACTTGCTTGAGCGGTTCAAGGCACCAATGGGAGGTTCTGAAATGATAAATAGTATATAGGGTTCTTGTACACAGTTGCGGTTGTGTGCATTCATATTACGTTAAATGTAAATTACTGGATGTTGGCTAATTTTGACTGAAATCCTGTAAATTACTGACGAATATCTGGTGTTGCTTTTTTGTGTTGCAGAACGTTGTTCCGCAACCTGTTCAGCACAACACTGCTTCTCCACACATCAGAAATGGACCAGGGCTTAATCCATACTCCGGCTTCCTCCAACATTTTCTGTAAGTCTCTTTGTCATTCTATGACTTAGCTGCACTATGAGTTCCTAGGCCGAAGAAGCAGTTAGAAGAACAGGTGACCCCAGGAGGCAGCTATATGTGTGAGTGCTAGCAACTTCCTTTTTTAGCCGTGGCATGAGATTTGGCACATCCGTTTCTCTTCCTGGCTGCCTGGTTTTCCCACCAGTGGGCCAGTATAGTATCTGTATTTTGTGTGTTTTAGTGTCTGAGTTGGCTAGTGGACACAATTTGGAGTGCAATCTGTGTACAGTGCTCTCTGGCACTGGGGTCAGTGTTCAAAAGTCTAGTTATTATTTCAGTGGAAACTATAGACTGTATCATATAGCCATGGGTTGAGCTTGGTCCTATATTATGCAATGGAAATTACTCGAGTAAACTAATATTGGTTTTGACAACAAATTTTAGTATGAAAAATGTAGCCCATGCAGTTTGCAACAACACAGTTGGATTTCTAGCCTTTTACGTTGAAAGATTATTTACTGGAGCAATTGTACATAATTTATGTGAGGGACTCATTTGCCATACATTCATTTAGGGTCATGAAAATTCTCTTGTAGCTGAGTAGTAGTTTCGTGCAGTGATGCTGCATATCCAATAACTGACAATGCTGCTTACTGCTCTAAGCTTAGATAGATCATAATCGTGAACTCTGAATATCTGAAGAGCCACTTAAAAACCGAACGCAGGGCACCAGCTTATTCACACATGCCAAATGGAGATAAGCAATCCTGCATGAACACGATAACTTGGTTAAGCATGTTCACATGACAGAAGTGGTCATAACACTAATTGTCGTTGAGTATATTATCAGAGAGTACACTACCTGTGCCATTCTAGGAACATTGGAGAACCACAGTGGCATCTGATGATGTCTGGTGTTGTTAGTAACTTTTTGGCTGTTCAAAGTCTCTATCTTGCCAGAGCAATAATGCCATCAAGATGTGAGCATCACTGTTTCAAAAGGGATAATTTTGACTTTAATATCAATTACATTTGATGTTATGGTTAATATAATCGGTTCAGGGTTATGTGTAATGTAATTTAATGTAATGTGATTCACAGATTTCTAATGCATCTCTTCCAGGGTGACCTAAGCAGAGGGGTTCCCAGTGCAAAGAGCCCACAAAAAAGAAATGCCTTAAGATTATGAGCATGTTACCCCTAGTTATGGAAATGGAAAGAGCCATAGAGAGAAGATCATTCCAGAACAATGCATGGCAGTGGGCTGTAGCAGTCCTAGTCTGATGTACCAATGAGTCATATCAATAATAATGAGTCATATCCATCTAAAGAATGTAGAGGACAATCAGAGGAAGCCGAGAGAAATTGATGGATAAGATAACAAAGATAGTTTGAAACCTGACCCAAAGATGCTCAAGACATGAGTAATAGAACTTGAACCTGTATTGTAATATCCAGTAATATAATCAGCTCACTTAAAATGATCACCTAACAGTGAAGTTTTTGTTATGGTCATTTAGACTTTTTCGTTTTGGAGGTGTCTAGGAATAACATACAAGAAAGAAATTAGTTTTTAACTGATATAGAACCATCTCTCTATGGCTCTTTCCATAACTAGGAGTAATATGCTCATAATCTTTAAAAAACTATCTTTGTTATCTTATCCATCAATCTCTCTCGGCTTCCTCTGATTGTCCTCTACATTCTTTAGATGGATATGACTCATTGTTATTGATATGACCCATTGGTTCTATATCAGTTAAAAACTAATTTAGTATGTCTTTAGATGGTATGAAAGGCACCAGTGACATTAATTCCAGTTTTAGAATCGCTTTAATTTGTGATAATGTGTAAATTATTTACTTTCTTTATTGCTAGGTCGCTTCTTGGCAGTTCTCGGACGCCATCTCTTTCTCGTAATATTCATGGTGCAGAAGTGGAAAACTATGAGGTAAGTTAAAAATAGTTGTTATGTAAAACTAATTTAGTATGTCTTTAGATGGTTCTATATCAGTTAAAAACTAATTTAGTATGTCTTTAGATGGTTCTATATCAGTTAAAAACTAATTTAGTATATCTTTAGATGGTTCTATATCAGTTATGCACCTTTGATTTGCTTGCTCCATTTCATCCTGAAAGTAAAGTAAGACAAATACATTATCCAATCTGTGAAGAATTTTGCTGTTTGCTCTTAATTTATGAATTTATTTGGTAGGTTTTAAATTTCATTGGTCTACGGGTGTGACTCTCTGACCCACGCCTGTGGAATCCAATGGTTCTGGAGGACCGCAGTTGAAATCCTCTGCTGTAATAATAATTGTAATATGTAAAGATTTAAGTGCCATAAGTTTGTAAGCAAATGATTAAAAATTGTAGCAATGATTCAGAAGCACTTGGAGCAGGGACAAAGTCAGTCAAGATGAGCCTGTGTAAAAAGTTCGGTTTTTAGATGCTTCTTGAAAGTTGTCATCAGTCTCAGAGGGAAGATTATATTCGAGGTGCTGATGAGGTGAAGGATCTAGATGCAGTTACGGTGCGACAGCGATGAAGGACTAGTGTTCGGTTTCCGGATGATCGCATGTTTCTTGAGGTCACATAATTTTGGAGGAGGTCGGAGAGGTTTGAAGGAGTTTTTATTGTCACACAGTTGTAAGTGATAATGGCTTATGTGTGTGAAAACTTTGGCTTTCCTAATCATGTGATTGTTTGGTGTGTGTATTTGGTGCATTGCATTACCATAGCAAATTAGAATGAACTTTGAAATAGCATATGATGTGAATGCTCATATCTTCTGCTCACTGCTTCAGGCCTTGTTGAATCTGGCCGAGCGCCTGAGCGGAAGCAAGCCTCGTGGATTGACAAAGAGTGAGTTTGAGCAGCTCCTATCATATCGCTACAATTCAGAGGTGCGCTCATCTCCATCTGACCAGACATCCTGCGTCATCTGCATGTGTGATTTTGAGAATAAGCAGTTGCTGCGCATTTTGCCGTGCAGCCACGAGTTTCATGCAAAGTGTGTCGATAAGTGGTTGAAGGTGAGTTTTTAATCATAATCATTGTTATTATTAGCATCTTGTTTGTGTTTTTAACGTTCTTCATACCAGATATCTTTATCTATTTTTTTAGCTTGGGCAGACATTTTGGATTTTTGGTCCATTTAAATCCTTAAGGGTAGAAATGTTGCATCACAGTGACATAATAAATAGTTTAAATACGGACATGGAACTTTATAGAAATGAATTTTGAACAGGCAGGCCTACATCATTACTGCTCTGGCCATCAGGTCTGTTTTGGACTGGCAGCTGATCAATTTTTCTAGTGGTCGGCATTCAACTGTACTCCATTATTGGTGCCAGATCAAAATTTGGACAGGTCATGCGAAGGAGAAATTTGTGTGGTGCTAAGATAAACAAAGGATGGTGAAAAGATGTGAATCAAGTGACGATTGTTTAAAGGTCGATTTTTCCTTTGCAATGAAATGCTGCAGTGGAAGGTGCATAGGGAAGGATAATACGGAATAATTACAGATGGGCATGAAGAAGTTTATTGCAACTGTTGAATGATGCTCTGAGGCAGTTTTGCATAGAGCTGTTGTAAGAAATGGCAGATAGCAAAAAACTACATCTTGTTGCCCAATTTTTGAGGTAGTTAAAACTTAAAAGGTTAGGTGTTTTCATGCATATTCTTACATGCATCCTCTTTCGTTGGCCTTCAATTTTTATTAGCGAATATGCATGATGATAGATTGACACATTTAGTTTTTCATATTGAGTGTAATTGTTGAAAACATGCATTAATGAAGTAATTATGTGATTATAATTATGTAATATAATTTAATATTTATTGTAATAATTGCAGACTAATCAGACATGTCCGATATGCCGAGCCAGTGCCTTGGATTGCCCAAAAGTGGAGCTGGAGTAGCAACGACGACGACGGTGGCTCTTACTGTGTCGACGACGACGATGACGACGATGACGGGTTCTGTTTGTGTGAAGAATGTTTGTCAGAAGTTCTGCCGTTCTAAATGGTCTGTTGTTAGATGTGGTTGCGTTTTTCACAGAACTATGTCATATTTCAATGAGTTCAGTTTACTGTAGGGTCTCGTTTGCGTATAAAATATATATATATATGTACATAAGCTGTCTAGGTCTGTCATTTTGCGTTGGATCACCAGAATGGAAATGTTCAACAGTTCTTGTTTTTTTCTTCTTGTTTTCCCGTGTTTCATTCTCGGTTTGTTTCGGCTCGCTGAGCTCTGTGTTTTGCTGTCGGTCGGTTACTTTGAACGTGTGTTGTTTACTCAGCCTGGTGTTTCAGTTAGATGTGATTTATTTTATCACCAGTAATTAATTTCTTCCATGCGATTCTCTTGGGCAAAGAAGATTTCACAGTGCAGCGTCGTCGTATGCTTCATTACTGCACGGTGATGACATTTCAAAGGGCAATGATTACAAATGAACACTTGTTGTTCGTTTCGAATTTAGCTGATTGATGAACAATTGCGGTTTTGGGAAGTAACAGGCCGGTGTACATTGCTGACGAAGATTGCGCTTTGGTGCAGTGGATTTTTTCAGATTGTGAGTGCTTTTTTTGCTTTTGTGCTTCTGTTGCCGTAGTATCACGTGACTGTTTTTGAAGCTGACCTTTGGCTAAATGCAGATGTCATTGGTAGTGGGCCCCACATAGAGTTCCTTGACTTTTTTGGAGGTCTGTACGGCTGTTCTGGTCAGTAGATGAAACCTATTCTGATGATGATGATTTCATGTTGACAAGTTGGGGATAGCACCGTGTAGTTTCTGATAAATGTTGCTCCATTGATTCTCATGATATTTAAGTCCATTGCAATGCACAGCTACTTCAGTTTGTGGTTTGAACATTATAACCAAGAACTGTTTCCAGAGAATTTTGGAAGGATGCGGGTAAGATAGTTTTGTAAAAAATTAGGATAAAGGTCACTTGTAGGAAATTTTGTGATGCTCGTTTATGAAGTAAACTTTCTTTTACATTCTTTTAGTGTTAAGAGAGTCCTTTACAGATAACACGTGTCATTTTCTTCCTGTGTTTTCAACCAAATGTCTTCTGCAGGAGGATCTATTTCTCTTGGCTTTAAAGCAAACTTGATTGTTCCAATTATCCTGATAGAAATGCTGTGGCTGTGAATGGGTCACAGGAATAGTGATTCTTCTAATTGGTTCAGTGTTTCTTGGAAGTTTGGCAAGTGATCTGATGAAAGACGAAGACATGATGTCGTGACAAGAGTTCCTACGACAAGGCAAAATAATTTGACTCTAGCAGTGAACAGCTGGCAATGTTCAATATGGTTTCCGGATGTAGGTTGAAGAATGAGGTGAGAAGACTAGGATGGTTTATTAAGAGGTTTTGGAAGGACTGTGGTTAGGAGAACTTGAGTATGCAAGAAGAATAGTGACTTTTGAAAAAAACTAATGCCAAACAGCAGAATGTAATATGGAGGATATGGTATGTGCAGATGGCTGCAGTTAACAAGGACCACGTTGTGTGTATTTGCATATTCAATTTTAAAGAATCACTTGCTGTTAAGATGGTGGCCATCAAAGGCTTTCAGTGCAGTTTGAAAATGCAACTTATATTGATTGTGGTGTACGAAGGAATTGCAGAAGGGAGAGCCCAACAGTTTGCTGTTCAGCCACTCTGCCATCTGATGTGTAAGAGCCAATTTGTTCAGACGCAAGTATGCAGAAAAGGGTATGCCGAAAAGTATGTTGCACTGGAAAACGGTATGTCTTTTTAGAATTTGACACCCGCTTTTATTTATTTCGACACAGCACAGTTGGTGCCATGGGTTATTGGTGCAAATCTAAGATGCCTCTTCCTTTTTGTATATTTTCCTGTATCTAATTTTGCATATCTAGGAACGTTTCGCATTTGTCATTGCCGTTCTGTTTGATTACCGTTTCACATTTCATATGATGTCTTTGCGTCGCTTTTGTACAAGGCATTACAATATGTTTATTTGACCACAATGAAATGCTTCTTCATGATGAAGAAAGCAGGTATAGTCTCTACTTGCCAGTATCAATATGCATCAGTTAATTGTCCGCCAGCCGTTTGGTGATGTATCTTGTGTTTAGTCGGACTTTATTAACTTTTATAACGCCGGTATTGGTGTTGTAGTTGATAGTTTTGTTGCTAGGCCCATGATTAAGACGACTTTGCTGCTCGAGTCCTTAGATTCCACATGAAAATAATAAATTGATAAGAAATATTGGTCATTGAGCATTTCATTCTTCTATAATGCCATGCCCATTGACCAGTGCGATTCTGTAACGACTGTAACAGAGGTAAAAGGTTATCGTGAATGGAGCACCAATTTATCAACCAATCGTAACTGTAAACTCAGCATTTTCAAAGCTAAGCAAAGGGCAACAGATTATTCACAAGCGCTGCCTCATGTGCAGAGATTGAAGTCCAGCGGAGGTCAAGTCCAGTTGCAATAGAGATCGGAGAGAGGAGGATAGAGATCAACTAGTTATAAAAGCGAAGAGGTTAATTCTGCACGCAGTGCCAAAAGAAGAAGCAAGCCCAAGCCAACTTGGTTTGATGAAGCAATATTACTGTAACCTGGTCTTGTTCCTTATATTTCAGTTCATTCTGCACGTGTTAAACTTCAGCTGACCATGTAATTTTGCACTTCTCTTAGAATGGTGCTTATCGCTGCACTGTTGATATATATGATTATATATATATGTGTGTGTATATGTATATTTCAAGGTGATTACATATATTTGAATGTGATTATGCAATTACATAAGTGAATATAATAACTGTACTCTTCCTTCAGTGTTGAATCTTGATTTTTTTTCTTAATGGTGTGATTTATTCCAAGTGGTTTACTCAAAGCACAAGAGGGTAACCGCTTGAGTTTCGCAGAAGTTTGTGGTATTGCACTTTAGAAGTTAGTGAATGTTATTATGCACTCGGCAAATGAATTCTTTATGCACGTCTCATTAGTTTGCTTTTATTTTTAAATCAAGCAAAAGAATGGAAGAATGCACTTAAGCTGTAAATGACTTATGTACTGCTGTTGTGGAACAGCAGTTTTGCTTATGCACTTCAGCTGAGAGTTATCAGAAGTCAAATGTCACAGGATAGTTATCTGTAATACGTAAAGTAACACACATGTAAGCATTTGTATGGCACTTTATTTTTGAGAGTGCATGGCTGATGTAGCTATAGAAGTATTATGTGATAGTGACTGTGCTTGTAATGGTCAGGCTTATATTGTTATTATCATTATTAATATTATTAGTATTATGACAATATGGCAAGCGGTTAATTGATGTCCAGTGTATTATTATCATTATTATTATTATTTTAATTATTATTATATGATCGATTCAACTGATCTGAAACTTAAATGACTTTCATCATGATATATAAATATTTTGTTCACAGTTTCAGATATATGTATTTAGTAAATGCTGTTGATGGAAAATAATAGATAAGTAAATGTAATGTTTAACGATTTAAGTTGTGCTTCTTTTGTTAACAATATTTTATGTGTTTAAGAGTTGTTTACTATTGAAGTTTGTTTCTTAGTGAAGTCTGTTTCTTATGTAAGAAATTAATTGTGGTGTTCACGTGATGATGATGATTTTTCAAGGAAACTGTTAGTTGTCAAATTACTTTAATTCAGTGTCTGCAACGTTTGCTTTGTTTACTCGCCTTTTTTCCAACTCTGAAACGAATTAAATCGGGTGTTTGCAAATGTACCATTATGCAGTTTTTGAACAACTTTGTGATTCTTAACAGTGTTAATTGTACTGTTATCTGGCGTGCAATGAAGAAACTGTGGCACTTGTGGTGAGTGCTACTGATACAAAAATGTACTGTGACGATTACTAAGAAAAATCACGCATTTGGTTTCATGATGGATAGTAGTGTCTAATATTTAATTTCTGCTATTCATCTGCTTTTAAGAAATTTCTCTGTTGTCCAAAAGCATAAATGGAGAAGCTGTTTTTTGGTAATTCGTTGATCCGTGCATAGATTGTGTAATTAGCTATGAAAATGTTTACTTAAATTACATTACTTATATACTGGTAATGTGACAATTGTGTTGTGAGAGGAGATGACTGTTTATGGAGCCGTGATGTCAATTAATAATTGATTAATTCATTTATGAATATGTAATATAAAATTTGAAGATGCGTTTAGGACTTCTGGATTGTTTTTCTATTTGTGTTATGGTCTGTCTAACATTAGGTTAATCCGTGTAAATAGTTGATTGAAATTCGTGCTGTTAAGGTGACGTTATGGAGAATCGAACATTTCGTAAAGAAACGACAGTATATTCCAATTTTAACGCGTGGCTAGCAAATTTGAACGAAGGGAATGTTATCGGGGGTTTCCTTATGTTCTATCTCCAATTCTGCTTTTTGGAGTTCATGGATTTCACATGATTACGCTCTTCGCTAATCTTCGGATTAGCAAATGATTATAGAAAAGTTGTTGCTTTTCCCAGTGAATCTGAGATGAACTGTAAATAAAAATTTGATAAACTTTGTCTCTGGAATGCAAGGTCAGCTAATAGATAGATGTTCTGCCTTGAAAAACATGAGAGAGATAAGAATTTTGATGATCTGTCGTTTTGTTCTGTAAACAGTTCATGAATTCATTTAGGTCTGCTTGTTTATTAATTGCGTTTGTTTGTTATACTTCCCGTTTGTCGTTTGTGTGTTAATTTCCGCATAAAAACCACTAGTTTCTT
The DNA here is from genome assembly GCA_949752735.1 of Lumbricus terrestris. NCBI lineage: Eukaryota > Metazoa > Annelida > Clitellata > Crassiclitellata > Lumbricidae > Lumbricus > Lumbricus terrestris. Next base: position 26,241,551 of record OX457038.1, read on the forward strand.
ATTTTATGTCCATTCTAAGTTCTAATTACCGAGACATGTTAATATTAATTAACAGCATTGCAGAAATTAGTGTAATTGTGATTTCTTCACTTTATTCATAATTCCATATTTGCTGGTAACCAAATTTTACAGATCTAATAAGTTATCACTTGTTTGATGTGTCTACTGGTTATAGCAATGTCTTAATAAACGTTTAACTGGCAATTTAGTCGCCATTTAATTTATTTTAAATAATGATAGCTATGGCATATGAATAGCTGCTATAATTTGCCTGATGTTTATAAATCCTGTATTGGACTTTTCTTAGTTGTCCGATTATCATGTTTGTAATTTTGTTTTGTAATTAAAGCATGATTGGAATTGTGATGAATGCTAAAGCATCATGATTGGTATTGTGATGAATGCTAAAGCATCATGATTGGAATTGTAATGAATGCTAAAGCATCGTGATTGGAATTGTGATGAATGCAAAAGCATCATGATTGGAATTGTAATGAATGCTAAAGCATCGTGATTGGAATTGTGATGAATGCAAAAGCATCATGATTGGTATTGTGATGAATGCTAAAGCATCATGATTGGTATTGTGATGAATGCTAAAGCATCATGATTGGAATTGTAATGAATGCTAAAGCATCGTGATTGGAATTGTGATGAATGCAAAAGCATCATGATTGGAATTGTGATGAATGCTAAAGCATCATGATTGGAATTGTGATGAATGCTAAAGCATCATGATTGGTATTGTGATGAATGCTAAAGCATCATGATTGGAATTGTGATTAATGCTAAAGCATCATGATTGGTATTGTGATGAATGCTTGTCATAATTGACATGTAGTTTAACACATTCACCGCCTACACGCAATGTTAAATGACTGGCTGTACTACGAGTTAACTCGTAGTAGGCGGCCAATGTGTTAAGAGTACCTAATTATCACTTTCATAATTATGAAAGTAATTATAACATTATTTTTGTTATAATTATGATAGCATATACAATAGTATTACAACAATTGTAGGTTGAAACGTTTTGACTGCTTTGAGTATGTTTAGTGAATTATTCTTGCAAATGACCTATAGAAATTTATTTTATATGATCTTGTGTTGCTTTTGTTTGCCGCATATATAAATATTATGTAATGTTTCATACAGTTTTCTTAGCAATTAACATTGGTCTGCCTCTAAGTATGCAATTTTTACAGTATGCGGACTTTTCATAAAAAGGCTATTCTTTAAGGAATTCATCAAGAAACGTAGGCCTAAATACATGTGCAAACGTACATACATGCACAAAAACAATTACATTTGCACATACATACATAAATATATACATGCATAATTGCATATGTACAATACATACACACAAATTTATACATAGGCCTACATATACATACATGCATACATGTACGTACTTTGTACAATGTACATACATGCATGTATATAATGTGTCCATGTTTATGTGTATGCATATATGTATGTGTGTAAGTATGTTTGTATGTATGTATTGTATGTACATTGTATGTACATGTGCGCATGTATGTACATCAGTTTCTTTATGAAAAGTCGTTACATAAATGGAACTTTGATAAATGGATCTTTGATGAACAGTTCCTTGATGAATCGTCCTTTGATGAACATTGAACAGTCCTAGAACAATTTTACACATAATATATGCTCCAGGCCAATAGAAAATAGAAAAATAACACTTGATCATAGAAGTTTGTAATTTTCAACTTGTGCTGAGAAATATTTGACCTATTTCTGGTTAAATAAAACTACAATATCGGTAGTTTGTTTGCAAACCATTAGGTGCAGTAAATTGGTATGCGGTTTATTGGCCCACAATGTAAGCTGTAGACATAAGAGAAGACGGGCAGTCCACTGATGGCCAAAATAACGTCTGCTCATTGTGTACTCGTGTGTGGTAGTGCTTGGTTCAGGAAGAAGAGTCCATCCAAGGTCCGCTTAATCCTCTTCTGGGCTGTAATCTTGACCGACCATTATCATTATTCCATTTTCACAGGTAGCCAAATTTTACTTGCTAACTGATGACCTATGGGAAGCTTGGATGTTGTGATGAAACGCTGCCTGGCAAACTGTAAAGGTAAGATTTCTAATGGTAATTAACTTGCACCTTTGAAAAACTAAGCTAGCATGGGGTACTGTTCTAACGACAAAGGATCATTGGCTACACACACACACACACACACACGCACACACATATATATATATATAGTATTACAATGGTTCCCAACCTTTTTTGACTGTCTAGTGTCTAAGGTAGAGGACACAAGGGCCACTTTTCTTAGTTGAAGGACATTAGGGGGCCACAAGGCTAAAATTTAATTAAATTAAGGCGTATAAAATTGTTATAAATTGAATCAAAAGAGAATGTTTGATGTGATTTATTAGCGTCCAAATAAAATAATTTGTAATAAAAACGAATTATATATTCTATCATGTCCAAATTGTCAATTTTTACATATAGTTTTTTTAGTTCATTGAGATGCTGCGGGCCATTTTTGTAGGCCAGGCGGGCCACGGGTTGGGAACAGCTGCCCTAATATATATATATATATATATATATATATATATATGCATGTTTTGCATTAAAAATAGCAGCATATGAGAAGTAGAGGGGAGTCTCCTAAGCTAGCATGGAATGCAGCCATGGATTATGATCTATTATGATCTGATGGTCTCAACTCTTCCCTGACATTACTTTCTCTTCCACGGTTCGTGACCTGGGTGTTACCCTAGACTGTGAACTCAGTCTCAGCCAGCATGTCAATCTTGTTGCTCGAAGCTGTTACTACCAGCTTCGTCAACTTCGAGTGATTGCACGCTCTCTCTCTCATGATGCGCTAGTAGTTCTTGTTCATGCCTTCATAACTAGTCGAATTGACCATTGTTGCTCAATCCTTGTTGGCCTCCCCCTTGGGGTTCTGGGACGGTTAGATCGGGTTCTGCGCTCTGCTGCCCGGCTCATTGGACGAATTCCTAAATTTTCCTCTGTTTCTACCTACATGCGTGATGTGCTGCATTGGTTGCCAATAGCCCAACGCATACATTATCGAATTGCAGCCCTGGTTTCTCGCTGTATCCTTGGTTGTGCTCCATCCTACCTGCGACTTCTCTGTCGTCCAGTCTCTGACATTGAAGCGCGTCGGGCCCTTCGCTCTGCTGCGAAGGGACAACTGCTTGTTCCACGGGCTCGCTTAGCTACCAGGCAGCGCCGAGCCTTCTCGGTTGTGGGGCCGTCAATCTGGAATGACCTCCCCTCTAACCTCCATCTCCTTCACCTGACCAGTCAATCCTTATTCCTTAAGTCCCTTAAATCTTTTTTCTTTTGCCGTGGCTGGGCTGGGAGCGCCTCTGAGTAGTTTCTTGAAGGGGCGCTATATAAATGCTAATAATGAATGAATGAATGAATGAATCTAATTTCCTTAGCTTTGGAGCGAATCTTCGATGGGCGGAGGATCAGAAGATGTGGGGGGGAGGCCTGCTGTGACTTTCATCTGCACTTCAGACACAAAAAGAGAACTGAGTCAATGATGCTATGCGAAACCAAACTGAAACGACGCTATTTTAAGTAAATGATGTATTTAAAAGATAGACTGGCCAGAACGAAGGCCATATACTGGTTTGGTGTTAAGGGGTGCTTTGATGTCATGAAATATGCGTGGAATCCAGTGTGACTAATTGAGTAAACTTTTGACAAGCATTGCAGAATGGGGTTCAGTTGGTGGGTGGATGAATCCGTTAGAGGTTTAACCAACGGGGTATGTGAACTGATCAATTGGAGTCATTGGATGAGGGGGGTGTAATACAAGGGTTGTTATAGTGACTAGAGTGATAATTGTCTTGTCTTGAATGAGCAGCTGCATGCATAGCTAGTTTACGGACTAAAGTGGATGATTTTTGGTGATGGGTGGAGGGCAGGGTGAGAATTTGGGGGTTTGAGAGGGTTCAACCCCAGTCTTTCTTATGGCCTCATAGTAAAGTCTGCTTTTTGCACCCAATTTCCATGTTTATCATAATCCCATGCCACCCCAGTTATTTTTCCCACAATTCTCATACTGGTAGAGGGTGCTTTTGATGAGTGGTGAGTTATTTGAAGAGTGTCTGATGTTTATTAATGAGTGTCTGAGCCATTCAACTGACTTGCATTGAGTATTACCCAGCTTCATGCTTCATTGAACGAAGGCCTGTGATTATATTTTTAGGAATGCTGGCTGCTTTTATGCGGTTTTAGTGTGAATCCACATGCACCTCTAATACATGTATATGGGGCTGGGGTGACTGCAGTACACCCTGTCACCACAGACATAGAAATAAATAGACGCATTGTCTCGTGCAACAGGAGGTACCAGTTGGTGGATGGCGTCCTAAGGACCAGCTTAATTACTTGGCCTTATGGAGTATCTGGCGGGCTGCTTTGGTGTCTCACCCGTTCTTCAATTTGATCGATTACAGTATCATACAATCATATCCTAATAAGCGATAAGAAGAAGATTTAAGCGAAGGTCCTATTGAAATAGGAAAGTGACATCTAGTTCGAAATAAGCCTAGTATAGGCTGGAACCTATGAATACATTATACATATTACTGCTGCTACTACTACTATTAGTCTACTACTACTACTAGGCTACTACTACCACTTGGCTACTACTACTACTACTAACTTAGGCCTACATATAAAATATATATACCTTATATAGTACCTCGTTGATGCATAGTACTGACAGTTGCATTATGTTCATATGACTATGATTGTAAATATGCAGATTAATATACCATATATACTATTATAAATATATAATTCTGTGTAATTATGCAGCACGTGTGTCTAGGCCAAGTCCATTAGCAATGTTTATTTAGCATGAGAAGTTACATTTGTGCATATGTAGTTATTGTTTACAGATAGGCCTATACAAATATAGGCCTATGCCTAAATAAATGATGTGCAAATATCCCATGATTAGGCAAACACGTGTAGGTACGTATACTGGTTGCATTTTATGGCTTTAAATATTAAATAGAAGATCAGTCAACAAAGACTGACCTAAGCCTATATTGTGGAAAAGCAATATGAAAATGACAAGCAGGCCTGAGTAGTTAACAAATGGATCAGAAAGCCCAGACAAAAGAATTGCGGGGGAGGTGATGGGCCAAAAGATAGCCCAACAAAAGAATGCGAAGATAAACCAACAAAAGAAGCATGACGTCAGCAACAGATGTGGTTATCGATACCCCTTTTAATGCCTGGATTTCTTAGCCCACTGGTTTATAAATCGACACACTTGGCTGAGCACTGGATGCTGAGGAGGCTGAGGTGGCAGGCCCCACCCCCACCCCCACCCCCAGCTGGCTGCGCCAGCGGAATTTCCCAAACACACTTGACTAGGCAATTATTTTCTTTTGTTTTCTTTATGCTATAAGGCTATCTCTATCCAGCGCATAATAAATTTCCCATGATTCTGTTAATTCCCCAATTCTATTTTTACATGCAATTCTTTCTTATGGTTGTGCAATACTCATATTATAAAAGTGCAATTGAACGGGCTGGAATCATTTCTATTTCATTTTCGATGCGAGCTTATTCGACACTTACTACGGCGAAAGATGGCTGCAGCACGAACTCTCGTACCAATTCCAGTAAGTATGATAGAATTTTCTTTAAACTTTCTTTTGATGGAGATATTTTATATTGATGGTCATGTGTAAAGAAGCAATTGTATGAATATTTACAATATAACTCAAAATTCTTCTCTTATTTTGTGTTTCTCTAGGCTATGCAATTCAAAGAGTCTATAGGCAACAATCGGTATCTCACAGCTAGCTACTACAAGAATGAGCTAATGGTGCATATACGCGAATATGCAGAAGATGGAGTCAAAAGCTATCCAACAAAGAAGGGAGTATCCTTCAACAAATCCGCTTGGGCGAGATTTCGTTTTTGTCTGGACGAACTGGACAGAAATGTGCAACTGATGAAGGCGAATCAACCTGTTGACGTCTACCAACACCTCGGCGGTCGCTATTATGCAACGATTTCCAAGGACTTCAGATGTGTGAATATTCGGCGCTACTTTCTACCACCAAACACCACCAAGGAGAGACCAACTCGCAGCGGCATCGCTCTACGGCTGGACGAATGGGACAGCCTTCTTCTGAAAATTGCCCAGCTCCACGAACATTTGCCAGAACTTAAAAACGCCATGCCATGTTATTGCTCTTTAGATCATTCAAATCAATTGGGATTTGTATCATGCACTCAATGCAATCCTTTCGGACTTTAAATCTAAGCATTTCTTAATAAAGTTCTGTCATGTGGAATTGGTCTTTTATTTGTATTATAGCGAACTAAAGAACAGACACAGTGAACTTGTTTTGTATTTTTTTTTTCTTCAACAAAATTTCTTTATTCACAGACAAACATGCAAGCAGAATCCTTATGAGTGTCTCTTTCTCTATTAATATAAATCGCAAATCAAACTATAATATGCTCAAATCTAATATATACATTTAAATCAAAACATAGCATTTCAGATAATATATAACATCAATTGTCTTTATATAATGCAATGTCAACATGGCCATATGCAAATGAATCCGACGAATTTAATAAGAAACGTTTGTCGTCGTACGGAGAAAGGGCTGTCTTTCGCAACTCAACAGTGTGTAATTCATGATTCTTACTCTGAATCACACAGAATTTGGAGCTAGTGGGCTTTTCCTCAAAAATGCACGCCCTATATTCTGCGTGTCTGATATATTTTTTAACGAACCCCCTTTTGATCCCCTTGGCAGTCTTCTTCTCCTTTTCGCCCGCCAAGAGCAAACTATACATTTTTGAGCGAAGGCCACAAAATTCGACAACAGCATCCCCATTGCATTCATCCTTGAACTTTCCAATTACCTTTGCGTTGGAGCGGCTGTGCAAAAAGTGCTCACAGGGGTAATCGGAAGTGTCATACTCGGATAAGTTGTGCTGCATGTCTGTGTAAATGTCCTTTGTGAAGATGTGGTAACACAGACTGTCAGTGTCTGTGAAAAGGAGTTTGCAGGCAGATCCATAAATGGGGATTATATGCTGATAGTGGAACTCGTACATCTTTAATTTTGAAATGTCCAAAATGCACATACCAGCATATAGGGGTTTGTTGAGGAGCACGTTTGAATTTATTAATTTTATGACGGTCAAATCATCGTTTATGATATTGTACGACTCGAAATTTGGGCGGGCCACGAAACGTTTGGCTCTTTTCGCGCTGGTGACAAGCTTCACGGTCAGGTGCTTCCGATTATTTTGCATTGTTTTTCCGTAAATTGAGTTATTCATTAATTTAAAGAGGTCTTTTTCAAAGGAAGATTTTGCAACCTGCCGTTTGGAAGTGTTGAAGTCGATATATGGCTTCAGCCATCGACTTTGCCGAAACTCGAGGATTTTATGAATTTTAGTCAAAATCATGCCCATTTTAAGATAGAATTGAAGATTTCGGTAATGCACGACGTACCGAGTCTTTGCCATGAGATTGGGCACCAACTTTGTGACCCCGGTACCGATTTTATTCGAAATTTTCAGTGAAACGGATTTTGCGTACGGGGATATCATGTCCGGTCGTATGTGAAGCGTCTCTGGTGCAAGGGGGTAGGCGTTGTGATCGTCGTGAAGATGAGAAGGATAGTCCAAGTCCACGTCCAAAATATAACCAAAATCGTCGTCTGTCGATTTAGAGGCCAAGTCAAAATCGTCAATTTCGTCTTCGTCCAAAAATCTAAATTTACCCGTCGGGAGCGGCTCGGACATGGCATATCCGTAGAGGTTGTTACAATCCAAATACATGATGTAACTGTTTGGAATGTTCGGGTCGTATCCTTGAGCGAGATACGGATTATTCGCCTTTGCATATCTGTTTGATATCATGGAAACGCCACCTCTCATGCCCCGCTCCACAAACAGGTAAATGTCCGGGTCGGTTATCAAGTCCAAATTTACATTTGTCATGCGCAAGCACGCGTCAAAGCTCAGTCCGGGGCTGCTGTAGTAATGAAGCGGGTCCAATTTATAAAAGTCCAAGGACATGGCACGAAAAGATTCAAAGACATCGGCCAGTAAAATGACGTCAGTCTTCAAATACAGATCGTGGTAGTCCTGCATAGTCGTCATATTAAAAGTCTGCCAAATTTTCTGTGCATATTCATAGTCGTCGTGCGAAATGTCCTCGTCCGTCAATTTACTGAAAAAGCAGCCTTTGGGAGGCAGAGTCCTTTCGGTCATTCTGCAGGCCGAAGTCATGTATTCGTAGGGAAATACCCCCTTACGCAAAAGCAGTTTGTATTCGGCCGGAAATATTCGCCGCAAATGATTGAATTTGGAATCATCCTCTTTCGATAAATTTTTCACCAACACGTCCAAACCGCAGTTTAGCAATTGGAGGGAATCCAAAAAGCGTATATTATTGACTTCGAACGAAAGATATTTTTCCATGTTGGTTGCAATGACATTTATTTCTTGCGCTGCAAACTCCTTTGTCATGTTTTTGAGAATCAGATGAGAATCATAACCTTTAAGGTTGTGGAAGATGACTGGAAGCAGATAGTTTGCAGATTTGCCTTTCTTAGATTTTGTGGGCTTTCGAAATTTCATTTTTAGATTGCAAGGAGAGCAAAGAGCAGAAACAAAGTTACCAGTCAGATGACAGTGGTGTCGAACTTTGTTGATTCCAGAAAGAGCGATGGAGCAAGAAGGGCAAGCAGTGCAAGAATCAAACTCTATCCGCTGCTGCTGGGTCAACGCTTTCATGGGTGTGTTGGTAGCCAAAATTTTATTTATACGATTTTGTTCGGATTTTATATGAGAAAAGAAATGGGACATTACGTCCGGTCCCGAGTAAGTGTATGGCTCGTTGTCATTCAAATGTGGAAAAGACGATACCGTCAAGCAGCAGAAGCCGCTAGGCGTGTGAGTATCGAGAATTTTGAGTGAATTTGTTGTAGCCGCAGCATCGTTTGGCGAGAGATAGCTCTCGAAATCCGAATATATTACATATGGAACAGGCATTTCATGCTGTGTGTTTGTAAATGACAAGTTTGAATTTTCAGGTTTTGGGTAGCGCACAGACTGCAAGCCGTGCTTGCCACATTCATCCATGTGTGTGTGTTTCCCAGCAGCAGTGGTAAAACAGTACAAGCAATAAGGACAAGGAAAAATCCTTCCGCCAGTGTGCGAATTTCTTCCTCTTAAAAGAGCAGAAAGATTCCGTATTGTAATGTAGTGGCGCTTAGCACCGTCATCAAGCAGAAGAAGGGAAACGATGTGTTTCCTACCCCTGTGAGCACTTGCATATAGAGGGGTAAAGGCCTTGTCATCGGGGTTAAAGTACAACACATTGATGGAATAATCGGCATTCATGGTTTCAAAAAGAGGAATTTGATCGACTGGCATAGGAAATTTCAAGCCTTTAGTTTCAAGTTCGTCTAGATATGGCTCATAGTGACTTACGCGCTGAGGATTGTTGGTTTTGAAATGCGACACAGATAAGATGCTATAGAGGAAACACTGGTCGTCTGTGTTTTGAATATTCAATGTTGCATGTTTCCCAATCAAATATCTTGGCGTTGGAATATAGCTAGATGCCCCAATTGGATCGTATATAGCATTAGATAATTTAAAATTGGCCACACTGCTGACTACCCACCCCGAATTTTGAGTTGCGAAAGTATCTACCAATTCGTCGATTCTTTGGATGGCATCTTGCACTTGATCTGGTATCTGCGATGGATGTAGTAGAGTAGATGGTATGGACTTGAAGTAGGCGATGGTTCTATTTTCGCCTTCGGAGCACTCTCTTTGAAATTCCACATCTATTGCCACATACCATTTCACCGGCCTAAAGAATCATTATACAACTTCGTTAATTTTCTGCATATAATATACCTATTGTATATAGAACGAAATTTATAGAGGGAAAGTGTAAATGAGAATAAGATCAGAAATAAGACTGCACATGTGCAAAGAAGAATTCTCTAAGTTTGCAAGAATTTGATTAAGTCTGCAAGAATTTGTTTAAGTGTGCAAAGATTGAATGAATCCTGAATATATTGTAAATGCAATAACAGAAATTTTTTCCATCTTCCACAATTTGGAGAGAAAATTTCACTAAGTCCAATCAGCTGTGAATTGACAATGTTCTAATTATAACGAAAAATATACAAATTTGTGCGTAACACAAACTCACCCTTCATCTCTGACGGTCTCCTCCAAAGCACTGATCATCTGCTGAGCTTCTTCCACCAGCATGCCATGGACATCCGCTGTGTCCGGCGTTGGAAAGGTGATGTCCATAAATGCGTTCTGTGTCGCTGTACGCACGGAGGGATTGCGCTCTTTCTTCATGCAGGTAACGCACAGATCTTGTCCAGAACGGAAGAAACGCGACGGCCTTCGACACTTGCATCTCACACATTCTTTGAGCTTCAAGCAGGTTTCGCAGAGTCCATTCGTCAGTGTCGGCTTGTAAGAATGGCAAGAATCACATCGACCTAAACAGCAATAGAAATTGTCGTTCGTGATTGGTAAGTGTGCAAGAAAAAAAAAAATTTAAAAATATAATACAATGCACATGTTTTTGCTTGCGTATTCCAGCTAATATCTGAAATAATATCAATTTATGTAAATATAGTATAGAATTTTCAGAGATGATGGCGATAACTTACACGCTGGTGCACTCTGGTCGCTGGACGTTGATCCTTCACCACCCGACTCCTTGAATGTAATAATGCCCGATCCTTCAGAAACTACAAGAATAAAAAGAATAAGTTTTATTATACGCAAATTGATATAATTCAAGAAATAGTGTACATTTATTTTTGAAAGTGCTTTGAGTGTGACTTCATTTAAAATTCACTTACTAAATTTCTTTTCCTTGGGCTTTACGCTTTCGTCGGGCGATTCAAGACGTCTTTTCGCTAAAAAATACAGAAAAGAAAATTTAAATGTTTCATTTATTGAAGCGTTTCATTCATTATTTCAATTTGTTACAATTAGATCTCGTACTTTGTTTAAAAATATTTATTGCCTAAAAAATAGATTGATTGGAAAAAATAAAAAATAAAATAAATAAATGAATTCATGCCGTCAATACCTGGCATTTTTCCTCGTTCCAGCTTTCTTGCTTCTTTTTTCTTTGCTTCCTCCGCTTCTATTTGCAGCACATATCCCAACAACTCCTGATCGCTCATAGGTCCCCACATTTCGGCTAGTTCAGCATCCTCGGCAGATCTCATCAAGACGGAATCTTCCACGTCCAAAATACCCACTGAAATTAAAAAGAATTTTTAAAAAATATGCAGCGAATAACTAAAGGTAGTAAGATAAAATATTTTCTGTAGAGTCTTACATGGACAAAATGTTTCGTATGCAAATGGTACAAGTTTGTTATGTACTTACTTGCTGGCTCTGTATTTGATGCTGCAGAAGAGGGGCCTGCCCGACGCTCTGGATGCTGTGGATTCGAAGGAGCATGAGGCGCATCAATAACTTGCTCAAGTCCTGTAAGAGACAAAATTATAAAGGTATTATTGTTTAAAGTCACAACGCACGGAAGATAGTATGATGCTAAAGCCATTTATTCGCAAACAACTACATTGAAATGTGTATTACCATATGGTATGAGCAGCCCTTTATGGGCGAGAAATATATCCAAATATCATACGTCTGCCATATAGCATTGCTGTTGGGGTATTTTGTTAATATATTGAAATGTGTATTACCATATGGTAGGAGCAGCCCTTTATGGGCGAGAAATATATACAAATACCATACGTCTACAATATAGCATTGCTGTTGGGGTATTTTGTTAATATATTGAAATGTGTATTACCATATGGTATGAGCAGCCCTTTATAGGCGAGAAATATATGCAAATACCATACGTCTGCCATATAGCATTGCTGTTGGGGTATTTTGTTAATATATTGAAATTGGTATTAGCATATGTTAAATAAAAGCCCTTTATGGGCGAGAAATATATACAAACACTATACGATAAAGAAAGGCCTCATATGATTGTATGTACAAATACTAACTCGAACGTTTCACATCATGAGGGTTGAAGCTTTCATTAGCACCACGTATTCTTTCTGCAATATAATTATAAGATTCACTATAGTGATTTAAAATAATATAAATATTTAAGATATCGTATTTTGAAGAAAATTCAATTATTTTTAAGCATGCTGTCATTAATCATGTATGACTTTAAGGAATAAATGACGAAGACAGTTTCTATAAGTAAAAATAATGGAAAATATTATAGAGAATACATACTCAGCTCTTGTATTCTGGCCATAAGACTCTCCTCTTTCTTTTTGAGCTGATGGATTTCTGATCGAAGTTTAGAAACTGAAGAAAGAAAAAGATAATTGTAAGTTGCGTTTAAAGTGAAGGTCTAATATCTTATACAATATTGTTTATGCGAGGCGAAAGCGAAGACGCAAAGAAATTTAAGGTATATAGATCTATAAAGCATAGTGTATTATATTAAATAAATATGTTTAGAAGATATGTGTTCAAATGTAGTACACTAACTTGCGTCCATAGCTGCAGTAAAGGCTCAAGTTGGCAGAACTCTGAAGGTTGAAGAAGAACGTGCTGGGCTCGAAAAGCTGTGTAGAAGGCGGCAGGACTCGGTCCCAGGTTGAAGATATCAAACGGATGATGCTGTCGAATCTACGTGTTGAAGACGTCTCCACCAGGTTCAAGTTGGCAAACGGTCGATGCTCTGGAAATCATGTGATTAAACACCGATTGGAGCCGGCTTTTTATAACCCACCTTGACAATAGATTGCCCCTGTGTGGTGCAACAAATATGTTTGCATGACTGGTTGGATGTCCGTCTGCAGATTTCAACGCGTTGTGCAATAGTTTGAAAAAAATGGAAAAACCAAAATACGCGGTTTTTAAACTTATACAGATGGCCGTTGGTAATCCCTAGGATAGTGGTTTTATATTCGACGCACCTGCTGGGGAATAGCACAGCTGCACATAGTGTACTTTTGGTTATTCGGCTGAGTATGTGTGGTTGACTGGCTAGATGTTTGCATCTATTACAAGAGCATAACAGAAACATTGTGCAATGTCAGCGCTCTGGGGAAAAACGTGTATATCCATGAGTGGTTGCAGCAGCTGTCGCAGAATGGGAAATACGCTGACGTAGTGAGAATGCGCCTGTGGATAGGTGTGTGGCAATCTCTATTATAATGGTGGTTTTTAGTCATATACCCGTGGATCTGGCTGCTGCGTGGGCATCTGCATTAACAGCAGCTGCCGCATAATGGGAAAGTATATGCATGGCTGGCTGCCTCAGCAGCCGTAGAAGGGGAAATTCAGTGTGTGTCTGTTTGAATGCCTATCCGAGTTCGACTATTATAATATTCGTTGTTCATTGTATATTCATGGCCCCGAATGCAGCGTGTGCGGCGTACGCTTCACCAGAATGAGAAATACAATGAGGACCCCAGCTTCTTGTAAAATGATTAATTTTTAAGCTTATACGACCGACCAATGTCATTTCCTACAATTGCCGTTCTATGTCCTAAGCAAATGATTGGAATTGCAATGTTAGCTCATAGCAAGTGTGCGTGGGTTTGTGTGGGCTTGTGTCTTCGTGTGTGTGTGTGTGTGTGCGTGCTTGTGTATTTGTGTGTGCGTGTGTGGGCGTGTATGCGTGAGTGTGTGCGTGTGTGTTCGTGTGTGCGTGTGTGTGTGCGTGTGTGTTGGTGTGTGCTGGTCATTATTAATGGGTGCCTGTCTATACACGTACAAGTACATCAATTGCTGCGTTACAATGCAAAGAAATGATCAAACGATTTGTGCGACCATGCTTGACTTGGCTGCTGCAGCTGCAGCGACAGATGGTGTGTATGTGTGTGTGCCGCTCAGTATTACCGCTTGTCTGTCTCTGCATGCTCAAGTACATCAGCTGTGGTGTTACAGTGCAAAGAATTGATCAAAAGCGATGTGCGATCATGCTTATCCTTTGCCAGAGGGGTGGACTCGCATCAGCAGTTATTAGTAATGCTAATGATTTCGGCAGATGGTTCAATGCCAACGTAGAGTTTGTGTGTGAGTCTGTTGTAATTCCTGTTGGTCTGTCTATGTTTTCTGATGGTTTTAGCCGTATACCCACAGCCAGTCTGCTATGTGGGCGGCTACAGCAGCAGAAGATACGGCAGCAGAAGGGGTAATTCCAGTGGGCAATACCTCGCATGCTGTTTGTACATCTAATGCAGCAGAAGCTGCAGCAGCAGAAGGGATAATTCAGCCAGTCTGCGTGGGGTGGGAGCGTGGGGTGGGGGTCGATTTCAGGTTCACACAATCCCACTGTAGTGCGAGTATCTGTGGTTAGTTGCTTCGTAACCCCTGTTTGTCTGTCTGCGTATTAAGAGAAATTATAATGCTGGGTTTTAAAAAGGCTTACTCATAGCAGCTGCCTCAGCAGCTGCAGCAGCATCAGCACAAATCCCGCTGGCGCAGCCAGCTGGGGGTGGGGGTGGGGGTGGGGCCTGCCACCTCAGCCTCCTCAGCATCCAGTGCTCAGCCAAGTGTGTCGATTTATAAACCAGTGGGCTAAGAAATCCAGGCATTAAAAGGGGTATCGATAACCACATCTGTTGCTGACGTCATGCTTCTTTTGTTGGTTTATCTTCGCATTCTTTTGTTGGGCTATCTTTTGGCCCATCACCTCCCCCGCAATTCTTTTGTCTGGGCTTTCTGATCCGTTTGTTACCTACTGGCCTGCATTATGACATAAGCAAATGGCAAGATGAACTTAAATAGGGGTAGAGAAACAGAGAGTCAGATGGAGAAGCAGAAGTGCAGCAGCTGAAGGGCTTGTTCAACAAATCAACTTGAATAGTTCCAATTGAAATTCATGGAAGACTAGGAAGAGGGTCTGCTATACGGACTCGGGGTTGGACTGGGAGCGCTCCTGAGTAGATAACCTTGAAGGAGCGCTATATCAAATTGCCAGTAAATAAAATATGAAATAAACAAATAAATATTTGGTATTGAATATAGGTCAAGATTCCTCTGGTAAGTTGAAAGATCTTTTGGTGTATTAGTGTGCTAGGTATTGTCTAACACACTGGTTTGGAGCTAAAGACCCTAGCTTAATTGTAAGCAATGCAAAATCATCATTGGCGTTACCTGTAGGCCATGGCTGTTTTAAGAGGATATGTTATGATGTGGCCTCCAGCTTGTGCCTTCAAGGCTTCAAGGTTCACTTGTGGTCAACAGAAATGTCAGATGCATGCCGACTGACACGCATGCATGAATGAATGAATACAGATCAAATAAGGTATGAGAGCAAAATCATACACGCACAGGCATAATGTATATATATATATATATACAATTATACATGTATATAATATATATATGTACAGATAAATAAAATCAATGGATACATAAGTGGATGTGGTCTTGTGCATGCACATATAGGCTACATGCATACAGCCTCCGGCATTATTGGACTGTTGGACACCTCACTGCTGAAAAGTGTCGGAATCATAGGCCTACGTTCGAGCCTCGAGGGGAGGTCAGAATATATAATCCGAGTGGAGTTGGGGTTTGAAAATAAGACTTTACTGTGAGTCGTAAGAAAAGTTGGGGGTTGAACCCTCTCAATCCTGCATGGCAATTCTCACTATGAACACCCGGAATAGGGTGATTCAAGCTCTGTAGGAAAAAAATGAAAGTTAGAAATTAAAAGACGCTCTTTACTTTTTGTGTTCCTTTTAGTTCGTGGAGCAAAACTGTGAAATTTGGTAGAAATTGGTTTGTATTTAGTTTTGCCTCACGGAGCTCAAAGTTTTTAAATATTAATTTCGCTAAATTTTATTTGCGTGTAAAGCATTTAAAATTTTTAACTACTTTTTTATAATATAGAACTTAAAAGAGTCTATAAATTGAGCATAAACAAAATGTGAAGTGTGTAAAGAATCAAATATGTTAATTTATCATTATAATTTACGCAAAACTAATTATTGCAAAACTATTCAAAATGTGAAATGCTTGTTAGCATTTTGAATACATAGCGACAACTATATTATAGCTGGAACCAGGTCAAAGACTTCCATTCATCTTGAAGGAGAACCTTATGAGATGTTTTGAGGTAGAGTAATGCCCAAAATTTTGAATGCTTATAGTTTTCTTTCACAAGAAAAGAAACTTTCAGAAAGTGGCAGTGAAAATGTTGGTCAAGAGATCGAAATCTGTGTGGAAGGCTAAGTATCCCAAATGCAGTTCTAAAAAACATTATTTGGAAACTGAATGCATTACTAGAAATAGAAGTAGAATACAAGAATTGTAGATTGTAGGTGAACAACAGAGAAAACTGACAAAAGATGATTTTTGGAATCAATTAATATTCTCATTCAGATTGGTCATTGTGAGGCCATGAGTAGGCCCTATAATTAAAATTGAAAGAGATAAAAACTTGGCTATGAGAATATTTCTTGTGGATGAGCAATCAGGAACAAATTATGTATTGGTGCAGTTGGACTATATAAAATTTGGCCAAAAAGAAGAAAATAAATTGGAGTAAATGAAAGAAATACGTATACGGCGTAAAAAAAAGGAAAACGCAAGAAGCACTGGAACATCTAAGTCACGAGCAGTTGTCTACATCAAGTTTTGAAATTGAATCAGATCATAGTGATTAAGAAGATGAGTAGCATAACTGAATGAACAGTTCTGAAATTTTGTGAAGAAGCATTTTGCGTAAACTCAAGTTCCATTGACATCTGACTATGAGAATAAGATCAAATGAGAGAAGTTTTGTTATTTGAATGTCATTCCACCAAATCGTGCCTCTGCATTGGGTTAAGCAAATGTCACCAGCAGAAAGGCAGCTTACATTTTAGCAGCAGGAGGGTAATTGCAAAGATAAAGTAGGCTATCCAAGTTTCCACGCTCGTTCAGCTGCATTCGATTTCAGCATTCGTCAAATATTGAAGTTGGCTTTGCATGTAAGGCAACTTTGTTGAAAGATTATATTGTTTGAGCTCAGTCTAATCCTTCTTGGACGGTTCCATCACTTAGGACATATTTGTGAGTGCCGAGTGCACTCAACCATGCACACTGGATGGCTGAACTTAAATCAAACCAACAGAAAATGAAGTCACTGGTTGTTTAAAATATGGATAATTTTTTAACTTTATGTGAATGCATAGATCACAATGTCATGTCCCAATACATATGATGCAATGTTGCTCCATCTAGTAATCTGCACTTGATACAAGAGAAAACAAAATTTATCTGCATCCAAAGTAATGTCCAACTTGTAAAACTGGTTCAAAAGCATTTGACCGTCACTCAAGATAAACTTATGGGGCCTTTTCATATTGGTGAGGAATTGGAACCATTTGGTTTCTTTTCGTAAAACGTTTCCACATTACAGTCAGATCTACCGTATACGTCATTTATTCAAGAAGATGTTGATAAATGGTAAGAATATCCAAAACTAAGATGCTAATAAGATTTTTAAAGCTCTTTAAATTGTTGGTTACAGTTCGGAAGAAAAGATTTCACTAGCATCAACCTTCGACTCCACATTGACAAAGCGTGAAGATCAAATTCGAATAAAATCGATTAAAATTTTAATTACTTATAATCAGCTAAGATATATTGGCATTTGAAACAATGGATAATAGCTTCTTAGGTAGTGTTGCATCGTTTTTATTAGACTAGATTATGAAGTTTTTCTCAAAAATTGGTTATTTACTTATATGCAATTTTTTGACAAATCACAATAAAATTAAATAATTTCAAGGTCGATGAGGCAGAACTAAACATTATCCAATTTCATTCAAATTTTGGGGGTCATATTTTATTACCAAAAGGAACATAAAAAATCGAGAGCACCAACAAAATTCGAAAATTTATTTTTTTGAATCACCCTAACCCGGAACGCTAGGAGGGTTTCATCCTCCAGCACTCTCTCCCTTCTTGCGAAGTATAGGCTTGAATTAAGTGGGGCCGTGCCGCCGTGGGCTTGGAAGAGTGCTTCTCACCGTAACTACCGCTCCCTCCCATCCCATTCTCTCATCGCCCCATAGGCCCTCTAAGTAGGCCTTCACTTCCTGTCCTTCACCTGCCTTCGCAAGGTTCGCCCGAGGGCTGGAGCCTATATTTAAAGTTATTGCACTTATAAAACCTCTGATGACAATATCCAACGACTCCGTCTCAAGGGCACCATGCATGCAGTCAAGCAGTCATCATGCACTGCAGTCGCATAAGCTTACGAGTAATGCAGACAAGAATTAACTGATAGGCGTGTATGTATATATATATATATATATATATATATATATATATATATATATATATATATATATAATCACTGGGCCTAGATAAAGAAATTCTTGGTCGTCGTCTATGGTGTTTATATTTGTAAATCCAGTAGACCTATAGGCTATATATGTATACCCATATGTATACCGGTGTTCGGTTTATCCGGCTATAACACGTATCTCTCTCTCCGGACTCTCCCCATTATATATATATATATACATATATATATTATATATACATGTATATAATTATATTATATAATATATATAGTATATAATATATTATATGGGCAAACACACAAACAATATAGCCTAATATATATATATATATATATATATATATATATATAGAGAGAGAGAGAGAGAGAGAGAGAGAGAGGAGAGGAGAGAGAGAGAGAGAGAGAGGAGAGAGAGAGAGAGAGAGAGAGAGAGAGAGAGAGAGAGAGAGAGAGAGAGAGAGAGAGAGAGAGAGAGAGAGAGAGAGAGAGAGAGAGATGGTTGGCTTGTATACATTTATACCTATATGTAGGCTACCTCTCACATTGTAATCTGGATCTATAAATAATTTATATCTAGAAATATCTAGACTATATATCTAAATATCTGTATCCGTGTAGGCCTATGTATACAAATGCATATGTTTGTTTGTCCGAAATGCACGGCCACAGTTTCGCATCTATTGACCTGAAACCTTGTGCCTAGACAGGCCCAAGCAGTGGAGGGGTGGGCTCCGGTGGGTGCATGAACCCCTCACCATGGGGGCAGGGTGGAGGTGAAAACCTACATTTAACTATTTTCACACCTTTGTTACAGTTTCGCAGCTGTTCACCTGAAACTGTTACAGCTGGACAGAGTTCCCATCACGATCACCCCGCACCCCACCCCGTCTCTGCGGGGCTATGGGGCTCAGGTGCTGAATGGGAGAAGTCAAAACTTACCCGTTTCGCACCTATTCACCCCAAGCTTAATTTGCACCTAGATATAGTGCCTCCACGACCGCCCCAACAGCGGCGGGATGGGCAAAAAACAAAAACTTCCAGGAAGCGTCAGTTAGGCTACACAAACCTTCCAGCTAGACAGAGCGCCACTTCGCCCTCACCCAATCCCACCCCGCCCTCACCCAATCCCACCCCCGCCCCCCGCCCTCACCCAATCCCACCCCGCCCTCACCCAATCCCACCCCGCCCTCACCCAATCCCACCCCGCCCTCACCCAATCCCACCCCGCCCTCACCCAATCCCACCCCGCCCTCACCCAATCCACCCCGCCCTCACCCAATCCCACCCCGCCCTCACCCAATCCCACCCCGCCCTCACCCAATCCCACCCCGCCCTCACCCAATCCCACCCGCCCTCACCCAATCCCACCCCGCCCTCACCCAATCCACCCCGCCCTCACCCAATCCCACCCGCCCTCACCCAATCCCACCCCGCCCTCACCCAATCCCACCCCGCCCTCACCCAATCCCACCCCGCCCTCACCCAATCCCACCCCGCCCTCACCCAATCCCACCCCGCCCTCACCCAATCCCACCCCGCCCCTCACCCAATCCCACCCCGCCCTCACCCAATCCCACCCCGCCCTCACCAAATCCCACCCAATCCAATGGGCGGGGTGGGCTGGGTGGAGTGAAAAACCTACATTTTTCCAGGGACGGACGGTTTGCACCTATTAACCTCAAATCTTCAGCTACAGACAGAGAGCCACCAGAACCACCCCGCCCCACCCATCACGGGCCCGGGGTGATGATGATATCACCATGAGACGGGATCTCGAGGTGAACAACTGCAATTTCCCGGGAAACAAAGGATATACCCCAGCTAGTATACGTATATTATTATCTGAGAATGTTTAACTTTGATGACATTGTAGGCTATACCGTAGTATATGTTACGGTATTTCGAGTTTCAGATTATCTCATTAGTATGCATGACGCACGAGACATTCGGCCTAACGGACAGTGATGCCACAGCTGGGTTTTTTCCACTAGATCTGGGTTTTTTGGCCTTCGTCTGGGTTTCTGGGTTTTTTTGGGCAAGATCTGGGTTTATTTTGGGGAGTTGACATTTTGTACTCACAACACATGAATATTCTGAGAAATTCAATGTAAAATGGTTGTGATAGGCCCAGGGTGAGAATTGCCGGGGGGGTTGGGGGTTTCGACCCCCCAGTCTTTCTAAGAGCCCCATGTTAAAGTATGTTTTTTACACACCAATTCCAAGTGGATAATGGTCCAACCCCCCAGTTATTTTTCCACAATTCTCACACTGGATAGGCCTACATAATTTTCCACTAATTTTAATTTTAAACTCCACAATCAAGATCTCATGTTAATTCACAAATAATTTATAACCTGAAGTCTGAAGAATAGTTCTGCACAGAAATAAACCATTTTGACATTTCAATATAGGTCAGGTCACTCATCTCTTTCCTTGTAAAGCCGTATTATATCTATAACATGCATATACAGTTATACACTGTAGGTAAGGTCAATCCTATAGTGGTATAAAATACCAAGTTGTTGCAGAGTATTAATGTTCAAGGTGTTTAAAACGTTGAATTGTTGGTGTATTAAGAAAATTTGGCTGTAAATCTCGGACAACTTTAAAACTTTGTAAACTTAAGCCATGTGTGTTATGTGCTTAGGCTACAATTCTGGTAGTCTCGACCCGCTGCGCATGCGCACACGAATATATCGATTAAGCTTATTATCAGTATGGATCCAGAGTCTCTGACAACTTTGACAATTGATACTTTTAAAGTTGTCATGTCATGTCATGTCAAACACCGACGTCGCCGCGCGACGGTTGGTCACATGTATGGACTAGGGCTCTCCACTGACGTCTATTGCGTGCGGCAGCGAGAAGATAGGATCCAGAAAGGTGGGACCAGGAAAGAATGTTGTCTATCCAGTTAATACACGGTCTTCCACGGTGTCGATAACCCTCGACGTGACCCAGCATGATGGCATTTTCCAAGGAATCCTGAGGGAGCCTAATGATGTGTCCGAAATAAGAGAGTTTGCGAGCCTTACATTTTATTCGACTCTTTTGACGAACATTTTGTTAATCCTCATGCAAACAAGCGAAAAACCAACTTAATTTGAACAAAGGGGGTCTAAAATAGCTTATATGAAGTCTGGGTTTTTCTGGGGGTTTTTTGGAAGAAAATCTGGGTTTATTTTAGAAACCTCAGTGGCAACACTGCTAACGGAGGAGTCCTCTAGCGCGTACTACAGCTGCAGCGTCATATAGGCTGTTCAGTCTGTACGTCTGAATAGCCTGAAGGCTATATGCTGGCGTTGATTATAGGTAGGCCTATATTGTCGTGCTCAAGCGAAGCATGACCTGATCAACTACGACCTTAGCTAGACGGGACTTATGAAGGGCAGACGAGGGCTAGCTATCATTGGCCTATTTCTTGCGTATCACGAGTACACACACACAAGCACACATACCTATACGCACACTCACACACACACACACGCACACACACCTAAACACACACACACACACACACACCTCACACACACCTCACACACACACCTACACCCACGCCCGGTGTGTGTCTGCCGGATCCTAGCGTATACACCCAGAATCTCTGTCCACTCATCTAGGTCTACAGATTACCGTCTACACCCATTTGCAGTTCTACGTTGCACTGATTGCGGAATGACTGTCATAATTATTATGCAAGTTAGTTGAAGTTACCCTCAAAGCTAAGCGCCACACAAAAGCCGTGTCAGAGAGCCCAGCTTATTCACCGGCGCTAGTAAATATCAATTTTGGCAGTCCAATAGGCAGAGCCGTTTTAAGGCACAGGCCCGCGAGGCCCGGGCCTAGGGCCCCGCGCAACAGGGGGGCCCCGCGGCGACCCAAAATGCTACATTGCATAACAAATTAGCAACATGTTATACGAACTTTAACGTGTGCTAAGCTTAAATTTATTTTACACAGTACACTTGTAATACAAAGATTGCTGTGCTCTAGCTGTGTATAGGCCTAGGTTCTTCTATCAATATTAATAAACGTAACAAAATGACACACATGCCCATAGAAGGCATGAATAGAGTACCGGCACTCTATATCTGAGACTGAGAGTTTGAGACGGGAATCGGGTTACGTTCAGTGTTTAATCTAAGCATCTCCCAGTGTGGAAGGAACTTCACCCAGAAATGACTACCCAAAACATTTGACCAAATTATAAGTTTGAATTGCTGCTTACATTATTGTATAATACACGAACTCTAGTAATATACCGTGATATTATTTACTATTGTATGATATTATGACGATAAAATCTATTAATGTAATAATATGATACAATCATCTTACAATGAGTATAATTTACTGTTAGTATTTGTACAAGTACTATTTTTGTAAAACCAATTTTCGACTTTTTAGTGCTACCTTTCAAATTTAAAACTGTCGAAATTTAAAAAGGTTTTGTTACTTGAACACTTAGTAAAACAGCATCATTAGGCCTACTACATGACTTCCAGATTTTGGCGGTTCTTCCTTGGTTTGTGTAACATTTGTGGCAATTCCGAGAACTGTAGGCCTATCCTCCATGGTCAACAATACAAGCCTTTTTAGCAACGCGCGGGAATAAGCCAATTCCAATGCAAGAAAGTAGGTCTTATATAATTATAGCCTAGATCTGTCTGCAGTTATTCGTTAGGCTACTAGGCCTATTATGCTGTTGGCCTAATGGTCCAGAAGCAGCAGAACTGAGTTGCTGAATTTGATACGTCAAGAAATTATGATTGTAATAATAATTATATTAATTTTATTGAAACTTTCAACCACTCTTGTAATCAGCACTGAAATAATAATCTGTAATTTTGCTTAGATCCCAGCTTACAATGCTGCATGTGGCCTAGTGGAAACTGAATAAGGAATTATTATAATTGCAAGAACAATCATAGAAGTCTTAGACTAGGCATGTCAGCACTGCGAATGTTGAGCAATTTTGTAAAGATGGCAGCTTAAAATGCAATGTGAAAATTCAACAATTTCTGACTTCATGGAGGGACACATTCGGACATTCCTTTCCCATAGCCCTCCCATCTCGGCGCTACACGTCTCGAGCAATCGACCGACAAAAATGTGTGTGTAAATACTTGTTCTCCGTCCCCAGAAACCTTGATTTGGCTAGAGTAGATTAGACTCGTGGATATGTTTAGGATTAGGGTTTGTGCCTAGGGCCCCAAAACTCCTTAAAACGGCCCTGCCAATAGGGTGGGTAAGATGCTATGCGAATCGCGTGTAGCAGCCTCACTATATATTATAAGTTTTATAACCGTAACTTACGTAATATCATAGACCTTATGCAGGGGCGGATCCAGGGGGGCCAGAATGGCCATGGCCCCCCATTTAGAAATTTCTTTTTTCTTTACCAGCTATTCTGGCCCGACAAGACTTGCCCCCCGCCCCCGTGAGTAGCTCCGTATGTCCGTTCCCCGCATCCGCGAGGAAGGTCATCAGTGTTTTGGGCGGGGGGCGGATAGAAAAAGGTATCTTTGGGGAAATTCGAGGCTGATGACTAAAAAAAGGTCTTCAGATTTTTCGGCGACCCAGACGAAATTTTTTCCCTATTTCCTGGACCAAGACACAAAATTTTGGCCCCCCTCGAAAATTTCTGTATCCGCCCTTGACCTTATGTACGTGAGTCTATGCACGTATGTGTGTAAGTATGTATGTATGTATATATGTATGTATGAATGTGTGTGTGCGCGCGCGCGCGTGGTCACCTGTCTGTGTCCTCTGCATGTAATACTATATGTATGCCTGTCTGCCTCTGCATGTGAATCTAGCTGTATCTGTGATAGCCAGACCATGCAGTAGCTATTATAACCTTCGTATTATAACCATACATGACATTCCTGTGAATCACAGATTAGTGTAGAGCAGCTATGATTAGGCCTATGTAGCCCACCTAAACCAGATAAGTCGCTGTCTGATCCTTATGTCGCTGTTTTGGGGTCAGTTAGTCTGATGACCGACCGGCTGATATGACAAATGACCAGCAGATAGGTCTTAATATGTTCATGTGGGTTTATGCACGTATGCGCGTGTGTTTCCACAGACTGTATAGGTATATGACACACTGGTCGCTTTGCCACACGAGAGCGCTGCATAATTTTTATTAGATTGACCCCTCTTGATTCTGACCTGAAAACCGACCCAACTATAATATTGTGGCTGGCAGGCTGCTACAGTGCTAAGTAAGTGTGTACGCAGTTACTGTTTATGCCCAATTGCAAGATTCCTTCATGCTGCTCATGCACTGTCATATAATATGGCAGTGCCGCCGCCACCGTTTTCTCAGCCTAAACAACACCCACCGTAATAGTCACAATTCTACCTATCTGACGATCCTTTAAATTGGTATCCGGACTCGCGTAGGCTACTCTTTTGGACAATTATCTTGACTAGATGCATCGCTCGTGAATAAGCTGGTGCTCTGTGCTTGGCTTTCGATTGGTGCTTTAGAAATTTGGAGACAACGATTACGATGTTTCTTTTTTGTCACTTTTTAGCCAATGTTTTCAATTAGATGGCGTCAAATGTATGCTTTGCTTTGCCTGTGCAATAGTGTGCATGTCGCCATTTTCTAATTGGGTCTCGTCTAACTGATCGACTGACCGATTGACTGACTGACTGAGAGAACGAACCACTTGACTTTCAAATTGCAGTTTTTAAAAGGCGTTCACAACCTGCAGTGATCCGTCAAAGATCTGCAGAGATCTCGGTAGACTCGGTTCAAATAAACATCAAGTCGACGCAAGAAATCGATCAGCTTTATTCTACGATCATGCGTAGCCTATACATTAAACCTCAGAGTCATTCTTCTGCGGCATCATATATGCGGCATCATATAGGTCCATCCCATCCCGCTGCCGCTGCTGCTGCAGACGTATAATGAATGCTTAGGCCTACAGGCACATCCAAAGATGGCTGACTGGAACTGAGAACAATGGGAGGTAACTGGCGCTGGCCTTTGGGGGGGGTTTAACCCCTTCAAACGAAGACGAAGACATTCCCAAAAATATGCTATAAGTCATCGGCCCCACTACCGCACTCGCCGTTCTCATGGCCTAACCCCCCAAACTAAAAATCCTACTTACGCCACTGGTTGATTTACGAGTACTTCGATCTGGCAATTATCAGTAAGGATAGCTAGCACATGTTGCATATAATGTATACAGCGCCCATATAGATCTATGCGTCAATAAGCAACACGGTATAAAAATACGACGGACTGAGTTGCAAAGCAGGCGGTCAGATGAAGGTCAGCCTGCAACAGGCCAGCAGACAAGAAAACTCATAGACACACAGTGACACAAGTAGGCAGACAAGAAAGCAGAGATAGGCTGATCGGCAGGCAGGCACGCTCTTAAACCGACAGAGCGCAGATAATAGCAGCTATGGAAGAACGATGACAGGCAGTCAGGCAGGTTATGGAAAAGAAACAAAGGAAATGAAAGAACAGACAATGGAAGGAAGGAAGGAAGGATGGAAGGAAGGAAGGAAGGACGGACGGAAGGAAGGATGGAAGGAAGGAAGAAAGAAAGAAAGGAAGGAAGGATGGAAGGAAGGAAGAAAGAAAGGAAGGAAGGAAGGAAGGAAGGAAGGAAGGAAGGAAGGAAGGAAGGAAGGAAGGAAGGAAGGAAGGAAGGAAGGAGGGAGAGATGAGTTGAAACAGTGTCCTGCTTTTTCAAGACTACAGTCGTGGAATGTCCATTATTAGAACTAATTAGCATATAGGCCTAATTAAGTAAAACTATCGTATCTCACACAGAGCATCGCAATGTCACTTCTAAGTAGATAACTTCAAATCATGGCTAGACCTGTAGGCTAATATTAGACATCTATAGACATAGACATATTTTGATTGATCCCAACAATTCAATTGTACATGTAGGGCCTATACTTAACAAAGTATAAACATAATCAGCAATAAGCTTATTCTTAGTGAATAAGTAGAATAAGATTGAGGGAACAAATAGGCACACCAAAAGGGACAAGTTTGTTATTCAGCTGCATGTCCTTTCAATGGCAAACCTGTAGCTTCGTCCATGAATATGGCTTAAATAGGCTACTAGGCCTAGGCCCGATTTTCATCGACCAATAATTATGCCTAGGCTATACATATAATTTTCTCGGCATTCCTTGGCGTGAAAGATCGGCCATTTGTAGGCCACCATTTATTAGGCTACATATGTGACGATCCACTGATGTTATAGGCTAATTATAGAGATTTAGTTGACTGACTTATCTGTCAGAACCAGCTAGAGAAGCAGTCAATGCCTTTAACAGTTATACCAATCTGTCTTGTTGACTGGTATTTCACAATCACTGTAAACACTAAAAGCCTTATCACTGCTACTTGAATAGATAGGCCTATTATATAGGTTAGCCTATAGCGCCTTCTAACTGATTAACTTTCTGATTCTATCAATTCGCTGCAGGCCATTGCAGTAAATACACATCGGTTATGGTGATATAGGCCTATTGGCATGAGAATGGATGGCTGGCAGGGTCGCTGGCTTCGTCTGCCTATTTGGCTTCAGCTGCAACAAACCTTGAACTATATATAGGTCTACAGTCGGCCATTCTCAGTCATTGCCCTGCTGCACTTGTTGACACACACGCAAGCGATTGGTTCATGGCCACATGGACACACGTCCTCCATCTTGTGTGTTTACCTAATGCCAACAAAACAGACGACTTGTGACAGGCATCTGATTGAAGCTGATACGTCGGGTTGGGAAAGTGGGCCTGCAGAAAAACCAACTGATTGTGTTCGTTTGACGGTAGGCAGGTGATTGTTGATAGGATAGCCCTGCCAATAATTCCATCTTACGGTCTATGAGACAGCGCGAGTGACAGTTGCCCTTTGACCTTCGCAGCTCTCACCAATGCAGCTGCAAGGATTTGGTTGACTCATGATGGCCACCATTGTCTCATTTGCAAGTTGACCTTCGAGCAATCCAGTCAACATCGCGTCATCAATGATATCTGCATGGCTGAAGCCAACAACGTCCCAATTACTAATTCAAGGAGACGACGTTTGTTTCGCTCAGATGGAAAGAGTCCAGACTAGTGTTGTTTTCGTTAATGAAAGTTAAAACAAAAACATTCGCTAACGAAGGTTTAAGGTTCTAGTCAACTGAAACTAAAACTAGCCTATAACGAAAACTAAATAACGATAGCCATAAAACTAAAATTCTCGGAATTGACCAAAATTGATAACTGAAATTAAAACACTCAAAAGTATCAATAACGGTAGCCTAAACGAAAACACACAACGAAAATCAAGTGTCCAAGGATATTCAATGCCTTTGTACAAAGGGTCGAAATGGGGAAATACCACTTTTCACAACCAGCATTATTCAGTGAATAGGCCTACGCCTACTCAGCTTGTCGTGACTTGCTTGTAGGGAAGCGTAACAGACCTTCGCAGTCGTGTAAAACAGAGTCTTCATAATGTTCACAAGAAATTTTTAAGACTTTCATCAATAAAAGGTCAAATCATAATTATATCATGTAGGCCTAGGTCTATGATGCATGGCATGTTTCCGTATACTGCAAGAAAAAAGGCTGCTGCTGCTGCTTATTTGTGGCAAGTTTATATAGGCATAGGCCTACGTTGTTGATGGTTAAGTAAGCCTATCAGTGAACGAATAACTAAATCAAGACTAAACCGAAGAAACTAAAACTGAAACTAAAAAGTGTCAGTCTCTATTAACTAAAACTAAAACTTGGCGACATGACTAAAACTAATAAATCACCTGTAGCATTAGAACTAAAACTCGTGCAAAATCAAAACAACGCTATATATATTCCAGATGGGGCTACGATCAGAGGCGGATCCAGGATTTCTGGTTAGGGGGGGGGGGGCGTAAATACTACCAATCCAATCCCGTAAATATATATATATATATATATGAAATTAGATCACGCAAAACTATAATGATCCTTTTTTTGGCCCCTCCCCTTTCTGCCCCCCCCCCAAATAAAAATAATATAGTTGATGCCAATTTATCATACGATAATTAACATAGTAGGCTAATGATAGAAATTGAATACACTAATATTTGTATAAAAATAGATTCAATAAGCAAGGGATGCGCCTCATCCATGGACCGCACGCCACTGGGGGAACGGACATTAGCCCCCCCCGGACAAAAGCCCCCCCGGACAAAAGCCCCCCCGGACATTAGCCCCCCGGACAAAAGCCCCCCCGAGGTAGGACATTAGCCCCCCCAGTCTATGATATCATTACCTAAAAATGATGCACAAAATGTAGCAATGGACCTAAGTTAAGTTAGGCCTAAATCGCACATTAGTTTAACACTGTAAGAATATGCAAAGTTAATTGAAGGTTTATTATGCACATTATAAAACATTTAAAGGCATTAATTGTAGAACGACATAAATGTAAGAAATTCTTAAGTCCAAAGTTTGTGAAATAGATCTATATATAGATAAAAGTTTAATGCCTAACTGACTTTAACAACAAACCAGTGCCGGCGCTAGCACCCCCCGTACCCCCCGGTCGGGGGGGGCCCCGAGTTTGAAGGGGGGCCCCAAATTTAGCTGGTCATTATGCCTATTTGTGACTGTACAGATCCGGTCTGGTGCATGCCTCAACTAACCATATGGCACTGCCATAGCAGACCTAATGCAAATATCATACTGATTTTGGGCGTAAGTATAAAGCCATTAGAGCTTGAAAGGGGCCCCCCAAATTTAGCTGGTCATTATGCCTATTTGTGACTGTACAGATCCGGTCTGGTGCATGCCTCAACTAACCACATGGCACTGCCATAGCAGACCTAATGCAAATATCGTACCGATTATGGGCGTAAGTAGACCTATAAAGCCATTTAAACTAACTCAGGCAATTTCGTCCACTTTCTCAAACACAATGTTTATAAATTGTAACTGATTCTAATTGCTAATTGGATGAGGCCTCCAAATTTATTTGGAGGCCTCATCCAATTAGCAATTAGAATCAGTTTTAACATGCGTGAGGCCCAAACATTAAAGCCTGTGTAGGGTCCCAGATGTCCTTGGTATGTGTCTGAACTCAAGTTTGCAAGGGGCCTCAAATGTAGCTGGTAATTATTATACCTTTCATGACTGTTCATTCCTGAAATCACGCACCGAATTATGTTTTAACGCAAATCATACAAAATAATATTTTATTACGCAAACTAATAGAGCATTGTACTTCAACCAAAGAGGAGACTTTGGGGGTGTGGACAGGGGCACGGCCCCCACAATTTATGGTTGAGACGGAATCCTTGTATCCCCAATATTTCAGAAATATTTCATAAGTATCATCCACTGCCCATCAATAATGATCAATTTTGTTAAGATGACAGCCTATAAATGCTACCATTACAATTGGCAAATCGGACAAATTTAAACAATGGAGAGGGGACACTCTGAAGTCCTAAACCACGACTAAGAGCATTGAAAAATGAGCAATTGTTGTAAAGATGACAGGTTAAAATTCTACCATTACAGCATGGAAATTCCCAAAAAAATTACAATTGGGAGACATTTATTGAAGTTTTACACCATGTATTTCAGCACTTATATTATGAAATTTTTTGCTGAGATGACAGCTCAAGGTATGGGGGGCCCAAGTTTTTTTCCGGGGGGGGCCTCAGGTACCCTAGCGCCGGCACTGCAACAAACCTTCGTTGTAGCCAAACTGACACTAACAAGTAGGCCTACTTACTGTATAGGATTCTCATTCGTTTATTTCTCTAATGTATTGAATCTAATTTTGAATTGGAATGACACTAATAAGCTTACGAAGCCTAACTGATGTTAACAAGCCTTTATTGTAGCACACTAAACAAATAGACTGTATAGGCCCTATCATTTCGAATCTAAGTCTATAAATTTAGGCCTACTGACACAATCAGGACCTAAATGTCTCTAAGAACTTTCGTTTGCATGTGAATGCCAGTGACAAGTACGGCACTATTCCATGACTTGCACAAAGGGGGCTTTTGTCCGGGGGGGCTAATGTCCTAGGTAAAATCGGGGGGGCTTTTGTCCGGGGGGGCTAATGTCCGGGGGGGCTAATGTCCGGGGGGCTTTTGTCCGGGGGGGCTAATGTCCTACACCCACGCCACTGAGCGTTAAGAGAATGATTATATGAGTAGGCCTAGTTTTATATCCTTGATTTGCTTTTGTCCATAATATCGGCAGCTGAACGCTTTCGGCGGCTATAATCAGCACGACGAATTTCAAAATTATAATGATAATCATATGCCATCTTTTGAGATTTAGGCCTATCATGGCATATGATTATCATTATAATTTTGAAATTCGTCGTGCTGATTATAGCCGCCGAAAGCGTTCAGCTGCCGATATTATGGACAAAAGGTAAGTAGGTAAGAGAGCTCCGGTAAGAGAGCTCTATTCTGCCGGTCCATGCAGCTACTTCAAACATCCTATTCCCAAATTGCAATTATATTAGTTTTAGGTCAGTTTAGTTTGAGAACATTTGCTGCAGGTTTAGGGGGGCGTACGCCGGCTCCGCCCCCTCTAAATCCGCGCCTGACGATGGTTCCTGCAGATCCCCCATGGCTGTCAGGTTGGCCCACATAATCTGGCATGGCCGCCTGCATGGAATCCCGCAGTTATTAGGCTTGCATTGACTGGGACTGCAGCACAAGATAATGTCACTGCCATTAGAATTATGCAAAACCGAGAAGTAGGCTACCTTCATGTCTTTCCCGCCTTCGAAACGCTGGTCCCAATTAACTCTACTATAGGGTTGAGTTCATTATCTTTCAACTATAACCGGGAAGTCTGCGGAGAGGCAAGTTGTCTTGTTCAGCATATTTCCATCTGCAACCAGTGCCATAATGCCATATAGCATTTAAGAGAAAACATCCACAGATGCTACGGAGGACAAGCCCTGTTTTTCCAGGTTCCCAAAATAACTCATTATTGGACTTCTGAGATGTTAGCATATAATAACAAGGGACGTAAGATAGTGACTGTAGCACTACCTACAGCATTAGTCCTTAATTAATTGATCCTGGGATATTATATAGAAGAGTTCTCAGATAAAAAAATAAAACTGATAGAAATAATATATTCATCATAATCATAAAAATAATAACAATAACAATAATAATAATAATAATGATACTACTACTACTACTACTACTACTACTACTACTACTACTACTACTACTACTACTACTACTACTACTACTACTACTACTACTACTACTACTACTACTACTACTACTACTACTACTACTACTACTACTACTACTACTACTACTACTACTACTACTACTACTACTACTACTACTACTACTACTACTACTACTAATAATAATAATAATAATTATAATACTACTACTAATAATAGGCCACTTGTAACAGCAGGCATCAATTATATTAACTGAACAACGCTTAATTTAAAATTGATGAAACAATATTTAATAAGGAAAGTGAAATGAAATACATATCATAACATCATTGAAATAATCTTTGGCTGGAGATCAATTAACCATTAGTTGGATCATTTCATCAGCATGCAGCCCCACGTACATTACTATGCAAAGGCTTTAATACAGCATAGTCTAAAATTAATGTCTATGCACGATAGCCCATAGGCTAATGCCTTTAAATAGATTCCGTTCCATTCTGTTGCCCATACTGCCCTTGAATATCAGTCCTCGATCATGAGTGGCTTTAGCTTTCATAGACACTTCCTTTATCATCCACAAATAACCTCAGTGTTGGCAATTCATTAGTCTTAGAAACGTGATGCAGTTGATAGATTCCTTTGACCCACAGCAATAGACCTACGCTACAGAGGGGTAGATGACACCAACTTATGCTATAATGAATGGTTAAAGATAAAAATAAACATTAGCCATTCATGCAATCATGGACTTTGCAGTTGACTTTTACGGCATCTTAGAAAAATGACCGATCCCATTGCTGGCTGTCCGTATAATTGAGACGCCTTGCCTACGCCTTTTCTATGAAGAGAATTTTTATAATGCAACATCATCAGGCGTAGCTTTCAAGCCTGGCACTTTGCATGCTTTGTTCTAAACCAGGACAACTATAGAATAAATATATATATATATATATAGTCTACAGTTATATGCCAGGACAGCTATATTCATAAATACATATATATTATATGCAACATCATCATGCGTAGCCTTCAAGCCTGGCACTTTGCATGCTTTGTTCTAAACCAGGACAACTATATTCATATATATATATATATATATATATATATATATATATATATATAGTCTACAGTTATATGCCAGGACAGCTATATTCATATATACATCATCATGCGTAGCCTTCAAGCCTGGCACTTTGCATGCTTTGTTCTAAACCAGGACAACTATAGAATATATAATATATATAGGCCTATATATATAGTCTATAGTTATATGCCAGGACAGCTATATATATATGTATATATGAATATATATATATATATATCTGTCCTGGCATATAACTATATATATATAATATATATACATAGCAATATACATATAGCAATATTTAATATTATATTATGATATATATATAATATAAATATACATATGGCCTATGGCCAAGTGTGTTTGTAACATATTGTTAACATAATATTTTAAAACAACCCTGTAATAAATAATGTTCAGCAAAAAATACAAAGTTGCTATAACACGTTTATTATGGTATTTCCAGACAAGGGGCTGGACATTAGGCGGTCTAAAGAAGCATCTAGGAAAAATTAATATACTGGATCGTCAGAGCACCAGCCAATAGGCCTAGAAAGACCCTAGAGCCCAGAGCGTATCCTAGTGGCAGAAGCCACAGAACAGCATGAAAAATTTAATTTGGATGGAAATAAAGTCATTGTGACGTCATTATTGTATGACTGGAACTTTTATATTTTAGGCCTACCAGTGTTAGATAAATATGTCAGGATTAAAAAGGTGTTTAAAAATCGACAAATTTTGACTATTTATTTTTATATTTACAAAATTGGTCCCTTGTTTTCCAGACACAGTGTATATAGGCCTACATAGTCTACACACATACTTACATACATACGTACATAAAAACATACATACAATCATAATACATGCATGCATACATACATATTGTAAAGGGTTCAATGGCCGCTAAGGGTATGACTATCAACGATAAGGTCCCTATGTGATATAATAAACTTCGATTTATTCAATAGAGCAATATGTACAGCGAATTAACAACGTTACCGTCCAGTAGATACGAAGACGAACAGACCAGAAGGTCGAAGCACGGAAGACACACACGACAGCACGGCTAACGAAGCCAAGGAAGACGGATGAACAGCCAGACCACCAACGGGGTGAAGAAGGCGACGTAGAAGATGAACCCGCAGGTTAACTCGCATAACAGCGAGGGACACAACCACGCTCAAAGGGAGACGTACCACGCTCAGCAAAATACCACAACTGCCGTCAAGACCCACGGTCACCGTTCCTTAAATAGATAGTGCCACTCCTTCATACACCCACGTGCCAAGTCAGAGAGAGAGTACGGAAGATCAGAAGGGCTAATGGCTACATATCCCCCACCCAACAGCATGAGGAGTCCTGAGGGGACGACGAAATAGAGTAGAAAGCGCTACACCTAGCAGTCCACAACATCAAGAATCACTAAGTACTATACCAGTACAAGTTAACGTACTCAGCAATTCCGCAACAACTAACGCAGCGCAACACTAAATTAATGCATCATATAACTGAGAGTTCAACCAATTATACGAATCAAAAGAGAGTTCAACCATTATACGAATCAAATGAGAGTTCATACAATTATACGAAAAAATAAATTTGGACACAAATCGTGTATCAAAAATGATCCAAATTGTACAAGGTCATTGGCCAAAGCCATACTAAACTAACATAATAATCAACGATTTCACATAACAACAGCAACCAACCCCCAACAAGAACCCCCAACACCTTTGAAGATTCCACCACTTTTTCTGGAAAGTGTCTGACAAACGCACGCATGACACTCACTGAAGTGTTCATCGCACTAAGTTCCATTTCAGAAGTTTCATGACAATCTTTGCACTGACAGAAAGTTTCCATTGACAGACTTCACATGACTGACGAATGCACACGCAGTTCCTGGAAGACGAAGAACGCAACAGAGAGCGTCTCTGTCACGCCCCGAAGACGCCGAAGTCAGAACCACTGCCAAGACACATTGACGTTGCCTCAACAGGGTCCCAACCCCGTTACTCCGACGGACGACTGAGAATGTCCGGCAGAACGTTCAACCTGCCAGGCCGATGCCTGATGTCGAGATTGAACTGTTCCAGCTCCAGACTCCATCGCAAGAGTTTCATGTTTTTATTCGCCATCTGATGTATGAACTGCAGAGGTTTGTGGTCGGTGTATACAAGGACGAGTGTCGACCCAAAGTATACACTGAAGGCTCGTAGCGCGACCATCAAAGCCAACGCCTCCTTTTCAATCGTTGAGTACCGAACTTCATGCGTCAGAAGCTTCCGGCTGATGAAACAGATCGGGTGTTCCAGTCCATCGTGCACCTGGAACAAACAGGCTCCCACACAGAATTGAGATGCGTCAACACCAACACAAAACTGTTTATCAAAATCAGGAGGTCTAAGAATAGGTCTAGAAGCCAGACGAGATTTCAGATCAAGAAAAGCACTCTCCGCTTCCTCATTCCATTTAAAAGGAATTCCTTTCTTCGTTAACGCCGTCAGCGGCAAAGCAATGTCAGAATAGTGAGGTAAATATCGCTTATAATACCCCGCAAGACCTAAGAACGATTGCACTTGCTTCTTATTTCCCGGCCTAGGAAAACGTAACACCGCTTCCACCTTTTTTACCCTAGGCTGCACACCATCAACACCAATGTGATGACCCAAAAAATCCACCTCCGCATTCGCAAACACACATTTTTCCAAGTTCAACGTCAAACATGCATCCGCAATCCGACTTAACACCTTACGCAAGTGTACCAAATGATCAGACCATTCCAAACTGAAAATAATGATATCATCCAGATACGCATCACAAAAATCATCCAATCCATTCAACACTTTCGTAATCAACCTAGAAAACGAAGCTGGAGCATTTTTCAATCCAAAACTCATGAACTTCCACTGATAATGACCCTTCGGGGTTACAAAAGCAGTCAACGGGACTGAATCAGGATGCATTGGAATCTGCCAGTACCCTTTCGTCATATCCAACTTCGTCAGAAACCGTGACTTCCCAAGACGATCAATTAAGACCTCCACCCGGGGCATAGGAAATGGATCCGCCTGAGTCAAACCATTCAGTTTCCGGAAATCTGAACATAAGCGATCCGTACCATTTGGCTTAGGAACCATAACGATCGGAGCCGCCCAAGGACTTTCAGATTCCTCAATAATCCCAGCCTTCAACAACTGTTCCACCTCTTTCTCCACTTTAGCCATCCGTTCTGGATTTAATCTATAAGGCGACTGTCGAACAGGACGAGCACCTTCAACTAATTCAATCCTATGTGACACCATATCAGTTTTACCCGGCATCGTACTAAACACATGTGCAAAGTCATGCAGAACATCACGCAACTCATCACGACATTCCGCAGACACATCACATTGTAACACTTTATCCTCCAAAGTCACCTCATTCAACTTCACATCATTCACCAACAACACAGACGCAACAACATCATCTTCCGGTACATCATGCAACACCTCCGCACGATCCACATACCGCTTCATCAGATTCACATGTACCACTCGTTCCGTTTTCCTTCCATCCGGCGTACATACCAAATAATCAACCGGACCAAGACGACGCAACACCACATAAGGACCACAATATTTAGCCTGCAAAGGTTTACCAACCAAAGGAATCAACAAAAGTACCTTCTCACCTTCTTCAAAAGTCACAGCCTTCGAATTCTTATCATAATGTTGCTTTGATTTAGATTTAGCAAGAACAGCATTTTCACCTGCCATGCTCAACGCCACACGCATACGTTCACGCAATTGCAAAACATACTCAATGACATTCTTTCCAGCCACTTCATTCGCAACATCTTTAGACAACCATGCCTCTTTCATCAATTGAAGCATGCCCCGAACATCTCTACCATACATCAAGTCAAAGGCAGAAAACCCAGTACCCTGTACAGGCACCTCTCTGTACGCAAACAAAATCCAAGGCAGCATGGTATCCCAAGAACCCGGATACGTTTCAGCCATCGCCTTCAACATATCCTTCATCGTACGATGAAAACGCTCGCACATTCCGTTAGATTGCGGTCTGTAAGGACTAGTCTTCAGTTGTACAATACCACATTCATGCACAAACACTTGCATCAACTCAGACATGAACTCACTACCACAGTCAGAAAGTAATTCTTTCGGAAATCCGAACATCGTAAACACCTCACACAAACATTTAGCCACATCTTGCGCCGTATGAGTCTTCAACGGAAACGCAAATGGGAAATGCGACGCCCAGTCAATTACAGTCAGAATAAATCTATTCCCCGTAACATCACAAACACTCAAGGGACCAACGATATCTATGGCAATTCTGTCAAACACTGCTTGCATAACAGGCACACTGACCATAGGCGCTCTATAATTCCTGTTACCTTTACCCAAGCGCTGACAAACATCACACGACCGACAATACTCACGTACATCCTTATTAACCATTGGCCACTAAAAATGTTTCAACAGTCTGTCCAATGTCTTCTGTGTTCCCAGATGACCCGAAGCAGGAATGTCATGTGCAACGTGCAATAATTTCCTTCTCAACTGAAGTGGCACAACAACTTGTGACACACCCATCCCACATGGCGTTAATTTATCGTCCCACCTTCGCACCAACACACCGTCGACCAACGTATACGGTTGTACACCACTATCGACCGTCGACTTATTCTCCGCCAGCGCAAACATTGGAGCTAAATCCCCGCAGTTTCTTTGCCTCATTTTAAATTCAGCTCTTGGAACACAGATCTCTGTCCAGTCGGCGTCAACACATTCATTCACAGCAAATAAATCAGCCAGGCCTAAATCACCTGTCTCTAAAAGCTCTGAGTCATTTAACGCCTCCACTAAATCACCGGTCAATAATGCACCGTCGGCCGACTCTGTACTATGACCCAGACTCGTCGTCTCCACGCGCGTCGGTTCATTGCACACAGCCGTCTCTGTCTCTGTCTCACTGCGTTCTGCTGCATACTGCCGAGCTCTAGCCCTTGTCGTAATGGCTACATCAACAACATCACCTGCTAATGCTACATCATTTCCAATCACTACAGAAATTGCATTCATCGGCAGAGACTTCATCACACAGCACAAAATTTCACCTTGTACAAATGCACACTCCACATTCACTTTCACCAGAGGGCACTCCACAATCGTACCAGAAATACCACGCAGAAGTCGTGTTTGATTTAGGTGTACATAATCACGTTCAGACAACCATTCAGCGCTAATCATGGACTGCAGGGCTCCCGACTCTCGAAGCACCACCACATCCTTACGTTCATTCAACTCATTAATGACACACCCAGTCACACAGAAAGGAGCATACATTTTATCTACATTTTCAATAGGCTTCTGAAAACTCTGTTCCTTAACAGGTGCCGACAAAGTTTGTACCAACCCAACAGGTTTCTGACCCCTCCAGTTTTCAATTTCCAGCCCTTCCTTACGTTTCAATTTAAAACATTGGGCCTTGACGTGCCCAGGGGCTCGACAGAAGCCGCACGTGACCTGTTCCCCAAATCCATCCTCATCATCATTTTTTCGAAAAGGCTTCTTAAACCCATACGTCCCTCTTGTAGGCGAACGTTTACCCCATTTCAAATCTTGGCGCACACCTCCACTGTGCCCTGAGCCCTGACGCTCCCACACATCTTTCTTCTCACTATCATCAGATGAGAAACGGTTTGTACGCTCAGAAAAATCCCTGTGGAATCCCCCAGAATAATTACTCGGCCCCTGTTTATACAAAACAGCGTATTCATCTGCCATACGTGCAGCACTCGCTACAGTTTCAGGACTCTTGTCCAAAAGCCATCTGTGTACCTCTAGCGGTAACGCTTGTACAAATTGCTCCATCTGTACTACTTCCTTAAATTTAGCCAAATCATCCCACGAATTTGTACCCTCGACCCAACGTTGAAAAGGTATCTGAAGACGATACGCATAATTCGCATACGTCTCCCGTGGTTCTTTACGCAACCCCCTAAATTTCTTCCGATAGAACTCAGGTATCCTTTCATATGCTGTAAGGAGCGTACTTTTCACCAAATCATAATTCACACAATTCTCCAAAGACAAAGACGCAAAAACTTTTGCCGCCTTTCCCGACAGTTGTGGCTGCAGAAGGGACGACCATTTCTCTATCGGAACATTATGCAAAGCCATTGCCTGCTCAAATGCCGCAAAATAATGTTCAATATCCGAGGGGTCAAATTTAGGAACAAATTTCATCGCCGCCCCAAAACGAAAATCCTCCTTGTTCTGCACAGGTCGGTCTGTCACAGGTCGTTCTGCAACACCTCCTAACTCCATTCTCCTCATTTCAAGGTCTATATTCATCCTTTTCTCCTCTATGTCAAATCTCCTTTTCGTCTCTTCGGCCTCAGCCGCCATTTTCATTTTCTCTTTTTTCGTCTTCAGCTGCCCTAAGCAGTTTCCTCTCCTCTGCCTCAGCTGCCATTCTCATTCTCTCTTTCTCGTCTTCAGCTGCCCTTCTCATTCTCTCTTTCTCGTCTTCAGCTGCCCTAAGCAGTTTCCTCTCCTCTGCCTCAGCTGCCATTCTCATTTTCTCTTTCTCTACTTCCCATGCAAATTCACGGTCCTCTTTAAATTTCAGACGCTCCATTTCTAATGCTTCTCTCTTCGCTTGCGCCTTAAGTTTCCATTCCTCACTTCCATGTTTAGGCGACAAAGCCTTCTTCGCCAACTTTAGTAATTGAGCTTTCGTTAAACCTTTAACGTCCTCACCCAACGTCGCACAATATTGCCTCAACTCCTCCACCGGCAAATCCACTATTTCATCCCACTCAAGAAGACTACCGTCCCCAGAAGACGCCATAACAGTCTAACTGCGCAGACCAATGACACAAAATTCTCCCCAAATTCAAAATTCTCACGACCGTCCACTTCAAGACCGTCACAAAAGCAACACGCCAAAACGCGCAAAACTCTCCGCCGCAAAACAAATAGCCCAGGCCCCCACAAAACGAAATGCGACTCCGCAAAAATTTTCGACAAATATCGACAAATTCTCTCAAAATTTTCCCGAAAACCAACTGCACCAAAATATCCGAAATTACCACCCGAAATATCGAGCAAAAGGATGGGCCCCCATCTGTAAAGGGTTCAATGGCCGCTAAGGGTATGACTATCAACGATAAGGTCCCTATGTGATATAATAAACTTCGATTTATTCAATAGAGCAATATGTACAGCGAATTAACAACGTTACCGTCCAGTAGATACGAAGACGAACAGACCAGAAGGTCGAAGCACGGAAGACACACACGACAGCACGGCTAACGAAGCCAAGGAAGACGGATGAACAGCCAGACCACCAACGGGGTGAAGAAGGCGACGTAGAAGATGAACCCGCAGGTTAACTCGCATAACAGCGAGGGACACAACCACGCTCAAAGGGAGACGTACCACGCTCAGCAAAATACCACAACTGCCGTCAAGACCCACGGTCACCGTTCCTTAAATAGATAGTGCCACTCCTTCATACACCCACGTGCCAAGTCAGAGAGAGAGTACGGAAGATCAGAAGGGCTAATGGCTACAATATACACATTCATGCATGCATGCATGAATGCATACATATATACATACATACTGTAACATACATACATTAAATCTCTACTTAACCTTATGCCGGACTATATATCAGAATTTTGCATTCGTGTAGCAGATAGTCGACTAAGATCATCGTCAAGGGGTCTGCTACAGGTCCCACGGTCAAACACGATGTTTGGCGAAAGGTCTTTCGCTGTGTCAGGACCCACTGCATGGAACAGTCTCCCTGACCATGTGAAGCATGCATCCTCGCTTGAAGGATTCAAATCGAGACTCAAGACATATTTGTTCAAACAATCCTATAATTAACAGTGACATGTGATCCCGTGTACAGCGCCCTTTCCTTCGGCCTCGGCTGAGCTACGGCGCTATATAAATCGTCTTATTATTATTATTATTATTATTATACATACATACATACATACACACATACATACATACATACATACATACATACATACATACATACATACATACATACATACATACATACATACATACATACATACATACATACATACATACATACATACATACATACATACATACACACACACACACATACATACATACATACATACATACATTCATACACAGGCCCACATAATTAATTACATATGCACATTAATTGTTTTTTACAAACACGCCTACGCACGAAAGTCTAAATACATCTTCGGTTCTCTGCTTCTTTGCAATCACCTTTACCTTGATGCTATAATAATTGTCAATGCAAATAATTACTTGAGTGTGCTGTCTGGTCGCCGTTTCTGTCATCCGCCAACCTTTAGCTGTTACGCGGAATCCCTGTTACTAAATTCGCAACGATTAAAAGAGAATTGACGTCACGGGCACTAGGCGACATAAGGATACCATTCCATAAAAGGAAAGCTCTGTTCCGGTACTCCTGAAGCTTGATAATGACCTGAGATAAATTACAAAGACGTTACAAACTAGACAAACTTAGTTTGCTAAGATATAACTAATTTAAGAGTTTTAATTATATTATTTATACGTTCTTAGACTATTGTATTAATATAAAAATTGGAGAAACCAAGACAATGAGTCTTTTTCAGTTACAACGGTCTTACGCTAGCGCTCGCTGGTATGGCAAATTGATAAATCGCACGGAGTACTATACAAACTAGACGACAGCAACCACTGTGAAAATAACAAATGTAATGAAGCTCTGTGCGAGCAGGACTTAGGATCTTATCATACCCAATGTGAACAAATCTTTATCTGTTGTTTACCCAAAAATAGCTCTGCTGCAGGCTTATCAACGGTTTCGCAGAAGGCGTACGTCATGAAAGTACGTCACACAGTCGCCTCTGATTGGTTGGCGAGCTGTGGCCTGTGGTGGCCAGCGACGGATTTCTATATATTGCTGTCGTTCATTCAACCTCGTGTTAGTGTAGGCGTGAATTCAGACCGGTGAATAGTAGACTGCGATACGTAATACTTTCTATCTAGAAAAGCAGTTCTTCACACATAAAAGTCAAGAATTATGATTATGGACGGTCCGCCGTCGACTTCGCTGGTCGAGCAGGTTGATCTTTGCTTTGATTCGTACAGTTTTGCAGGTCAAACGGGTGACCTGCCTATTAAGGATGGGCTTACTCATGTGGGAGTAGTATCGTCCGATGATGCATTGAACACGCCAAGAACGGCCACGTCCGATGTCAACTTCAACTTCGTAAAATCTCAGCTAGAATTAAGTCAGGAAGCTCCTCCAATAATAGGTAAGCTTGTACTAATTATTTATAAGACGAACAGTTTAGGTTGCTCAGTTGCTGTGAACGAATGCTACGTAGACTATAAATGTGGACTTGACCCTCACGACGCCTAACCTGTCCCTAAACGACCCTTACTCCCGCAGGGTCAGTCAGCTTTGACCCAGCTATTTTAAAAATAATTTAACTGTTAACTCAGTTAGACAGCGTCTTGGTAGAGTGGGAGGAGGCATATTAAGTACCGAACATTTTGTACAGATTATGCTAGCTGGAGGTAAAAATCTCCTAAATAAATTTGTTGTTTGTGTTTGACTACTAAAGTACAAAGCCCAAAAATGTTCAGGAATGATATTAACCCTGAATGCTGGTCCGCCTGCATGTCCATGATATTGATAGAAATGTATATATGAGCACTTGCAAAGCGCCCAGGGCTTCAAGATTCCTACTCGGAGGCGTTCCAGACTACAGTGCAGACACTGAATAGGAGTTTCACGCCGAAGCACATGAGCAGTTGCGAGTGAAGGACATGCCCAGGGTCCCTACGTGGCGGCTTGAGGTGGATTCAACCCCGCAACCTTCCGGCTCCAAGGCACAGAACATACCCTGAACCGCCACACTCCATGTGGCAGGGATGGGAATTGGGAATAAACACCCAATTCCCGTTTCTGCCACAATTGGTTTGGCTGATGCCCTTGTCGTCAATTATTTTGACTATTACAACTTCCAGTAGCTTCTTGCAACATTTCAACAATTGACTTGATAAAGACATGAAGAGTCCAAAATACCCTGGTCATCAGAGATATCGCTGAAATTCCAGAAATATGAACATAATTATATCACAATCCTAAAAGCATGCAGGCTGACCATAAAGAATGAACAAGTTTCTAGACTTGACTAATTGTTTGCAATTCTCTCATTGCAGTCAACTTGATTTCAAAGACTTCTTTGTACTTGACCCAATCTTCTGATTTTTTTGTCTCGGCATCTGAAGGTGGGAGTATTACATATGTCCCTGTAATGTCCATACTAATTAATGGTGGGTGGCCAGCCTT
Source organism: Lumbricus terrestris (assembly GCA_949752735.1). Taxonomy (NCBI): domain Eukaryota; kingdom Metazoa; phylum Annelida; class Clitellata; order Crassiclitellata; family Lumbricidae; genus Lumbricus; species Lumbricus terrestris. Next base: position 26,284,584 of record OX457038.1, read on the forward strand.
GCTGTCTCACCAGCAGTGTCTGATCAGAGTACTCCTTACGGCCGAGTTTGGTAGATTCACAGACGGAGCAGAGATCCTCTAGGTAAGTGTATATCATCCCTGGCAAGGATTTGAGCCTCCAAACTCTTGGTTGAAAGGAAAGCACTGTTTATTTATCCCTATAGCATTAAAACTAGTGATCAGCATGAACTATCAACTGATGCAGAATTATGATCACAGAAATGCAACAAGAGAGAACACCTTTCTTAATCTGATCTGTGCTTGACCCTGGCATTTACCGCCATTTGGAACATGTGGCCTGGTTTTCTCTGGACGGTTACATATCCTGGTCTTGCAACAGATGTTGTTGGAAGATTGGTGTCTGAAAATTTGATAATCTTTTACTTTGAATCTGCAGTTTAAGTCTTAAAAACTGTGTTGCAGTTCTGACAAATGAAATTATTTGTTTTGTTTCTCATTGAAATTAATTGGGCTGTTGTTCAGTTGTATTGTTATTCAGATGTATTGTTGTTCAGGTGTATTGTTATTCAGATGTATTGTTGTTCAGGTGTATTGTTATTCAGATGTATTGTTATTCAGATGTATTGTTGTTCAGATGTATTGTTGTTCAGATGTATTGTTGAATCAGTATAACCAAAACATTTTGTAGAACACTTTACTTCTGTTCAGATTACCACCTCCCCTCCGAAATAAATAATTTCCAAATTTTAAAACTAATGTCTATTTAAACTATTTTGCAGCCATGTCTAAATTGGAAACAAAACGGAAATCCTCAAATATGTTATGCCTCTGCTAAGTCTAAAAAGAAAAGTCCATCCAGTTCCATGTGGAATACAGGGAGGCACAGTTCATCTCATTTTCAATGGCCTTGAGCCAGTAATGGATGAATCCCAAGGTCCTGGATACGAGGCCAGTGTATCGCAGGACTTGCCGTTTTCTTCCCAGCTTATGCCAGTACCAAATTATACTGCCTGGTGACAGAGGCACGTGTGCGTAAACAACTTGCCCAAGGTCGTTACCCGGAGTCGAACCCGCAACCGCATGCTCTGTGAGCAAGCGAGTTACCGATAGGCCACCGAGTCGCACCTGCTAAGCCTAAGTCTGCTTCTATTGAAACAATAATTGGAAATATTTTAAAATGTCAACAAATCAATAAATAAAAATGGTTTTATTTTGCAACCAAATCAACAAAGTCATCTCAGCTACAAAAACGAGATCCTAAATGGATAAAGACACATAAGAGATAGAGATGCACCAAATTACCAACTAAACTATAAATAAGATATATGGAGGCCTTGGCTAAAGTTTATCAATGTTGTAAAACCTAGAGTACCGGTAATAAAGAAAACGGTGACAAAGCAGAAACAGAAAAGAAGCAACATGAACTGAGAAAAGAAAACAATGATAAATGCGTGTTTTTTATGCATGAGAGTCATTGTTCTAACATCATTTTCTTTTAAATCAGGTTACGTGATAAAAATCTAACTACTTCAATTGCCTGTGGCTCCAGGTTGCAAGGTTGTAAACCAGATTGATTTCACTTCAAAGGCTTTATAGATCTGCATCTTTTGTATTTCGATCCAGAACCACTATTAGTTGTGAATTTTGGGTTTTCCTGTAACGGGTGTCTGTTGAAAAGCTTTGCAGAAAATACCTCGTGTTCATGAGTGGGTTGGGTTCTAAGAAGAGGATTTACGTTTTTATCTCGTTCCATTTGTTACTATTTCCTGTTGAGTAATGAGGGTTCATGACAAGCCATAAAGTGGTCAAACTTGTATGTGGGATATCATATAGATTTATTTTTGTCGTGCATTGTCAGTGAAATTGATGAGCAACGCACGAATAACTTGATGAGTTGTTGAGTAAGTTGGATGACTCACGAGTAGCGCTAACACACATTAGCTCCAGTGTTAGTGAATAGTTCTGCCTTGAGCTTGAAAATTAATTTGGCTATCTATAGACTCTTTTGTAGGCATTGCACCCAGATTCTGGTGGTATTTGTTGAATAGGGGCATAAAGCCTAGCTGCCACAAAATGACAACGAAATAGTTTAAAGTTTTAAGTGCTCTGTTTGTAAATAACCCCTCTGTTCATTATTTGTCATATCTGTATGGTGTTCATTTCGTAAAGTCATGATCATTGAGCGACGTATTGAGTGCCATATGAATAGCCTGAATAAGTCTGATACTTTTACCTGTTCATTTTTCTTTACTTGCTCAAGAGCCCATGCAGCTATTCATGCTATGCCAATCATTTATTTTGGCAGTAAAAACTGTCTGCATATCAGCCGTGTGTTGTTCATGAGGCCTGTGGCATAAATGTATACATTGTCTGATTTGCAACTAACACCTGTTGGGCTGTGATTGTATTTCCAAAGGCATACATCCGAGACAGAGCAGCCAATGTAGACAATGGCTAGGTGGTTGGTTGTTGAGTACAGGTTGTTCTTTTTCTGTCTGCCTACAGTCTGGTTGCCATTTTTAGGCTGTTGTTGATGTGCAACTCACAGCATCCGTTTCACATCAACCTCGCTGAACTCTTCTGTTCGTGCTTAGGCCCAATACCAGATGACACTTTCTGATCGTGATGATGTTGATAATTTGATATACCGGTACTTAGAATTCGCAATTGATGTTGTTTAAGACATGGGCGTCCCCAGGAATTTTTCTAGGGGGGCGCAGACTTTTGTACAATTGTCACAGAGGCTAAAATAGGTTGTCGAAAGGAACCGGTCACTCCACCTTCGTCGCTCGTTCCTTCTGCGCTGGCCCCCGTTCGATCCTCTGTCACGGAACCCAGTCTATAGCCTACATGTAGCCTACTTGCGAAGAATTGGACTAGAAGTTATGTGTTCAAAGAAAGATATGTAGGTCCAACTTGTAGAACGCACTGATAATCATGTTGAAATCGCATTGTAATAATCATAACCAAATAATCTAAAGTTATCTTCAAATGTGCGAAAAATCCAGGGGGGCGCAAGTGCGCCCCCTTGCGCCCCGCTGCGGACGCCCATGGTTTAAGAATTAGCAATTGATGCTGTTTAAATATTGCTGGAAGGCATGTCTTGTATCCTGGATCATTATAGACAGGGCACCACCGTAGTTCTTGCCATTGTAATTTTTTTATATGTATACGAGAGTATTTATTTTTTTAAACATGAACTTGGATTGTAGAAATTGTTTGTAGCCTATGACAAAGACCATCCTACCTTTATTATGAACTGAGGTAGAATGGCTACCATACAGTTGAGTTATAAAATCAACTCTTGTTTGCCCTGTTATCATATGTTCCAAATATTTCATATAATCATACTGCATTTGATTTGTCCACTTGGATTCAATGAACGAATATTATTATTATTTTTTATGCCCCAAGGTGAACATGAGCCTTGGGGACTTCAGCACTAACCATAAAAGCAGATTTGTCTGGAATATACCCTATTCGTCCCAGTTGGAAAAAGTACCAATTATTAAATATTATTATTATTATTATTATTATTTATATACTGTTGAGTATATATTGCAGGAGACAGTATTTGGTGCAGACCTGTGTTTAATACAAGTTGTATTTATAGACATTGCTATTTATAGACACTGCTATTAGAACTGTTGTGAATGTCTAGCATCGTTTTTATTTTGAGTCTGCACAATTATAGTGATCCTGTTGTTAGTGATGTCTTTCATGGTTCAGTAAATTATCTGCAAAACATCCTGTCTTCTGGTGACTGATCATCTCAAACATGGTAAACAAGAGAGCTCTGTTGAATCTCTGTTTTGCCACCTGAAAGTCACCGTCACAACTAGATTTCATTGTCTGGCTTCCTTTTGCTCACCAAATTTCATCAGATCTGATGCTGGATTGGAATATGACTTTGTCGTGTCGCCAAACATACATCAACTTTAGGCCTAGATATCACTTTGAAAGTAAAAATATGATCATATAACTCTGCTGTTTTTTCTGCCAGCTTTAGATTATGCTGATTATATTTCAGTATATTTTGCTCTTTGTTGTTTGAAGGGATCAGAATTAATAATAACAATGAATAATAGCAATGAATAATATAATATAATAATAATAATGATGATGATGTTTTATCTTGTTTTTTCAGCTACTTTTCAGGCAGCAGTGACGATTCCTGAACGATTGGGTGGACAGCAATCACAAGGAGGCGCCAGCAGCTCCACTCCGGTAACACATCGAATATCATACAAGGGTACGTTCACTGCTTCTGGCCTTCCGTCCGTTTCTACGGCGACCAACACGCCTTCAGGACAGACGTTTATGTCGATCCTCTCACCATTCTTCAACATGATTTCGCAGGCCAACATCTCAACCAGCTGCAGCAGCAGCAGCAATGGTGCCAACGACAATACATCCGAACTTTTCCAGGCATTCTTTGGATCCTTTGACTCACCATCTTCTTCTCAACCAAGTGCTACCAGTGCATCACAAGACAATAGAACTGGTGGTGCCAGCACAGTCGGTTGCTTTGTTGACGATAGTGTTGTTGATTCAACAGTGGGCGTCAGCATGCAGCAGATGTACACTGACGATCACTCGCAGAAAGAGTCGTTGGTACGCTACGAATCCACGCCTGTCCTTGACCTTAAACCGACCCCAGTTCAGCTGACACGACAGGAAAGGAACGATAACCTGCCACCCCCTTACTCCACTTCCGTTTCATCCACGTTTAGGGATCATATCGAACCATCTCTTTACCACACGACTAGTCATCATCAGGCGATGATCTCGGATGATAGGACGACAGTTGACCTTACGACGCCAGCGCTACAGATGGTCAGCAGCTTGCCGTGTCCAGTGACGGAGGCTACGAAACTCATCTGGTCTCAGAACTACTCAGTTCCACAGCAGAATTACCTGACGTCGTTGCCAGGAATTCACCCGCAATCTGTCTCCTGCAATCTGGCTGTAGTAAAGAACGAGCCAATGGACTACATGGTCCAGCCAATGGTTCCAGTCTCTCAGAGAACAACCGAACCACTCGGACAGAGAAATTCCATGCTGGACGTGAAGCCGACGATGGAGCTGATGCCCATCAGACCGAGGAAGTACCCCGTCCGTCCGTGCAAAGTTCCGCCACACGAGCGGCCATTTTCCTGCCTTATGGAGTCGTGCGACAGACGATTCTCACGCAGTGACGAACTGACGCGTCATATGCGCATACATACAGGACAGAAACCGTTTCCGTGTCCAACGTGTTCGCGAGCGTTCAGCCGTAGCGACCATCTCACAACGCACATTCGTACGCACACGGGGGAGAAGCCGTTTTCATGCGATCTCTGCAACCGGAAGTTTTCTCGCAGCGACGAGAAGGCGCGGCACATGAAAGTTCACACGAAGCAGAAAGGGAGAAAAGATGATTCCGAGTCGTTTGACAGTGTCACGTCGTTCTCGTCGTCCCTCATGTCGCTTCCACACGTCGTTTCAACATCCGCCATGATGCAGTCGTAGGATAATCTCATTTCCAAGTGCTTTGACCTTTGGTCAGTGTTCACATCGAAGGCAGATAACATCTCTGAACTGGTATATTATTATGAATCCTCTGTGAAGCCTTTGTCTTCTTTCGTACGCCTCATCAAGACAGAGTAAACTGACAGCTTACTTAGAACTCATTCTGGATGTACTTGCAGATCTATCTTTTACATTGTGTGACTGTTTAATTATTGAATTACTTGTGTGACTAATTAAAATGGTTGCCTTCTTTTCTCTTAATTGTGACATAATTTTATTTATGTTAATTTATGTACCAAGCAGGTTGTACATGCAATTAAATGTGCATGCATACACTCAATATGTGCTTTAATCTAAGAAGAATCGTTTCATAACATAAAAAACAATTGATCATGAATAGTTAAATACTGCAAGTCAATTATTTATTTTTCTTGTTATTTTATTATTTTCATTTATTATTATTAGTTAATTGAAGATGTACACAGGCAAAATGGTTTCACTGCCCTTACAGGATGACCTGACAAGTACTTGCTTTAGTCATGTGGACACATATTTTCTTTTCTTTTGTGCTAAGTTGCAGTTTGTCAACTTAATTTTCGATAAAGGAGTCTATACACACACGCGCGTACACTTAAACAAATGTTATTGTAGTCCTTTGTTGTTTAAAGTCCTATCTTGAATTGATTGACTGCTCATGGTTGTGGACACTAGATGATAGGCTGCACCTGACAGATGGTCCATCAATGGCAGAATTTCTTAAACCATGTTGTCTAGTTCTTGCGGCTTGAATTTTGTGGAGGTTGCCGTAAGCTAACGAACATAAATTATGCCGGTTGTCAAATGGTGAATATCAGCGACGGTGTGCACAATACGCTGAATATATTATTTGTTATTCTGTCATTGTTGACAGTAGGCTTCTCATGACTTCTCATTTGCATGCATTATCAGTCTTGTATACATTAGATTACAGAAATGCTGGCAACAGCTGACTAGTTTCATGCTGTTCTATAATGAAACTTCAATTTAAGTTGCTTTCATTTTCATGCAGAAGTTTAGGCCTAACTTAATTTATGTACTGTGAGAAGAGCTTTATAAGTCCATAAATAGAAGTGAATTTAACGAGTTTGACACTTTTATAGTACTTAGATTCAAACTTGTTGGTGGTTATCATCACTTTGGTGACTGCAATAATTAAAATTTGAAGCATGCACTGTATTTATAAGTCAGTGATGCTGAATTAGAAATATAGTGCACGATTCAAAGTCCTTCCAATTAATTCTACTATTTCATTTAGCAGACAGTGTAATTTGCATATTATACTTTGCTGCTTTGATACACATTTTCGATTAATTATGCTTATACACAGTAAAGTAATATTTATTTTTGATAAAATATTAACGGAAATATTTTCTTATCTCGATTGTTGTATTTGCCGTGAATGAGAGCAATGAACGGGCAATGAATATTTCGTCTTGTTAAGTTGAAACAATTTAGCTTAAATATTTAATTTAAATTCTGGTTGTTAGAGATATATGAAAATTCTGTATTATTGGTTATTCGTTATTGTTGGTATAAATTGGTTATTTTTTAGGGTTTGAATGACTTAATGTTTGATGTGTTGTAAAAGCAGATTTTTGTCAGTTAGGCAATTATGTATTTGAGATACTGTACAACAGTGTTTTATGCATCAAAGGGTATGACGGTGGGTCCTAGACCAAAAATGTTTTATCAAGAGAAGAAGTTATAAGCTTACCCATGTAGAGTTGTAGACTAAAGTTCTGTTATTTATAGAAGTGCAGTGCCAGAATGTTTGATGTTGCCTGGGCGATATGTCAACAGTGCTCAAGTCATAGCAGAAAAATACTAATTTATGAATTTGATGGTGATTATTTTAAAGACTTGGTTTGGTTCATGTGGCACACTAGATTTACAACATGTGCTAATGTGTTAGTTAATGATATGCATCGTAGTTGGGCATAGAAAGAGACCTTTGATCGTGGAATGAAATCCTCCTCTGTAGGTGTCATTAGCTGCTATGATGCTTTGATCATGTTCACTTAAAAATCATTTTTAAACTTTCCGGCTGTTTAATTTTAGCGTACTACTGCATTTGAGCAAACTGTTGCCAAAACTTGATTGGGAATGCTTGAATTATGATACAAAGCGGCTTGAACAATTTTATAATGATGTGCTGACCGGTCAATTTCCGTCCGGTTTGTTAGAAAATTGAAAGAGACCAAAGAAAGGCAACTTTAGGTCATATAACATTTATGTAACATTATAACGGCTGTTGTTTTCCTTTGTAAGGCTTCAGTCTTGCTTAGGAATTTCACATGTCTGCATACTCTGGCCAGTTAAGAATTATATCATGCTTAGTTTTATCTTAGCGAAGAACTGGTCTAAGCACTTTGTAGAAGTGAATTAGGCGGACTTACCGTAGTATTGAGTTCACAAACATTACGTATAACGTTCTTGTATACAAGATGTACTGTATATTTATTTTATGAAAAGTTTCAATACTGTTGGACACTATTTTTGTCAATCTTTAGTAATTTAACTTGTTTGCAATGCAATTGAAAACTGACGTCACTGGAACTGTTTGAAGTAAACTGTTGATCGAAGTGAACTGTGACCTTAACTGTTTTTGATTTTTTTCGAACACAGTATGAAAACTGTTCAATAAATGGCATCATGTTCAGTCAATAGCAAACACAGGCCAGATGTCCCATAAAAATAAGAAATAATAATAAGCTGGAAATTGGGTTATTTTTCAGTTGTGTCGTGATACTTGATCTATACCATAATTTATCAAGGCGAGTAAATAGCGTCTAGTTAACGGGATCAGACTGGGCATACAAAAAAACAGCCATTACGGGTGTCAAAGAAATAAATCTATAAAACAGAAATCTAGACAGGTGAACATGCATTAAATAGAACACTTTGGTAACATTGTGTCCAGAATACGTGATTTTGATGATGCAAAACCAGTAATTAATTTTAAATATTTGTCTTCGTCTGATGTACAGAAATAAGTTGTTGGCATTTAAAAAAACTTTTCCATCATTGGAGTGGATAATTTTTGCTCTTTAAATATAGACCTTCCTTCAAGAAATTTGCTTTGGCGTCAGTACTGGATGGACTTGTTTGCCTTAATCTTTTTAACCTGAGGTCAGAAGGATAAATTGTTCAAAATATTTAAAGAATTTAAATTCGGTAGACAAAGACTGAATGTGTAATACATGGCTGGCAGAGATGGAATTAATAATGGACCTGAATAACGATAGGTCATGATAGATTATAATTTAAATGCAGGTGATGAATGCTAATGAGTATTCATGGCAGTTGGTTCCACATACAAAGGGCATAGCATTGTGAAAACAGTCCCGCGGCACTGCTTATGCATCATGCCTAATATTTATAATAATTTTAAAAATGAACAATAATAATAATAATATAATGATGATGATGATGAATGATGATGATGACGACGACGATGATTGATGATGCTTTGTACTGTTTTAAGTCTTGAGGGCTCCTTCCTCTGAGAAGTGAAATAGCCTGCCATTCTTCTCTGTATGAAAATTGGGGGTACGGTAATCTCCAATCCAAAAGCGATTGTGTTTACCCCTTCTAACTCATCCAGTTCATAAAGCACAGAAAATAGGATCAACTGATGTCTGTACACAATTGCACGAAAGGCAGCACAAAGAAAATACAAACTTATTCATTCATTCAAAACTCATTCAGTCAGTCAGTCATGTGTTTATGTTGTGCCTGTTGAACAGAGGGACTATTCAGAGGCAATACCAACTCTAGCATGGGAAAAAATTACAGTTTTGAGTTGAATTAAAATTACTTCAATAAGAATCCCATGAAGCAGGCTCAACTCCTGTGGAGCCCATTCCCGACCTCTGGCCCCACCATGGAAAAGGTCGATTCTGAATAGTAGCAGCTTGTAAGATGAAACTAAATATATCCCTACTGTGCAAGGGTGACCTTGGATACCGGAGGAGCAACAAAGCTCTCGCAGATAGTTTTGGATGATACCCAGCTGATATTTCCGAACCAGCAATCCAATACTCAATGTGCTGCTAGGTAGGAAGCCAGTGTAGACCAAACATTAATATCTCCAGCTAAGATCAAATTTAGAAAACATCTGAGCAGTGAATTGACACTAAAATGCAGAAAATGGGAAATCAGATCAGAAGTTAATTTTATTGGTAAAACGAAAAAATTAAAACTGTCGCATTGCAAGCAGTTCGAAGTCAGCACATCATTGAGACATTGTGTTTAGTACACACTGCCTCGCTTCATAATCTCTCAATAGGCAGAGTAGTCACCGTAGTAGGCATGATGTAGGAAATAGGATGTTACCTCATTCGCCTCTCGAAATTGGCTAATTTAATTGCATTCGCCAGATGGCAGCGGTGGCGCCGTTAGGCTGGCTTTATCCATTACATGTATAGCGTGGTAGTAGGCCATAATAGGCTACAGCCGCTACACTTGCGCACTTTCTTACGCGCGAGAGTCAGAGTAGACGGCGCGACAGCACGTGTTGTGGGAGGCACGTGGTTTAAACTTTCGAGAGGAAATGAATGGTTCAACATCATATTCGAATTAGAGTTACGTAAGTTTAGATTTATTCAGGCGTAATTTAATGGGCCAAAGCAAGTCATTTATTACCGTTGACTAGGAATTTTTGAGTGAGTTGCTCTTAACAACTTTTTGAACGAAGGAGTCGGTATGACGAATTTTCATGGTCCGTATGGCGTAGAAGCGCAACGCTCTAGTCGTAGATAGCCTAATTGTGCGTTTAGGCTATTGGTTGCAAGCTAGTTGTCCGCAACGGTTTGTCTTATCACTGGTGGATATAATTTTTTTTTTATATCTAATTGCTACGTTTTAAGAAGAATTTCTTATATTTCATGTTGATAGGACATTTTCCGTGAGGACGAATAGCCTACAAATGAGTCTGAAGCTGATTCTTGTGGCGATTGTTCCAACTGGAGCTGCCATTATCGGCCTACTGTGGGCTTACAGACGAAGGAAAATTCCTTGGCTAGAGCAAATCTGGAAGCCAGTTCCTACTGCCAGCAGTCTTAGTGAATCTGTCAGCAATCACTTGGCAAGCTTGGGTTCGGTCGAGTCAGAGTTTCGGATGATCAAATTGCCAAGTAGCCACGAACTTTGTGATGAGAGTAGACCTACTGATTACATGTACATTTTTGAAGACCACGATTTAATAAACAACCGAGGTGACCAGACAGCCTCTGTAGTGCTTCTTCAAAATGACGACTCTTGTGAAGATTTCTTAGGTCCGTCCGAACAGATCAAAACATTGAATCGTCTATCCAATGAGGTTGATGAATATCCTTGTGATGTGGGATCTTCCAGTGTTGTCAATGATAATGCGCCAATTGAAGCAGTTACCATTTGTGGTGGCAATGTGGAACATGTGGAAAGGCTTTCCAATTTAGAAGATGAATCTGGCTCGGTGTGTTTGAATCAGTATGGCAATGGAATGTCTGTGTATGGAAGTGGAGGTAAGGACTGTTTGCCCATGTCAGAGGAAATGTTGGAAATGTTGCTGAAGCAAGATGTTGCAGATGAGAATGAATTATTTGAGATGCATGGACCGTCGTCACAGCTGATGCCAGCACATGAGAACAAAGAAAAGAAGCCGCAGGATGCAAATTTGACTAAACCAACAAGTGCTTTTCGTAAGAGCATTGGCTGTTCTAGAGAGTTTGACCAGGGAACCAGCGGTTCTTTGTCTGACCAAGATATACGTTTGCGTTCTTCATCAATAGCAAGCCAAGATTCAGTTGTTATCTCTTTTGAGACAAAGGCTGGAGGTGATGCAGTTTTCTACAATGACGTAAGTTTTCTTTGACATGTGGTGATGTGTTACGTATGGCTGTTTGGCACTTTTGTGTGCCGTGGTTTTTGATAAATTTTTGCGCTTTTAGTTCAGTGCTGACTTGTTTACATCTTCCTAGTTTACATGCTTTTCTGCTTAATCAAATGGGTGCTATCTTCCCCTGTCTGTTGGCTTGAAAGAATGTTGCAACATGGTAGAATTTCTAAATGAATTATGGCACCAATGTCTTCTACCACAGAACTTTGCCTCCAAGAAAGTAGTGGTGAGAGAATTCGGTAACAAAGTTGCTATCACCTCATGCTAATTCGTAGAATTAGAAATTAAGGCATTTCATAGGCGTATATTATATAATTATATATATATGTGCGTATGTATATATATATGCATATTTAATATGTATATATGTGCATAGGCGTAGGGCACATTTCAGCAGTGGGGGGGCAAAAATTTTACTTTTGCCCGAAAAATTAAACCCGGAATAATTGATGTCGTGCACACATAGCCATCTCTGTTCTTGCACCCGCACCCGGGGACAAGGGGCAAATACACCGGGCCCGGCCATATTATAGGGACCATGGCAGGCTGGGTAATTTTAGGCATAGGCCTATATGCAAATTTATTATGTAGCCTATGTAGGCCTATATATTCCTGACGCTTAACCAGTTCAAACTTCACACGAGCAACTTATTAAATTTATAATTGTAGATTGTTTTGTATTGTATCTAATCATCTAAAATTAAAGCACCTCAGTAGGGTGAACCGTTCAGAGGCGCTAATAGTGCGCAAAAACCGCGCCCGAAGAGGCAGGTTTTAAGATGAGAGAATGAAGAAGAGAGACTACCACAGAAAGTGTATAGAGCGAACGCAAGGAGAAAGCTCATTTCAAAGAGAAGGACCAATTGAGGCAAATGATCAAGACTGAGTCATTGCAGTTCTAGAAGGCGGAAGCAAGAGTCAATTGAAGTCTGTTGGATGAACGAAGTGGACGGTTGGAGGAAGCTGATTGAGGCCTTAGTCGGTCAGATATTTGGGGCAAAACCCCGCCGAGCCTTGAAGATCAGAGTGAGGAATTTAGATTGTATGTGAGCACGGAGAGGAAGCCAATGGGTGGAAACAGAACAGCGAAAGATCCTGATCGACACACCATAAATGAAAATAAGAGGAACGTGTGCTTTTGGAAATGTGCTCAGTTAAGGTATTATATCCTTCCCGTAATATAAGTGAGCTATCAAGTGGAACACAGCTGATCCCGCACACTTGACAAGAAGAAAAACATTGTAAATTTTCAGAGAGCAGACCAAGATCTGCACGTTCAATGTTGATGATCGCAAGATTATCGTGTCTATTTTGCCTCATGATCAGTAGAAATTTCGATGTCATTCAGGCAGTGAATTCCGTGTTCTGTTGCACCTAGCTTGCATGCTGTGAATTTCCCCAAATGCCATGAATAGTCGCAATTTTCGGTCAAATTTCGGCTCTTGAATTTACTGCGACTCTAGCCATTATTTACCGTGAATTCAGAACTTTTCGGGAATTTCTGCCGTCCATAGCTACGTTGTTGTGAGTTAATAGGCCTATCTAACTCGATTCGGGCAAGATTTTCGGGTAAATTTCGACTCTTGAATTAAATTTTGTTTCGATTCTCGCCATTAGGCCTATTTACAAAATGCTACCGTGAATTCAGAATTTTTCGGGAATTTCTACTATCAATGGTTGTGAGTTAATATCTAACTCGATTCTGGCAAGATTTTCGGGCAAATTTCGGCTCTTGAATTTGCCGCGATTCTCGCCATTAAGCTTATTTATAAAACGCTACCGTGAATTCTGAACTTTTTCGGGAATTTCTGCTAACCATGGTTGTTGTGAGCTAATGTCTAATTCGATTCGGGCAAGATGGAACTGGGAGATAATGAGGTACACTAATGCACGTTGAACTTCAAGAAGTTTGGTTAATATTTTCCCGGGTCTACTTGCCCGAAAAAACAGACTTGCCCGAAATTTGGGGGGGCATTTGCCCCCCCTGGACCCCCGTCTCCTACGCCTATGTATATGTGTATCTATATTATAAGAATGATTATGACAACGACAATTTATATGGCGCTGTAACACTGCCATGCCTGCGTTACATGGTTGCCTACACCTAATTGTCCAATGCTTACGGATTACATAATTATACTGTTACTTGAATGAAGATTTTTGTGTATTTGTGAATGTAATTTGAATTTTGTTTGGTTCTATTTATTTCTTTGTTGGAAGGATAAATTGGAGCAGATGAAGAAGTGGAGTCAGTACAACAAGAAGCTGATGGATAACATCAGCACCATCTATAAGTTTGACTTTCCTTCGGAACTCTGTGGACGACTGATTGGCCGACAAGGCAAAAATGTTGGGACCTTGAAGAAGAAATCGGGTGCTGACTTGTTTCTTCAGACCAAATTGTACAGCACTCAGTGCAAGGTTGTCTGCCTTCAAGGTTCGTTTTTTTTCCAGTTGCTATCTTTGAAGAATTACTTAAATTCAGACACAACTGTCTCAGTGGACAGTATTACAGCTTTAAGCAGTCACGCTGGTTCCCTATTCTAATGGCCTGTAGACTGGTTCCTCGGAAGTGACGTCATACTTAGACTGGTTCCTGGCCACCGGAAGTACGTAATAGCCTTAGACTGAGTCTCTAGCCCACAGGAAATGACTTTAAGATGTAGTTTAAGAAATTGTGGTGCTAAGTGTTCCAGATTAAGATTAATTTCGCGAGTGTTAACACAGACTACAATCTTCTGAACCACTTAAGACCCTTGTTAGGCTATGACATTAGCTTCAGAATGTGGTCAAATAAGTTTCTTAATTGAACAAATACATTCACTTGTGGAGTCTGGGTGCAACAGCACTTGCTATTTAAACTGGATGAATTCCTAAGTGAGACTCGGATGTTTGCAAGAGTTATTTGTCCATCACTCTTGTGAAGTCTTCAATCTATTCAGTGTGTGTGGGGCATAAGAAAGTTGTCTTGGATTTCTTTGTTGTGTCATGCAAATTACTGCCAGAGGATATTCTTTTGCTTTTATGTTATTTTTAAGTGCATGCACTGGTCAAGCATCATGAAATTCTGGGTCCAGTTGTCTATATGCAATGCAACCATCCAAATAAAATCATTGCTCTTAGTTCAGTTACTTCCAATGAATCCCAGCTTCCTCCGAGGTCTTGCTCATTATTTGAATGAAGGATTGCTGCAACCAATGTTATCATCCAATGTCAACAGGAACTCCACATCAGGTGAACAAAGCCCTTCATCTGATTAAGAAGAAATTTCCAGAGAAGAAGTTTCCTGAAGTCGATTATGAAAAGCATTCAGCAGATGTTCCTCCTGAATCCGTTGGCATTACACAGGTGAATTATTGGCCAATTTCGTACAGATCATCATGATAATAAGTGTTTGTTCATAATGTCTGAGTCAATCAGATACCAACTGACGATGAAATAAATTGACTTTTGTTGAAATCAACAGTTTTTGAGTAGATTGGTAAAACCACTGATTTGTTCAACAATACGAATCAGCTTTTGCAGTTTGTACGTATCAGTGACTGATTGTTAATTGCACTCATGGGCAGAGTTTATCAGAGGCTAGGGGGGGCTAAGCCCCCAAGAAGACCCAGATTCATTTTTTTACCGTGTAAATGGTATCTTTTCCCGGGCTTAGCCCCCCCCAAGAAGGCTTTAGCCCCTCCAAGAACGGAAACCAAACTCCGCCCATGATTGCACTTGATCAGCGGATTCAGTTTCCTCTTCTCATGTTTTGTTTGTGGCACAGTTACAAACTTGTATACTAGTAAACTCAAGCGCATGCTTTATGCATTGTTCGATAGTGATACTGATCCGTTTTTTTGCTTCTCTGCACAATATGTTTGTATATTCTTGCTAATGGTCATGTGCGTCTTACGATTTAAATAAATTCAGATGTTCAATGTACATAGTTATCCAAGTCTTCTGTACATCTTTATGAATCTGAATATAAGGTGCCTTGCCAATATAGCTGGGTCAGTATCTGTGTGTGACACACTGCCTCTGAGTAGAGCTGTTTAAGGGGCGCTATATAAATTTATGTGATTCATATGTGATTGATTGACACCCAGATGCAGATCCTTGCGTCTTTTCTTCACGTCATCTGATTTGCTGTACCTGTTGACATCTGATCTGTACCTGTTGACATCTGATCTGTACCTGTTGACACGTGATGTTTTCAGCTGAGCATGCCTGTTGGCGCTCCGCTGGACGTAGTCGTAGCAAATGTCATCACCGCCAATCACTTGTTTCTTCATCTGCCAAGTCATCCAACGTTTTCGAAACTGGAGATACTGACGTCAAAGATGAAGAAATGCTATAACCTTGACTGCCGTGTTCCAGACCTCCCACGACCTATAGAAGGTATGATGGACTTGGGTGTCTTCGTTCTGAATGTAGTGTAATGTAGTGTAGTGTAATGTAGTGTAGTGTAATGTAGTGTAGTGTAACTTCGAACTGAATTTCTTGAGGTCCCAACAAAATATGAACCAAATCAGTGTCGCTTTTCTGAAATAAAACCGTTGTGAATGCAATTGAATGCTTTTGAGCACATGAAGAGCAGGAAACAGACTGCTAATTTCATGCAGTTTTGCACAACTAAACTTAACTCTAAGTCTGTATTTCCTTCTTTGACTTGGACGAAGAGGATGATTTGAAGAGTGAAGTACTTAGCATGTTGAGATGTGATGGACAAAATATTTAGTCCAATGATTAACTGGTAACGTGAGAAATATGTAAGATGAAGAACAATTACCCCATTCTTACAATACTGCAGTTATTAAATGTTCACTTGACCATTACTTTCAGTTGGAATTATCTGTGTTGCACCGGCATTTGGCTTCTGGTATCGTGCTCAGATTGTTGAAGTTCGCCCAGAGGACGATGAATACGACATCAAACTAGTCGACTATGGTGGATATCTTCGCTTACGGGGTTCCGCTCTGAAGCAGATTCGGTGAAGCTTTAATATTATTTACTAAAATTCAGTTGCATCATTGCTGATTTAGTGTAATTATAATTATTGGATCCCGATCTAGAAATAGAGCCATTAGAGTTTATGGTGTTTAAATATCATGTTTGAGTCTATGATGTGAATTCTGGTTCGTTTATTTACAAGTATTTTCAAGTAAACACAGCATTTGTCAATAAAAAGCTTCAGGTGTTTCTTCTTTTATTTTGCCAATATATTGACAAATTTGAAGTTGTTATTGTGTCTCACTGCAAAATAACGTCCTCACTACCAGATTAATTCTGACCTTTTTGCTTATCGTAAATTGTTTGGTAGCTCAGATTACCTTTGATTTATCCATTAAAGGTGTTTTGGAAGATTCTTTGATTACTTTTTGTAGAAAGGACTTTATGGATTTGCCATTCCAAGCAGTTGAGTGCTATCTAGCCAATGTTGTGCCTCCGTGTGGTAAGACTTCTTAATTATTGTATAAGTTTTGTTTAGGTGACTGGCATTCAGCTCATTGCAGTCATCTCAGTAAGTGTCATTTATGCATGTTTTTTTGATAAGTCTAGAAAAGACTGATACTGAATTTAACTAGACTTTAAACCATGAAATGTTTTTGCTCTATTGCAAAAATGATCCTGCACAAGTTGGTTTAGATTTTCATGATGTTTTAAAAGTTCTTGAACACTGACTAACATTATGATGTGAACTGGTAAGAGTGTAGTAGGGTGTTGCAAGGCATGTAGACATTCCTTATATTCTATTGGATGAATTCAGAAAAAGATGCTAACAAAGTTGGAGGACCACCCAGTTATTCATATGTACCTTGAAGTTGTCTACGGGTACTTCAGATTCCTGGGATTGTGAAACAGGGTCACCATTTTGTCAGTTAATTCTGGGAGGGGAATATTCTTCCAGAATTTACTTTACCTTAATTCTTTTCGCAAGAGGAGTGCGGCTCATGGACGCCCGCAGAAATTTTTGCAGGGGGGGCAAAAATTTTACGATAGTCACGACTAAATTTTGAAGTAGCAAGAGCTTGAAAATGCAATGCTGCATGGAAATTAGGAATACAGGTATTTTTCAAAGAGGTTTCTTATGCAAATTTGTCAGTTTCATTTTGTGCATAATTTTTAAAATGCATAGTTTCCTTAGAAATTTGTTACAAATCAAATAGCAGATCTATGTTAAAAAGTAGTTTCCTAAAGGTGCACTATATAATTCCATAGAATGAACGAATGACTAAATGAACGAAAAAGGAGTCCGTTTGCAAGGGGCAATTGCTCCTTTAGCTGCTTCTACAGCGCCACTCGAAAGCCAATCGCAGGGCACCAGCAGTTTCACATGTTCTGCATCGAGTCAGAAGCCTATTCCCAAGAGTAGTCAGAAAGAGGTTCAAGTCTGGTAGCCAGAGGGCCACAGTAACTGTTAAGGCGGGTATCATTTAGGAAGGTGGAGGATCTGAGGATCAGATGAGTGTGGGTATCAATTCTTTTTAACAGATCTCTTTGTCAGTTTTGGGTGTAAATCCTGAGGCGTGATAACCAGAGTCAAGTTTATCTACTGTTTGACCTCCTTGAATTCTGTACTGACAGCTTGCTAAATGGACAAAATGGAGCCTGGCTTAATTTTATAGCAGACTTGGTTTATATAATTACAATGCTGGTGAATAAGCAGATCTCCCTGATGTAATTTCAGTGTACTTTGAGAAATTTTCAAATTTTTGCGTTAGTAATTAATTTCTTGCAGTTGTGATTAATTGCATTACAGCTGGATTCCACTTAAGTAGGCCATAATCGATAGGACTGCTGTTTGCACGGGTGCCCACATGAAGGTTGAAAGCCAATGGTCGTTGTAAGAGTTTTTAGAAAGAGCTTGAACATGCAAGGCAGAAAGTTATAAGCGCATGTTTATTTCTACAGAGATCTCTAAATGTGGATTTCTGACTTTCATTGTCTGTATCATTCGTATCATTGGTGCATTAATGCAAAGAAATTTGTTAAAAACCCAAAAGTAGTAGTTAAAAAAACATAGGTTTCAATTTTCCAGGGGGGGCAAGTGCCCCCCTTGCCCCTATGTGCGGGCGCCCATGGTGGGGCTATATAGTAAACACTGCCCTCCAGTCTTGCTAATAGCATAAATTCTTTCAACTGACCAATAGGCTGCCATTTAATTCAGGTATTGTTGTCCTTGCTGCATAGTGGCATCATTCTTTACAATATGCTTTGTATTTTATGAGGGAATTCCTGGCACCTTTTCATGGAAACAGATTGCAATAAATATTTATAGCAGATGGGATAATGGGACATGTTGTTGAGTTCACGCATGATGTTGCTCATTTTCAATTGTTTCAGACAACGAAGATTTTCCTAAGGAAGCAAAGCGACTCCTAGAGAAACTGGTCGATGGTAATATACTTCAAGCGGAAGTCGTTGCAGTGGAACATGACGGAATTCCATATGTGGAACTGACCTGCGTCCAAGACTGCCAGGTATTGACAAGCAAAGGTTGACTGTTTGACAGGAGCATTGACACCAAATGTGTATTAAGACTGACCTAGACTGATCTATTGTTACCAAAATCCTGTGTGGTAGGGAACACAAATGCTGAAGGTAGCTGATAGTATAATGGTCTTTGTGGTAATAAATCGCAGTCTAAAATATAGTTTGGATTAGAACTACTGTAGTGTTTTAGGAGTTGAGTCTTTTTATATCTGAATGCATGTTTTGTTTCAGGTCAAGTTTGTTAATCGTGAGCTGATCGACTGCTCGACTGCGGTGCTGCAAAGTGGGCTGAGATGTAATTGACCCAGTTTCATCCAATCATGAAAGTCATTGTATTGATGTTGACCCAGTTTCATCCAATCATGAAAGTCATTGTACTGATGTTAACACAGTTTCATCCAATCATGAAAGTCATTGTATTGATGTTGACCCAGTTTCATCCAATCATGAAAGTCATTGTACTGATGTTAACACAGTTTCATCCAATCATGAAAGTCATTGTATTGATGTTGACCCAGTTTCATCCAATCATGAAAGTCATTGTATTGATGTTGATCCAGTTTCATCCAATCATGAAAGTCATTGCACTGATGTTAACATAGTTTCATTCAATCACGAAGATCGTTACATAAGTGTACAAACTGCTCAACTTTAGAAAGTCTAAATTGTAAGCGTGCTCATAATAATTTTCAGATTATATTTCTATCGGTTTGATTTTAGTTTTTGGTCTTGAACATTTGCAGAATGCAATGTTGAATATGTTATTCTAGAAGCGGTATAGATTCAATTTATAATTTTACTTGATGTTCCTTATTGATGTGAAACTGTTTGACTAAATCATGACACTGATGAATTGTGTAAATTCTAAAGCAATTTATTTATAGCGACCTATCGTTATGCCTTTGAGACTTGACTTGTGTTGATTGTATGACCTCGGTCACAACTTAACCCTTTACCAACCGAGGGTGTATGATATCCCATACCGTTTACTACACTTTGGTTGGTAATGGGATAATTTATTGCTTCTGTTAGACGTTTTTTGAATGGAGTTGACCCAAAAACGCAGGCAGGTCGAAATTTTGGATTCTTCAACATGATATTTTTTGCCTCTAAACTCTCTCTACAAAGACTTTTTATTTTTATTATATTTTTAGTTGTTCAGTCGTTTTATTCTATGAATTTCAATCTGTAAATCTTCAACTTGAGTTCGATTTGTAGAAAGTTCTTTGCATTAGACCACATGTGTTGCTATAATAAACTTTCAAATGTGATGTCTGCCATCGGATTTTTTGTTTTGTGGAGTGGCTGTGACTGTTGAAATGGTGAAACTGGTATGATTTATGTATATAGTTTGCCTCTGTTTATATGTTGGCAAAATGCAAAGGTGGTGTTTATAACAGGTTACTGTCTCCTGTTATTACAGCTGTGTTAAATGCATCTGTATTCACACTTGAATGCCAGTAGGTTGTATTTCATACATTAACGGAGTTAATTTGAAATTTGAGTGACACAGTACCTATAGGCTAATTCCTCCTTGTTTTTTAGACTGGGTCTACTCTTGTCCCAGTGTGTTCATAGTAGCGGGTGTATACCTCCAGAACCCCAACATCCACAAATTTGCACGTTTTCCCACAGTGAACGCATTGCCTCAAGCCCTCCACCCTATGTGTTCTTCAGGGAATTGATAGGGTGAATTCCTTCACTACCACCAGTGGTTACATTCAGCCTGCTCTGAGGTCATGATGCACCCCAGATTTCAGACCTGCCACTTGACCTGGGACCTTGCGAGATCCGCTATCTAGGCCTAACTATATAGCAGACCCATCGTCAAAATGTAGTGGGTTTTTTTACAATAAGGCCTAGTCGAAAATATTCATCTTTGTTGGCACATCTAACGTGTTTTCCGAGAAGGCTAGTCCCTATTCTTTGTATAAGCTTATTCACTAACCACAGAGAGATCTGTGTTTTAAATCTGCAATTCTGTGGACACCTTTTGAGTTCACATAGCTAGGCCTGTAGCAGACTGAGTTCGACAACAAGATTCGATTTTCCTGACTAAGCACTCTATAGAAGGAGACCAACCGTCGTCCAGGCGCCAAATGAGTTGAGCACTGACTGAAGCGATGATAGACATCGCTTATAAATATGAATATCAATTAAGCCTATATATATATATAATATTCTATTCTATTTTGGGATTTATAAAGCGCCTCTCACAGTACAACCTAATCAGAGGCGCTCCCAGTGCGAAGAACTCCTGGAAAAAGAAAAGTCTTAAGACAACGGGCAGAAAAAGTAAAGCCCCAGATAAAATCTGGGAACGAATAATAGGAGGAACGCCATTCCACAGTAAAGGGCAGACAGAGGCAAAGGCGCGATGTTGGGCTGTGGCAGTCCGAGATCGTGGTACAAGAAGATCATGACGGTCTAAAGAGCGGAGAGGACGTCCAACGGTAGCAGAGAAAGGCTTCCTAATAAGATCACAAAGGTAGCGAGGCGCTTGACCCAAAAACATCTTATAGGTAAGAAAAAGAATTTTATATTGAATCCGGGCAGTCAAAGGAAGCCAGTGAAGGTGCTCAGTCATGAAAGTCGAAATGTGAGAGAAACGAGGAAGGCGGGCAATCAAACGTGCAGATGCATTAAGTACCGATTGAAGAGGAGCCAGGCGGAGTTTAGGTAGGCCAATGAGTAACGAGTTACAATAGTCAATGCGGGAACAGATGAAGGAATGGACCATAGAAGAAAAAATCGATGAAGAGACAGATCGCCTAATGGCACGTAAACGTCGCAGATGATAGAAACTGGACCGAGAAATATTAGCAATATGTGTAGAGAAGGAAAGAGTATTGTCAATAGTAACACCCAGGTCACGGACATTTGTCACAAAAGTAAATTGAGGAAAGTGCTTGGCAAGTAAAACGTAATCAAACTTGTTAAGCTGTTGACGGGTGCCCAACCAGATCAACTGAGTCTTGGAAGAGTTGAGCGAAAGACGATTTGAGGACATCCAACAATTGAGATCAGCAGAAAGAGATTCAATAGACTGACAGAGAGCAAGTTGTTGAGAAGAGGAGCCATGAACAAAAGTTTGGACATCATCAGCATAAAGGTGACCAGAGGCTGAGTGTTTAGCAAAGAGAAGAGGGATATCAGCTGTAAACAAGATATAAAGAAGTGGACCTAGTACGGATCCTTGAGGAACTCCAAATTTAACAGGAACCCATGAGGTGCGAGAATCATCTAATATAACCATTTGGGTACGGTCAGTAAGATAAGAACGAAACCAAAGAAGAGGAAGGCCACTAAGACCAAAAGAAGTTTCATGACGATGCAGTAGAATATCATGGTCTACCATATCAAATGCTGCAGATGCATCAAAGAGAGCCAGAAGAGTAACCTTTGATTTATCTATAGCAGTATACATGTGTAGATGTCAGAAAGAAGAGAAAGAAGAGCAGTTTCAGTTGAGTGGTGAGCTCTAAAGCCAGATTGTCTGGAAGGTAGAAGGCCCGATTGCTCAAGATAAGGGAGAAGTTGCAAAGAAACAAGTCGCTCTAAAGTCTTAGAGAGAAAGGAAAGATTTGCAATAGGGCGATAATTTTGGCACAAGCTAGGATCCAGGTTGGGCTTCTTGAGAGAGGGAAATACAAGAGCACGTTTCTCAGATGCTGGGAGGTTACCTTCTGAAAAAGACCTATTAAATAAGTACAACAGGAAGGGTACAATGTCATCAAGTATATCTACAATAACAAAGGGGGGTAGAGGGAGGGTCTAATTCACATGATTTTAAATTAGAAGTAGAAAGACGATGACGCAGTTCTGATTCAAGGATCGGCCGAAAATCGTTGAAAGTCGACTCGGTAGAAGTGTAGGAAGGCGGTGTTGAATTGGCGGTAGAGTCACGAAGATCAACCAGTTTCTTTGTGAGCATCAATAGAAAATCGTCCGCTGTGAACGAAGGATTCGGAGTTGTTCGTGATGAACGACCCAGTAAACCGGAGATAGCGGACCAGAGACGTTTAGGATTCTTAGAGTTCCTGATAACCAAATCCTCTCAATATGTCGACTCTTTCTGACGATAGAGACGGTAGAGGGAGTGCAGTTGATTGATCCAGACAAGGCGATCGGATGGATCTTTAGAGCGTCGAAAACGCCGTTCAAAACAGCGGGTCCGACGACGCAGTTGATGACAATCACGATCGAACCAAACAGCAAGTGGTCGAACGCGGAACTTGGTACCATGGAGTGGAAGCAACTTGTCAAGAATATTGCTAATCGTAGATCGAGGAGTAGAGATCGTAGAGTTGAGAAGTTGACTGAGCATCAAGTTGCGAGGTAGACTAGAGGAGAAGAGAGGCGAGTTACGAAGAGCCTCACTGAAGGCACTGCGGTCAAGAGACTTCCATCCACGAAAAAATCGGAGAGCATGGATAGGTTGAGGATGAAGAGGAGGGATAGAGAACTCGATAGGAGAGTGATCAGAGAGCGTCGGAGGGGAGATGATTAAATCTTGTATGGTAACGTCTTCAGGAGTGATGACGAGGTCGAGAGTTCCACCATGAAGATGTGTAGATCCCGAAACATGTTGACGAAGTCCAAATTGTGTTAGAAGATCATTGAAGCGACTTGAGGTATGAAGAGAAGGGTCTTCAAGATGTAAATTGAAGTCACCAACGATTAATAATTGGCTATTGCGAGTGATAAGACTCTCCAATACCGAAGATAATTCATTGAAGAAACTGTCAGGGGGCGTAGTAGATCCAGGTCTGTAAACAGTTAGTAATGTTAATACGACTCGAGGGGTCGCAATGCTGATGCAAAGTGCTTCAAACGAATTTCCATATCAAGGACAATCCGTGAGAAGCGAAGAGTAGAACGAATGTAGACAACGATGCCACCAGCACGGGCATATAATGTAGGCTATGTGCGTATCAGTTCATAATTGGCTATGGCCAGCCAACCCGCCATCAATCCCCTTTTTCTCCCGCAGCCTGCATGGTCCGTCCCATCGACACCAAGGTCAGCATTCGTCAACTTGCAAGAGGTTATGATCTGATAAAAAAAGCTGTGATGCGGTGCACAGAAGGCAACCAGACAAACTATGTCCAGGAAATATAGTCGCCTTAGTAGCTGTTCCACCCCTCTGATCCTACGGTACCTCGACCCGGACCACCATGGACTACTCTTACGGACAACCCTTTTGACTCAACGCATTTGATCCTGATACTATGGTAACTCGACCCGGACCACCACGGACTACTCTCACGGACAACCCTCTAACTCAACGCAGCGCTCGTGAATAAACCGGTGCCCCGCGCTTGGCTTTCCAGTGGCGCTTTAGAAATAAGGAGATTACGATTACGATAGCCCGGAATTCCTGGATTGCATCCACGTGTTGCATTTAATGAAAACAAAGATTGCTGGATTCAATCAATGGATCATATCAGATTATGTATTGGGCAATTCCACGGGAAATGGACATAAAAGTCACAAAAAATGGGGAATTATTTTAATATAAAGGTATCATTTTAAAGCTAAAAGACCCTAGTGTTCAAAATAATAATTAGAATCAATAATCTTTGGTGAGATGACCGTCAGCCAGCTTACATTTGATGTCGACATGGTCTGCGCAATTCTGTTACAGAAATATGAAAAGGTTTGTTTTTTAAGTAATGGCAACAATTGGTTGATTTTATCAAACAAGCTGCATCAGTTGGATGGAAGTTCCACTTGGTAAGTATTTTCAAGTAAAACTTTGAACAATTAATAACAGTTCATTTTTTTACTTCAGACGTTTGGGATGCACTTTTCAATGTTACGTCAGTGACAAAAAATTAAGACTTTTTAGGATATAACCAAAAGTAGCAAAGCAAAAATTCTGAAAATTTGTAAACTTCTGATGCAACATATTAGCAATACAACTAAATAGTTAAAATTTTGTTTTAATTTAAGAAAAAAATTTAAACTGTGTCACTGACGTAACATTCATGTTGTCCCTCACGTAACAATATATGTCAGTGATAGCAAGAAACTTGTTTAAATTCGGTATATACTAGTAAAAATGCACTTATAAATCCAGTAATTGACATCCTAGCTTCGATTTGAAGTAAGCCCTCATTATAATCATCATCATCCTCCCCCTCCTCCTCCTCATCATCATTATCATCATCATCATCAATTTTTCATCATCACAGTAAACCAAACTAGTGATTTGCTTTTGCACACAGGGTGAGACACGTCACAAAAAACTGGGGCTGAGCTAACATGAATGCGTCACATGAAGAAGTAGCTAAAGTAAGGTGGCCATCATGCAGAAGAATGCTGAGTAGCAACAATAATGGCAACTAGTGGGACAAAAACAGAAAGAAATCTACAAAATGTACAATGCACAGCCTTCGTCAAAATTATGGTTAAAATGTCGTCACCCCAACTGAATCAGATCATGCAGCAACTTCAAGAGTTTCTTATCTGCTCAGTAATATATAGGAAAAGCAGTTATTCGACAAAAGAAAATCTGTTAAAAGTACTCCAAAGAAAGTTGCTCTCATGAACTTCTTAACAACAAACTTTGGCATAGCATTGCAGATAAAAAAAAGTACATAAAGATGTATAGATTAATGGACAGAAAGTGATATTGTTTCACATGAGCTGCTGGGAAAGAAGAACTTTGCAATATTTGTAAAGATAAATGGCACATGTGATAGTGTATAAAATAAAACATTGATAATGACACTAATGGAGGCATAGGCCTACGTTCGAGATCTAAATTCTGCAGTCAATGATTGGAACATGAAAATTTGCTTCATTGAGTCCAAAACATGTTGTTTCAGTGAGTGTAAAAGATCATAATGTATGTTGCTTCAAGCGTCGGGTTGATTTGAAAAAGTTGCCTTCTACACTACCAGACAGCAATCGAGCTACCGATTCAGTCAGTCCATGAGCTGCTATCCTGGAGTGCCAACTTATGAAAATGCAAAGGCATTTGTGAATCTGAAGTCAATAATGGTAAACAGAAGGGCTTCTTCACTCTCAGTGAACACATTGCAGTATCCAACAACACTGGATAATTTTTAAAGCATTCCTGCATACTTGTGAACCATGACTAGTAAATTTAATGCATTTAATGTTTGTCTTTTCAGAAGCGTTACGTCAGTGACATTTCAATGTTACGTCAGTGACATTTAGGCACCATTGAAATAAATACATAAATGACAGCTGGATAAAAATTTTAACTTTCAATGTATGCCACAACCTGTACTAATAATTTTAAAAACATTAATAAAATATTTGCAGTCATATTTCAGAAGATTGTGATGCGAACATGAGTTACAATAATTTTGATGTCAGAATGTGTTACGTCAGTGACGATGCACAAAAACTGTTTTTAAAAATACCCATAAATATTTCCTGCCAAGTCTTTTTTGGCTTTTAAGAAGGATTATATAGTTAAACAATTTGGCATAAATTTGTTGGCAAAGCAGTGATATCATAGTGTGCTAGAATTAAAAACCTTGCCAAATTTCTCTCTGAATGTTACGTCAGTGACGGTGGAATTGCCCTTTTATTATACAGACTATACACCGGACTCGAACCTTCTGTTCGACTATTTCGGACAACCACTTTGACTCAACGCAGCGCTCGTAAATAAGCTGGTGCCCCTCGTCTGGTGTCCGCGTTTGGCTTTCGAGTGGCGCTTTAGAAGTTTTACGATTACGATACAGCGGTCTGTGAACCTCGAGATCTGCTCGTCAGGACTGAAACTCAGATTAGATCAATTGTAAATTATTTATAATTATATTCTGCAAAATCTACGTACCACCATAATGTTAATGGAAACAACTTAAGCCACTTTGTAACTGTATACTTTGAACACCTGTTGGTGAATGTCAATTAACTCAAGTTCGCTGAATCGCTCTAACAATCTTGGTCAACACAGGCAAATGGTAGACCTATTAATAGAGATGGGATACAGTTATAGCAAAAAGTCTGAACGTGCAAAACTGAAAAACTCACTATTCCATAGGCCTATTGCAGGCAACATCACGTCAATGTGGTTAGAACAAACCGGATATACCCGTACAGATGATCAAGGTCCTACCCGTACCCAACTCGTAAAATTCCGACACGTACGTACCCGACCCGCGGGACGGCCCGTACGGGTAGTAGCCTAAGCCTGCGAATACGAATACGGGTACGTATATCCACAGGCCACTATACATGAGTGTGAAAAGACACACGATAAGCAGTTCTATTGTTAAAGTCTATATGACAATGCACGCGATTAAGTGACTTAGACGGCAACAAAGGTAGACCTAATTAAAAACGACTAATACTGTCTGAAAACGCTCATCTCGTCGATAATGTGACCAAGTATCTGAAAAGACGTGTGTATAGTTATGTTTTCAAAAGGATACAATTAAGATTTACCCGAAATATAAGCACACGAATACGAACACTAATCGGAAAAAGAGGTAAGTCTTTAATCTTGCAGTCCAACACAATTAAGACAGACAACCAGCTTTGTCTCAGGCTCCGAAGGATTAGGCCTATACGATGCCATCGCTCATGTGTAAGCATAAGACTTATATATATATAGCCTACACAGATCTACATGTATGTACACGTATATAGGCCTACATTGATTAACATTGTAGTCCAATATATAATAATAATCTGGCAATGTTCGCAGATACAGGATATTGAAATCTGAAAGATGTTGCTATATTTCTTTCTAATCAGATGTCGGCGTTGACGGTTGATTCCACCGTTTTCCACGTACCTGATGCTGGTGAAGTTCACTCGTAGGCCATTCACCCATGCAGGGCTGTTTTAAAGGATTTGTTAGAACTGCACAACTTCTTCTTTCCTTTCCCATCATCCATGGTACCGGTAAATTACTTCCAAATCGGAGGACAATGACCTTTTTGCTAGTTTTAACTTACAGAACTGCTTCTATAACTGCACATTTTGTGTACAACTGCACGTTTAAAAAGCCCTGCATTCACCTCTGGGATTAGTCAGTGCAGCAGAGCGGAACAATTGCTAATCGTTACGTGAAATCAGCATCAGCTGATGAAATTGAAAGAATTAAAAGTCTCCGTTGTCGGACAGTGTTCAGTTGAAGCTTTTATTCTCTGGTGATGCTGTACATATCAGAGGAA
This sequence comes from Lumbricus terrestris, assembly GCA_949752735.1. Lineage (NCBI taxonomy): Eukaryota > Metazoa > Annelida > Clitellata > Crassiclitellata > Lumbricidae > Lumbricus > Lumbricus terrestris. The sequence continues at coordinate 26,312,616 of OX457038.1, forward strand.
TATTATAGTAACTGTTAGCCTAAGTTACTTTTATTACCCTGCAATGCTTAACGCACGGCTAAACATATGCCTCGCGTGTTATCCCTCCTTTTACAGTTAAGCCCATACTGTTAATGCATTTAACCTGTGACCAGCGCATTGTTGCATGCAACCTAGGCCTATAATATATATTCACAGTTGAAAAATACACACGTAGATAACGGTGTCATATATACGCACGTTTATCTATTTACAAGCAGAAGAAAAATGCTGACCCATCTCGAGATCTCTACCGGTGAGCAACTCGCTCAGTCCAACCACATCAATCATCTTCAACAGCCACACAAGATGAGAGCAATTCTAATTATTCACTTCGTAGAGTGTGCGTCAAAACCGATGAAATTCTAAACTTGATTCAAAACTGGAAAGTCAATTGGCTAAACGGAAAACGCGTCCAAAATGGGAAGAAAACAGAGTGTGGCACTACTCTGAAATCAGTGCCGTTCAGTTTAATTGTTCTTGACTGCGTTCGATTGTCTTGAGTTGTACCGCTTAATGCTCTCGATCCCTCTCTCATCTTTCCACTCTTTCCCTCCTTTGTTCTCCCGTTCTCCGTCGCTCCAACTCTTTTATACCTATCTGCGTTCTTTCTATAGCTCCACTGCCTGAGTACCTTCCTACCAAGCTATGAATGGATGAGCATTATCCTCGCGCTCATCAAGTGTAGGACTATTGTCCATAGGTCATTTAATTGCTCAGTGCTCAATATCGTCGTGTTTACTCCTTAGGCCCCACCCATATTCTATTTTCTACACGTATCTCCCTCTTTCGTTTATACACGTAGGCTACCTAGTCTCGTCTAATCATTGTCGACACAGCATATCTTTTCACAACATCCCATATTTCTACAACATTTCTTTCCACAAACGTCTTCTGTCATAGTAAGCCCATTTATTTTCTTAAATTTATCGATCTGCCATCCAAGTTCACAGGCCCTAATCCCGTCCACGTCTCATAATATGCAGTTTATTCCGTCATTACTATTCTCTCCAATCACTACCGCCTTAATTAGTCTCCCTCGAAATTTGTGATTTTGTTTTTCTTACCATTTTCATATACAAGCTTGCATTTATGCACCTTTTTTTACAGGACCCTTAATTGTCATTTGCGAAAACGCGCTACATCAAGCGTCTCGTACATACATAGGCCTACATTACATACGCTCCTCGTTCTCCTTTTTTCGGTCCATTTACAACCCACCCTGCCCGCCTCTAAAAAATATTTTCTCTCTGTCTTCTTTCAAAAACTGCTCCATTATCCCTGCCTTTCTTTACAAAATATTCTTCTCTCTTCATTCTCCCCGACCTCCTCTAAAAATGTCCTCCCCATTCTCCTTGCCTTCTTAAAAATCTCCTTGCCCTCGTCGTTCTCCCGGCCTTCCTTTAAAAATGTTCTTCCCACATGTTTCCTGCCTTGCTCTACAAATATCCTTCTCTCCATGTTCTCCGTATACCTCATTTACAAAATTAATGTTCTTCCCTCTTCGTTCTCCATGCCTACGTTTCTTCAATTCGACTAACTTATGATCCCTCGCACCGTCTCTTCTCCCATTAAGCCGCCTGCTTCTTCTTACTCGACGCGGCCGAGTAGACCGGCCAGTAGACCATGTTGAAGATGAGGAAGAGAACGGGAAATATTCTCCTCGACATCCAGTCGATGTTCTTCGATGTGTAGCGCCATCTCATCGGGAAGTTGCTGTAGAACCATTCCTTGTCCGAAAGGTTCTTCACTTCGTTCGTCTCGCTGGACTCCAGCATCTGCATTTCCTGCCACAGATTCACACAGAAGTCTATTACGAGTTGACCTATATATTATATAGCCTAGGCCTAATGCAGAAGACGAAAAAGAAAACATGATGCAATCATCCGCCGTAGCAGCGCTGCGGTCTGTTCAGTCCTTTCACATTTGAATCCATTAATTTGCAACGATTTTCTCAACGTATAACTTATATCGCTAGCCATTCAGCCTAACTCTTCCGTTGATGATGACTTTACCTCATAAACCATCCCTACCTAATTATTGTCATCATGTTTGATCGAAAGAACAGATATTTCATTTTAATCGAATCTAACATGGAAGTAGCGTGTAAATGACGTTTTAACTTTTAAGTAAACAGCATAGACGAAACAGTATGTGGGCCCTATAGCCTACGTTTGACTGCCTTTGACTAGTTGTGGACCTAGGCTATGTGAGGAGCTCTTGTAACGGCATGTGGTTGTCTTACGTAGGATATAGGCCTACTGCTATGGCGTCATAGATATTGTTATTGTTATTGTCACTGTTATAATGACCATTATTATTACTATTATTATCAGTGGCGGCGCCAGGATTTCAGTTTGGGGGGGGCTGAAGCCTCGCGACGGAAATTTTCCATTTTCATCCGCCAAAATTTCTGACGACCCTTTTTAGTCGTCGGCCGAAAATCATGGATATTTCAATGTAAAAAAATCGGATGACCCTTTTTCTTTTTTTAGGGGGGGGGGCTGAGCCTCTTATAGGGGGGGATTAGCCCCCCTAGCCCCCTAGCGCCGCCACTTATTATTATTGCTATTATTATCATTATTATTTTATTTCTCATAATTACACGCGTGAATCGATGATGTTTGAGAGCAGCTGCTTACAACGTCTCTCCTTTCGTCAGTGGAGTCCGTCTTCTTCTCCAGACCCTTCAGCTTCTTCTCCTGTCTCGAGCAGGAATTGACGAACGCGTACTCGACTAGAGCAGCAAAGACGAACATCATGCAGGTGGCATACCAGACGTCGATCGCCTTCGGATAGGACACACGCATCGAGTTGCTGCGGGATGTCGTCAGCTGGGTCGTCATCGTCAGCACCGTCGTCACCCCGAGGGCAATGCGGGCAGGCTCAGAGTCCTTGTTGATCCAGAACGCCACCCACGAAAGGATGACGATCAGCATCGATGGAACGTACGTCTGCAGGACGTAGTAACCGACGCGACGCTTCAGGTGGAAGACGGCGGCCAGGCAGGAAAAGTTACCTGGACAAATTATTATGGAAGGACATGATCAGTGTTCTTAGGATCAGCAGCGCAAGCTTGTCCAAAATACAAACACGCATACACGTATAGGGCTTACTTTTGGTCAAGATATTGGCCAAAAACCTAGGTTTTTTGCCCGTGCACCCTGTATGATGTATATAACCATATATACATGCACACACAGACACACACACACACACGTATTCACATTACACATATATATATACATACTTGAATATAATTATACATACATGCGCACATATATATCTACAATCGTACATGCACATTGCACTCGTAAGTGCGCGCACGCACACGTGTGCTCTGCAGGCGCTGTTTGATACGTGGTGCTGTTGACGAAAGCCTTGGTGCTATTATTTTTATGGCAATGACCTGTCTTGTAGTTTTCCACGCAATGGTCATTGGAGTAGCTGATGAGATGGAACTGCGGCAGTTGAAGGTCATCCGTATGAACCTCGATTGGATCGTTGTCAAACCATTCCAGAAGAATCTCCTTCGCATCGTACGAGTCTACAGCATCACCATCATCATCATCATCATCATCATCATCATCATCATCATCATCATCATCATCATCATCACACCAACGACAACGAATGACAAACAGAAAATGAACCAGCAGCAGCAGCCCACGCTTTTTGACGTTCACGTCGTCGTCATCATCATCACCATCGTCGTCGTCGTCATCATCATCATTCAGCAACAGCAACATCATCTCTATCATCACCAACACCATCATCATCATCATCGTCATCGTGTACCGTTCCGCACCCCCCGTCGCGACGACCTCGGGTCTGGCACTACCGGGAGGGAACCCTCTTGTCCCCTGATCTAGTACTTCCCGGTCACCTGACCTTTCGCTCATCGCCCAGTGGTGCTGGCCCCGTTGGAACGGCGGTGTAATCCCCGGGGAGGCCAGCGAGCGTGCTACTTCCGGCTGTTTGAGTACCCCCTCGGTTCTTACGATTCGGGCCCCTACTTCGTCCATCTCCCTACTCCCATCCCTATCTAGGGTGGAGCAACCGGCGTGGGAGGGGAACCCCAGTCTATCCAGATGGAAATAGTCGGGCCTAGGTTTCCCCATCAACCTAGCACTCCGCCTACTGTCTGGAATAGGGTCTGCGCTGGCTCCCTCTTCTTCCCTTTGACGAGATTCGCCTAAGTGTGGCGCGGAAGGGCATTGTCCTACAATGGTATTTGATTCACCACCTGGGTCCGTCTGCTCTTCCTGGACTTGCCGGCTTTCCCTCACTTCCTCTACCGCCCATCGCATCTCAGCCCGACGGTAGTCTAGTTCGGAGGTTAACGTTGCCCACTTGTCCCGTACATCGTCTTGCTCTGCGAAGACCACTTCCATTTCTTGTGAGATATCCATTATCCTTCCCTCTATCTGTCTTTGTCGTCCATCTATCTGTCTCACACCATCATCGATCTGTTTCATTCGATCATCCATCTGTTTCACTCTTTCATCCAAGCCTCTCTGTCGGCTGTCCATGGACGACAGGGTTTGGCTTATGCGCGACAGCATCGCCATCAATCCCGCTTCAGTCCCAATCGGTCGTTGTCCTCCTTCCTCAGTCCTTTCCATGTCCAGATCGGTCTCGTCTCCGTCGTCAGTTACAATAACTTTAGACATGACAATTTGCAATAGCGATTGCTATATTCTTTAATATGAAATACAATGAAAAGTCACAATACAAAATAGCGCAATATAATACTTAACGGCTAAAAATACATTCACTCCACATACGTCCGTCTCTATAACTATAGGCAACAGCTGATAAAGGTAATTTCTGACATGGGTTTTTCCCCTGCTAATCAAACAATACCGCTGCAGATCTAGTTCATCACATACCAGCTGAGCTCGTAGTTCACTGTCCTCCACGATCTCGACTTTAATGTCCTCTTTCTCCGATTGAATCACTGAATAATCCTGCTTCCTTTTCCTTGCTTCCGGCGGCGACGTAATTTAGATCCTTGTCGTCGTCGACGTAATCGCAGCTTCGTCCTTTCGTTTCCTCGCTTCGTCGTCTTCACTCAACCGCTTCGTTCGGCTGAATCCTTCTACGTTCCACTTCACTTCGATTGTCGCACTGATCCTTTTAACGTCCTTCTGATATCGGCATCCAAGAAGACGGGCCTCTTTTCGCATACTTTTCGACGAACAATCCAACCACAATCGAACACTTGACAGCGCACACTTTCACGAACAATCCGACTTCCACATAACGAGTGCGAGCGATTCAGAACCACCGAAAGAGCGAAAGAGCGAAAGAGCGCTGATTGCTTGCGCTTGTCCCTTTTAAACACTTTCCTTGCTGATCTAAGCAGAAATCCAGCCATTGCACGGTCTCTCTTCCTTTGACTCTTTGCCTCTGTCTGCTGTACGTGCCGCGATCCTGCTCTGTCTGGCACGCCACCACGTCTAGAAATCGCTGATGCAGCGGGTCTTGGTACAACCTCGTCAGCATGGTCTACATAATCAGCTGGCTGCCTTCCCACATATCACCACACACATCCATACTCATACACACATAGTTAACGATAATCGCTATTAAAAGGCGCTACAAAAAGTGCAAACTTATAGATTCGCACAATCGTCGTCGTCGTCATTGTCATTGTCATTGTGATCGTCATCATCATGCATGTGGTCGTCGTCATAATCGTCGAGATAATAACAATGACAACATATCTAGCGTATCGCGAATAACTGAATCATCCAAATAATTGCCATTCTATATATAGTCTGACGCGACTAAGTATAGGTCTAATGATATTGGTAGCTAATTTTCACTGAAACTGCGAATAGCCTACCGGTACTCTAAAGCCGTCTTAACTGACTACAAGATTCGGATCTTAGTTGATTTCAGCAACACGTACAATCTTGCGCTCTGATAATTCTATACCCAGTCGCTGTCCTAATAAATATTCAGAGGCGACGTCATATTATAAAAACTGTCCATCAAGCGATCAGTGATGCGACGAAACCGTATAATATGACTATACAGTGCGCATGCGCAATTTGATGATTTTTCTCAGACGACTTACATGTGCTGATTTTTATAGCGCACTCCTGGTAATCGAGCGGAAAATTTTCCAGGTCCATCGTGCACGACAGTTTCATTCCGACCCTGGAAGAAGGAAGCGACAGGAGAACCTATCAGGAATAGGTTTAGCGGTTCAGTGAAGCGGACGATATGCGAAGTCTTGAAATACGATAAATAGTATCAGCAAGTAATAGACCTAGAGATGTTCTCCTATAATTCTGATGATATAAAATTATATTTGTGTATTTATTCGACCTCAATTTGTAGAAGTCTAGCGGAGACTAAAGACGCAGCCTATTGATTTTCTGCCATTTTGAGCATTATGCTCAATTACTTTTATATAAAGCTATTATTCTTCAGAAATTCGCACTGCGTCGATCAGTTAGTGTCTAAGCTGTCCATTTACACTGATAAGATATTCATTGTGTGAACAATAATTTGTCAAGTAGAATCTATATGAGTGGCCAATCATTTAATAGACTGGCGCTGGCAGCTTGCAAAAGAGACAGATGATTTATGTGCGTGGTTAAAGCTCCGATCTTGCAATCCAATTTCTTATTAGGCCTATGTGCTAGTAATTATAGAGGGAAGTGGGAGCACACAGATATAGCCTATGCCTATATCTTTCTCAGCATGTCCATGTGGAACTGCGTAGGACCCATATTAAATTAGCCATAGCCATAGCATAGTGTTTATGCCATTATTAGACAAAGCTGTGTACTGCAGTGACAGTGCAGTCATTAAAAGGTAGGCTACTAGCATTAAGACGGTGTCCCGTGTCCCGTGTCTCTCCCTAAAAGTCCCCAGACTCTATTTCTAAACAGATTCTCCCCGCGGATATGTTTCAAAAAAAAATTCGCTCCCCTTAGGACACCATTTTTTGAAATAGATTATTCGTTAAGAGAATACTTTAATCTCCCGCTAAAATAAAGTCTCCCCGTTCAACGCGAAATAATATAGGCTACAAATTACAATTGGAGTGACTAGAATTATGATAATGGATATCTTAGCTTTGGTGCGAATAGCTCTCTTTTGAAGGATGATCTATGTATTAAGCTAAGCCTTGAATTTATTATAATTGGAGTAAATAGACCCGCAAGTTAAATCCAAAGGTAGACTTTCATTCTCAAGTCGCTATACATGGAATGAAGCATCTTGACTTTGTGATAATTTCAGGCTATTGTGATCACAACCATTAGCAGTGCGTGGCCCTTTGCTATTTTCGTGAACCATTTTATAATCAACCTAACATAACAAGTATTATGTGTATCGGTAACTCACTGTCTCACTGTGAATTGGTGACTCATTGCCTCACTTTGTTCCTCCACATTTAGCCTACTTATGCAGGAACTAATTTTGTAGATGAGCCAGACGAGTCTTAGCAGGTCTTTTAAACCTTTATCGGCTGACTCATGAATTTGACCTTTAATTGTTATCATCATCATTGGCGTGCCCCTCTCTGCATGGAGCGCTAATTGTTAAGTCTACAGCAATCCTTGTTGAACTTTGTTGTAATGTATATTAGGCCTATTGTTGTGTTGTGTAAATGTTGAAGTGACATTCAAGTCAATAAACAATGAACAATCTGTTGATTCATAAGATGTAAACGCTTTTGTGTCATCAGCAATCAAAACAATTAGGCCTATGTAGGTAGTATAGATTAAACATTCGGAATGTCACTGACGAATATAAAGAATAGCAGAGGTTCAGACATGCATGGAGCGGGTTGAGTCCTTATGGGTCCTATCAAAATGTTCATCATGATAATCATGATACTGGCAGAACTGTGTGCCTCGTGATTTTAAGACGACCTGTGTGTTAAGTGCTGCAGAGACTGACCTGGTGAAGTATCGGACAGTTCCGTTTGGATAGATGCGAATGCTCTGGTTGGGAACGGTGATGTCGTGCGATGAACCGGTCTTTTCGTTCGGAAAGTAGATATCCGGAATCCAGAATTCCTTCGTGTTCTGGTGCGGGATGTAGATCGGATCGTCGTTCCTGCTGTCGAACTTCAGACGAGGATCGTTCCAAGTCTCACGAAAGTCGATGTCTGCAGAAAACTCCTGCAACACATCACGGGTTAAAGAAGTATGCAGACGGGCTAAAGATGTATGCAGACGGGTTAAAGAAGTATGCAGACGGGTTACAGAAGTATGCAGACGGGTTACAGAAGTATGCAAACGGGTTAAAGAAGTATGCAGACGAGTTAAAGAAGTATGCAGACTGGGTGTAAGCAGTCCCAGACCTAATCAGACTGGACCGTAACAGATAGGGCTTAAACATAGGACCTAAACAGACAGGACCCTAACACAAAGACCATGAAGTATACTGCTTTTGAGTGGTTTCAACTAGCAGTTCGTACACTCTCACGTACCTATAGTCCTATACACATGCACAGTTGCACACGTATACGCCTATGTTATGTGCATACATACATACATGAATGCGCATATTACATAGATAATTAGATGCATTATGCACCCATTGAAATATACATAATAATACTAGATGTCCAAATACACAACCATACGTAAGCCTACGTATATAAATTATACATGTATAGGCCTACGGCGTAACGTATACATGGGCCTATACATGCATAGCCTATATCCGTCATCCATGCATAATTAAATATAGGCCTTTACAAGTATTACACTAGTATAAGCATACTGACATAGGATTTTAGACATGGACACATAATGTACATTTACTTGTACATGTACATAATGTGTACATGTACAAGTAAATAGAAATAGTTAAGTCTTTTAAAAACATCGGACAAGACACTGCGGTCGTCCATTGAATTATTTATTATCCTGTAGAAATGGCTTCTGCAAACAAAGTTTCATTCGTTCAAATTCGATTTACTGCAGGCGCATGTAAGGACGGACAGACAGACAAGGGTCGGTCGGTCGGTCGGTCGGTTGGTTGGCTAAGTGGATTACCTCGGCTTCCCAGATGGCCAAGCACAGCCGCCTCAGTTACCTTTCATGGCTCTCGTTTAAACAGCGAATTACGAGGCATAATATATCGAGCTGTAGGCCTACTGGCGCAGTGTTCCGTTAAAAGGGACGGATGTCTTTCGATACAGTTAGGCCTACATGTAGTATAAGCCTATGAGTATTTATAGCACACGGTCCGAAATGCAGAACTGTTCTGTTGTGCCACTCACTGCCAGCGTGACAATTGCATGAAAGATCTGCTACATAGAACATTATTTGCATTATTTGCATTGATACATTGTATTTTTTCTCAATCTTCCATGCAGACTGTATGTATGACTGTATGTATGACTGTATATATACGACTGTATGTATGACTGTATGTATGACTGTATTTATACGACTGTATGTATGACTGTATGTATATGACTGTATGTATGACTGTATGTATGACTGTATGTATGACTCTATGTATGACTGTATGTATGACTGTATGTGTGACTTTATGTATGACTGTATGTATGACTGTATGCATGACTGTATGTATGACTGTATGTATACGACTGTATGTATGACTGTATGTACCTTCACTCAACCTCATCGCCATTCGCTCACTATTTATTACGTAAGTTGGCCAGCCTTTCTGTTCCTCCCTATCTTTCTTTCATGGTTAGCCTATGTGCAATATGTCTATCTGTAGGCCTACAACAATGTCACGGCGATTTCTCAATTCTTCTCACGCCCTTCATTCCTTTCAATTTCTTGCTTTTAGTGATTCCTCCTTCTCCTCTTCATCTTAATTCGCTTCCTCTTCTTCTTCTTGTTCTTATCGTTGTTATCTTCTGTACTTATCGTTATTATCTTCTGTACTTATCGTCGTTATCTTCTTGTATTTATCGTTGTTATCTTCTTCTTTTTGCTCCTATCTCAGTTTCTATCCATATCACTAAACTACGTCATTATTTTCACCTTACCTCACTTAAGCAAAGGAATCGGCTGCGCAGGAATAAAGCCGAGAGGAATTAAGTCGTGACGTCTTAATAAACTCGTTTCCTCAGACGTACAAACTCCATGGAATGATCCGTGAAATCTGGAACGGCTGGAAATCGTCAAAATCCAGAAAACAAATCGCCTCCACCGAGTGATGAAAAGTAGGTCACTGCTGCTAATCAGGTCAATTGTATCAAAAGCCAAATGGGATGAAATAGACGCCGCTCTGTGCTACTCGATAGCACTCTGTTTTGCTCTGTTTTGCTCTGTTTTGCTCTGTTTTGCTCTGTTTTGCTCTGTTTTGCTTTGTTTTGCTCTGTTTTGCTCTGTTTTGCTCTCTTGTCCGCTGCCCACTCGGATGCAACGATTGCTGAGTTCGATGTGGAGCAACGGAAGTTAGATCCAATTAATATTATGTGCGGTCGCAATATTTGTTACCGTGACGTCCACTAGGCCTACCAAGGCACGACACATCCGCCATGGAATAAGGGTTTCACTCTCAGGTCGTTTCCGTTTTTTTATGCTATTATTACTGCTATTGTTATTGCCATCATCTTCATCGTCAACATCATCATCATCACCGTCGTCGATATCGTCGTTGCCATCATCATCATCATCATCATCATCATCATCATCGTCATCGTCGTCGTCGTCGTCGTCGTCGTCGTCGTCATCGTCATCGTCGTCGTAGTCGTCGTCATCGTCATCGTCATCGTCATCGTCATCGTCATCGTCATCGTCATCATCATCATCATCATCATCATCATCATCATCATCATCATCATCATCATCATCATCATCATCACTGATGTTGCTAGGCTCATAGGCATCGCATGATATTATACTTATAATTTTTTGCCCCAGAGATAGAAAGGTTCCTTTGGGCTCTAAGAGTTAAAACTGGGTCACGCGTGTTTTCGTTCCCAGCTATTAATAGCTGTTTGTAACATTATTATTATTATTATAGTTCATATATTATTACTATATTATTATTATTGTTTATTTTGCCTTTGAGAGATACTATTATTATTATTTTTTGCCCCGAGGTATTTAGGATCCCTCAGGGACTTTATTGCCAAATAGGCCTACTTGTTTAAAAACCAGTCCAGAATGACCCTAATCATCGATTTCTTGGCTGGTGAAAGTGCCCCTAAACGCTACTGCGTTAAACCGCTGTATTGTAAGCTATATACGTTTATTATTATTATTATTATTATTATTATTATTATTATTATTATTATTATTATTATTATTATTATTATTATTATATGTTCCAGTTGAATTTCGATTAAGGTTACTTTTGTGGTTGATCATTGCTCTCTGTCTCACCATGTCCATTTCGTTGAGTGGACCAAGACTCTGAACGAAAAAGTCTATTTTGACGATGGTAGAATTACCTGCAAAGACAAAAGAAAGCTACAACCATACATCCATACATACATGTATACATTGCTCAGATTATTATGCACAGAAAAAGTGTGATTATCTTGAGTGCATGGTTTATTAGGTGGAGCGATGGTGGCGGCACATACATGTATAGGCCTATACGCTGAACACCTTACATCACGCAAGTCTCACATGGCCAACCGTTGGCCATTTTTCAAATAAATAACTATAGCCAGACTATGTCTCCCATGGCGGCCTCATAATACATGCATATATATAATATATATATATAAAGTACATATATAATATATATAATACATGCATATATAAAATATATATATAAATTATATATGTATATATACATATAACGAGACTCTGGCGTTATGCTGTGCCTGGATTACGCAACAGCTGTCGCTGATTCTTGTCAGAGATGAATGAGACTCTTTTCTTGCTGAAAGAAAATACGAGGATTTGGTTGCCATCATTTAAAAGCACTTAGGTTTTGTTTTCTATAATATTATTTAGGGACTTAGCAATGATATAACGTGGGAAAAGGCAATGGTTTTTACGCTTCAACTCGCTAATCTTTCATTCAACGGAATCCAAACTTCTTGCAAATCGTGTTGACATCATGTTCTTCATGTCTAATGGACAGGACGTCATAACAGTCTTCTTCCTCAATCGTTTTGATAATTTGAAAACGTAGACCATCCTTTTTCTTTGCACCATCTCGAGTGGAGTTTTGATCAGATCATGTGCTGAGTAATAATAATTGGTGCACTATACTTCTCTTAGTCAACGAACTCAATATATATGTAATGCAAATTGCTAATTATTTCCGACTTAGGCTACTGGTATTATAGGCCTATGGCGTTCTGCAAGGTTTCTTGCTTGGTAGTCTTTATATATTCATTCAGATAATTTATATAACGACTCTTCAAGGGGCCTAATCAGAGGCGCTCTAGATCCCCTATCCCACTAGCAACCAGTTCTTTATGATAGATTAAACTGGGATACCCTACAACTTCACTAATGATACGAAAATTAATAAAGCTAAGTTATCTCATAGCTCTTCTGCAGTGCAGATGTTATCTAGAGTCTTTGAGGATGGAGGTGCAACCTTTTAACTTATGGTCATTGGATGCTGACCTGATAATTATTTGTTTTTTGAGCACCATCGATTCATGTCTTGCGCATCAGACACTGGTGCCACAGAAGTTACTTATTAGGAAATTATTATTATTAATTATGATAATTATGACACATCGGCATAAAAAATAATTCTACATTTTCCCTCTTCTTCATTACTATGCTTATTTTATGATCTCTAATTCGCTGTCCATTTAATTATTCATGTACGAAGGACCACAACGAGGATGACGCCTCTCTCTGAGTTGATCAGATCAGATGTGAAAGGATCGCCTCTCCAACCACGAGGCTCCATTCCCTAAACGCCTGTACAACTTATAACTTAGTCGCATATGGAAATGGGAGTTACGCAATACGCATATATCGCCGACCACACCTTGTTCGGATCGCCAATCTCATCCCTTCTTAATGCACTCAAATGACTCAATCGTTCATTCGCGTGAATTTAATTCTTCTTCTTTCCATTGTATGTGGGCTATGTATATACAGGGTGCGGCAAAAAAAAATTACCCATTACGAAAATTGCGATTTCTCAAAAACCGCTGAATATTTTGTTATAAAACTTCGCCAGTCTATTTGACACATATCTATCTACAACTTGGCTAAATCTAATGAAATTCGATTCATGAACACCGAAATGGTGCAACCCTGAAGTGAAACAATGTTATTTTCGTTTCAACAGACATTTAGTGACAGCAATAACAGCAATAAGTAACAAAGTAGCGACGCAAACAGAAATGTAACAAAGCTCAAGGTTACTTATTGTTATTGACAAGATTAGGCCAAGCTGTTAAGTTTTGAGCAATGAATGTTCGAAGTGACCACCGTTTGCTTTTACGCAAGCTTGCAGACGTTTTCGAAAGCCCAGAACAGACTTCTGAATGGTCTCAAGTGGCAAGTCATTCCAGATGATTTGCAGCGTATAGTTTTCAGTTCAGAAATGTTCTTTGGCTTTGTGGGAAGCTTGTTGTAAGTCTCAAGCATTGCGCCCCAGACAGCATAGTCGAGTGGGTTCATATCTGGGGAATTTGGGGGCTATGAATCCTTATCGATGAAGTCCGGACAGTGACTTGTTAGCCAATCTTGGGCCAGCTTGGCGCCGTGAGCGGGCGCTCCATCTTGCTGAAAAGTGAACTGATTTCCCAAGACAGTCATCGACAAGCTTAGGCAAAAGATTCTCCACGTAGTACTTAGCATTGACTTTGGCCTTCTCGTCAATGAAATGCAAGCGTCTTTTGCCCTCATAGCTGACACCTGCAGAAACCATGATGTTGGGAGAGAACTTGGCTCTCTCGACCAAACGGGCGGCTTGGATGGATATCGGCTTTTTTTCTTCACCCAGACGCGGTTGTTTTGAGTATTAATGGGTGGATTGATGTAAAAGATCTTTTCATCGGTGAAGAAAACCTTATTATGGCACACTGCAGGTTACTTTATGTATAATTATGATTTCCCATTTCGTGAATGCCGTGTTAAATTGAAAAAATGCAGTTTTTTATTCTGCCTGATGTCATGATCACAAATATAAAGATGCTGACATAAAATTTTCAAATAATATGCAGAAATATGTTACGAATAAGAATGAAAATATTTGTAAGAAAATATTCAGCGGTTTTCGAGAAATCGCAATTTTCGTAATGGGTTATTTTTTTTGGCCGCACCCTGTATAGCCACTTATATAGCACCTTAACAAAATCTCACGGAAGCGCTATAATTATTGTTCCACTTTATATTGCGTATAGTTTATATATATTTCTTCTCATCTTCTTCTAATCTCATCATTCCTTACTAGTTAATTCATGCATAAACAATATTCTATAATTATTCGTAGTCTGTTCACAGGTTGCTGCAATCAACACACGCATCCTTTCGCTATCAATAATTTTATCTGTGTACGATCTCCTGTCTTAAAGAGACGAGAAAATTATTCGTCTTCTTGTTTCTCTTGCACAGTTATTTAAGAACCGCATGGATCGTTAACGACGGACAGACTGCGGCCAGAAACTCAGACGAACGAGAAAACAGAGAACAATTGAGACACACACACACACGCACACACACACGCACACCTACGTACACATACACACACATACATTGTATGCACACACAAGAGGCAGCCATCGGCCGAAACCAATCCGATCTCATGGGATGAGAACAGCAATCCCATTTTCCTCGGACACGATGAGCTAATCTTGATTTAGATTTTCCAGGCGGCTCAAAAGCTATTGGAATTTGGAAGAGGCCAATGACTTGGTCGTCTGACCCCAGACGCAATATGGACTCATTGTGCAACGTTCATACAGACAGAGACAGAAAGAGAGAGAGAGAAACAGACAGACAGAGACAGAAAGAAAGAGAGAGAAACAGACAGACAGAGCGAAAGAGAGAGAAGAGAAAGACAAGGAGAGACAGGGTGAGAGAGACAGAAAGACAGAGGTACAGATAGACGAAGAGACGCACACATAGGGAGAGAGAGGAGAGAGAGAGAGGGGGAGAGATATATATAAAGTGAGTGAAAAAGACAGAGAGGCAGAGACAGAGAGAAAGACAGAAAGACAGTCTTAGACAGAGAGAGATGACTAACTAGATTTCTGTTGCATGGCTTCACTCGATCGGAACTATTGCCGAGACGATGCCAATTATCTGGACTGGCGATCATTATCAACTAAAGACAAAGCCGACCAAAGGCATCTCTCTCCTGCCTCCTCAGCCGGTGCCATTCCAACGCTTGCGACAAGTGGCTGGGTTAAACTGTGAATGGTTTCGATGAGTTTTGGAAGGCTGATATCGTCGTTGTCATCATCATCATCATCGTCATCATCATCATCATCATCATCATCATCATCATCATCATCATCACCATCATCATCATCATCATCATCATCGTCATCGTCATCGTCATCGTCATCGTCATCATCGTCATCGTCATCGTCATCGTCATCGTCATCGTCATCGTCATCGTCATCGTCATCGTCGTCATCGTCATCGTCATCATCATCATCATCATCATACTGTGATTTTTCACTGCATGGTCAGTTTCCGCGATCGCTGCACATCAGAAATCTGCGAATCTGCTGCAGTGCTTACCGTAAACGCGAATTCCAATTTTCCGGTACTTACCGTAAATGCCTGGTCGCACGCGACTGTCAGATCGGTTCTTAAGCATATTAATCAGCTTGATGGCCTCCGCATCGTGATTAACCTCTCTGAACATAGAAAACGACAGATAACGGTCACAATCATTCGATGTTGTCCTCTAATAATTACCAAAATGAATTAGTGCGATGAAATTAATGAGCGCAATGAAATCAATGAAACGTGATAACAATAGGCCTCGGAGGCCAATAACAATAATTGTAGTAAAAGTAATAGCCTAGCAGTCGTCATCTGCGTCATCACCATCATCATCAGCAGCAGCAGCAGCAGCAGCATCAACGTTTAAATAATTATTTTCAATACAGTACCACCGTAGCTTGGTGTGACCGATAAGCCTACGTTTTTCATTATTGCAGCGACTATAGGCTTATACAGCGGCTACACGACTATCGCAATTTTTTATATTTTATTTACATCGCATGTGCATCGCCGACACTTTTAGCACCGATAGCGAAACCAGAGGAGCCCTATATGGCCTACTCACTCTACTGCTTGCAGTCGGAGGAATATTTATCAGGCCACATGTACGTCTACGCAAATAGTTAATACATTTTGAAATCATGATATTTTGTGGTCTGACAAAATATGAAAGAGTGTGGTATTGCTCCTTTAAAA